>BCLF01000041.1:2043014-2083791 GCA_001602275.1 Zoysia japonica
GCCTGGTCCGCCGCCGCCCGAGCTCACCCGGGGCCGCCGCCCGAGCCCGCGCACAGGCAGCCACGGCCGAGCTCACCTACACCCGACCGAAGCCGCCTCCGCCGCCGAGCTCGCCTATGCCAGACCGGAGTCGCCGCCGCTGCCGAGTTCGCCCGTGCCAGGCCGTGCTCGCGCGCGCTCCTAGCAAAGGTTTAAACTATTCATTGAACCAGGAAAATTGGTCTGCATAGATTTTACAAAAATCATGAGAATCTATCAAAAATTGTTCAAAAAAAATTAAAATTTGAACAAAATTTGGTTGAATTGTACAATAAATCAGTCATTTTTCTATTTATCGAATCGATTTTACTTATTTAGCAACCGGTTATTTCATCGATTTTTAAGTTTTAAATTTTGAAATCTAAAAATTTACTATTTATCTTTTAGTTTTACCAATTTATATAACATTTTAAAGTTCTCATTTTTTAAAAAAGTTATAAAAGCGAAAATTGGTTGTTCGATCAAACTTAACCGAACTGTTTCACTGAACCGAAAACGGTCGGTTTTTTGTGAACACGGAGAGTTACGTCTTCTAATCAGCCACTGAGACACGGGGCCCACCGTCATCGAGCGTCCATCCGAAATTTCGCGAACCGCGAAACTCCACGCACACCGCCTGCCATCCGGAACCACCAGGTCCCACCTTCCATCCACGCAAAAACGAGGATTCCGTCTGAAATCCGTCGACCCCGCCACACCCTCACAAAAGAAACACACCTCCCGCTCCCCTACCCCGCCACGTCACCGATCCGCACACCCCCCACCTTTTCTATTCCCTGCCATCAATATTCAATCCAACGGTAGAAAACTTGCATCACGCGGATCGCACCCTGCGCGTTCCCCGGAACCTCGCATCTATAAAATCCAACCGCGCACGCCACCACCTCATCACCTACCAGCTCTAATTTTCTCCTGACCAACTAGCGCAACGACAACCGCAACCAAGTTCGAACAGCCTCGGCGGAGATGTCTGGGCGTGGCAAGGGCGGAAAGGGGCTCGGGAAGGGAGGCGCGAAGCGCCACCGGAAGGTGCTGCGCGACAACATCCAGGGGATCACGAAGCCGGCGATCCGGCGGCTGGCGAGGAGGGGCGGCGTGAAGCGCATCTCCGGTCTCATCTACGAGGAGACTCGCGGCGTGCTCAAGATCTTCCTCGAGAACGTCATCCGCGACGCCGTCACCTACACCGAGCACGCCCGCCGCAAGACCGTCACCGCCATGGACGTCGTGTACGCGCTCAAGCGCCAGGGCCGCACCCTCTACGGCTTCGGCGGCTAGATTGGTTGGTTTGGTTTGTTAGGGGATTCGAACCAGATATGCGGTAGACTGATGTTATATTGTCGTCGTTTAGTAGTTGTCTCTTTGGGCTCGCCGCCATGTGATGCGGTGATGTAAGAATCCTTGGTTCGTTGCAATTGGAATTAATGGGGAATTAGGAAATCTCTGTATATCGTGCATTCTATCGTTACCTCTCAAGTTAATTTCGCGCAGTTATTAGTCTTTAATTTGCTAGTGTTTCAATGATCTGCCTTTACAATGCTACCGACTTGTGAATCGTGGAACCAGCGATTTGAATTGCTGCATCGAGACAGCGTGCGTGCAATATATGTTCAGATCGAAGTTTCAAAGTCTAACCATCATGAATTCGGTGAATTCAAACCGGCATCTTCAATTCGACAGCGGGATTGCAGTATCTGTACCTGCTAGTGCCCACGGTCACAGCCAAAGGCGTGTTCCGGCACTGGTGCGGGCACCGAGCCTCCAACCCCTCTTCCGGTTCAGGCATTTCGTCGAGCACGTGCGACGGTGCGAGACACTTGTGCCTCTGCTCATGTGGGGAAGCGCTGGAGCGGTGTGAGATCCCTCGCCCGTCCAGGCGTCCACTCGTGTTCTTCGTCCAAGCAGTGGTCCGTACGCCAGCGGTCACTTCCTAGGTGGGTGAAGGGCGGCGCGCGGCGGCGGCGAATTGCAACGGCTACCGAACAGGCCCTCAGATTTTGGTTCGCTGCTCTATCGACTGTCGGTATCTATTTTCCTACCCGTCCTCTTGCTTTTTGTTCGATATATTGATGTTGATTCTGCAAATGGCTGTTGCTAGTACTCTTCCTGATAGTGTTCTTGCAATTGAACCCTTTCTTGAACCCCTTTCTGTACCTTTCACAGCCTAGCACCCATCCTAGATTCGTGGCCAGTACACTATTTCCGGCTAGCTTGGTTAAATCATGTATTTCGATCTGGTCTAATTAGAATTACGGTTTAGGCTCAATTTTTTTTATTTTTGAGAATTTGTAGCACTAAACTTTGTGTAATTTTGCTAATATGAATAGTATTTCAAATATGAACCGTCGAAAATAAAATTCGACGGTTCACAGCCAATTGATTCTTCAGAATCAGACTACACTGCATACGTAATCTCTGGTGCCAGGTGTGGTCAGTCGATTCTTTGCTATTTCACTTCTTGGAAAATTTTAGCATGAGCATTGTTGTTTAATCAGAGTGCCAAGTACTCTGTAAAATGACATTAAATACCAGTACCGTATATGAAAGGAGTTGCAGGAGGCATTTGCCATGCATCGAACTAGATTCCTGCTTTTGATTTTACATGTTTCACTTTATCATTGTCTTTGATGATACATACAAGAAAAATGGAGGTTCAAGTACAAAGTGGGATGTTTATCTGTTCCAGTTCCAATAGGGGAAAGAAAATATGAGCCTACGTGAGAGTTAGAGTCCAAACTTAGGGGTCATCCTGTCCAAGCTCCAAAGTGAGTAGTGTTGTTACCCAACATATACAAGTCACGGTGCAACTGATACGAAATTTCCCAATTTCTAGTTAGATGAAGTCAATCAACAGCCTTGTCAATCCTGTTACTTTGTTTTGTTGGACCACAGATCATCAGCTATGAACTGCATCCATGAGTTGTCTTTACCTTGCTCATTCGAACCTGATGTCTCCCTAACATCCCCAAAGTTTGTCAGTCGTTCTTGATTTCCTTTAGCTTTCGATGTGCTGCACTCCGCTTGCTTCTCACTTTCACCGACTGCCACATTTTTCTTGAAAACCCGACATAGTGCATACGAGTCCTGTCAAACAACAAATATAATCAACAATAAATTAGCTTCATTTCTGGTTCCTTAACGCATTAGATGGATTTGTCCTTTTTTTCCATGTATCATAGGAAGATTTCAAGTTCAATCATGTGGATTAAGAATTATCGCCTTGTATGAATATAAATAATCTGCTTCTTAAGGCGTTTTACTGAATAATATAGTGTTCTGTAATTGAGAGGTCTCTTGTTTATGCTTCCCCATTCTATTCTGCTGGAAACTTTTGTTGAGTTACATGTGCTGTTTGTTCACATTGCACTTCATGATAGTCGATTTTTGCCTTGAGTGCACGAGGATTTAACATCATGCACAGCAGGAACGGTCTTGTGTGCAGATTCAAAATTGTTATCACTCTGCCGAATAATCTCTTAGAGCATTAGCAATCACTTACGCTTCCAACAGCTCTAATATGGCACCTTGCTCCAAACCAAAATAATTAAGTTGGCATGAATGATTCTAGTCTTGTTTAATTGATATAAAAATCTCAACCAATGCATTTTTTTAACGGAACTAGTTGCAATTCAGGATGGGTACCTGATTTCATCATCAGATTTTAAGTACAATGCGCCGTTCGATCTAGTTTACACTAAACACTCCATTAAATATTTTATCCTTTCTGGCTTTAAATTGTTGACAACCAAGTAAAAGTAGGAGTGGGACATGGAGAATAAAGTGTAAATCGACCATATCGACATAATACTGGTCCACACTAAAGGATGTCTAAGCTTTAAGGTAGCATCCACACGCAACCGACCTAGATTATGTATAATCTGAAAGCTGTATCATGAGTTGATAACGGCACTTAACCCATTTAAAAGCAAATAGTACTCTCCTCATCATATCATGAACATGATACTGAATGTCAAATTTGTCTTATCAAATGCATCAGAAAAAGTGTACCATACATGTCTGACCCCTTAGAGAACTGCAAAAGTACTTCTCCTGTACTTTGTAAAGTAGCTAATGCCCCCGCAAGCAAGGAATACTTTATGACTACCACTGGACGACCATGAGGGAAAAGGTGGGGAGAGCACTATCTTTGCATGCACTCCATGCATCAATACGTAGGTTCCTTGAATTAAAAATGCTTTAACTTGTTATTATAATGTTTCATAAACAATGTGCATCCCACATAACATATTTTGGAAATTCTTATGTTTAGATTAATACATCATTGCATGAATACAGATAACACACATGCTTTTATCCAAGAATAGTGGCTATCGTTTAAGTGTAATTGAGTGTAACTTTGTATCACTGAATGCAGCAGAAGTAACACGCAAGGATTGAACTGATCTCTAGGAGGATGAATGACTCACCTGGATCCCCATGGTGTTGTCGCATTCGCTTTCCTCTATACGGTACTCATGCATTATCCAGTTTGTCCTAAGTCCTTGAGGAGCTCGACCCTTGTAGTAGACCAATGTCTTCTTCATGCCGATGGATCTGTTCTGGTAGCTGACTCGCCGGTCTTTGCCTGTTGATTTCCAGTATCCTGCTCGGGTTGCACGGTTTGTGCGGCATCCGTTTGGATACTTCCTATCCCTTGGACCGAAGAAGTACCACTCAGAGTCTGTGCCTGGCAGGAACGATTTCTCTTCCAGAACAAAGAAATCCCAAGTTCAGCATATCAGGAGTTTTCAGACCCCAGTATTAGCAACTGAATAGGCTTGAATTTATGGTTACCTGCCAAATCCCAAGGCTCACATTTGTAGAGGTCTACTTCAGGGATGATGTCGAGTTCGATGCTGAGCCCATGGACCTTCCTCTTGAGGTAATAGTTCACAAGCTCCTCATCAGTAGGATGGAACCTAAAGCCTGGGGGGAGATCGGCCGGCGCCATGAGCTCCAAGCGCGAAGTCTTCTTTCTTGCTGATCTTTCTTTTTGTCTTTACCCTTTGTCCTTCGCTTCCGGCACCAGCCACTGTGCTCTTTAGCTCCTTCATGAAATGATTCAAAGCCTGCCCTACAAGTAGCCGCATTTTTCTTTACAGGATTCTCACACAAGCTCTTAACGTCTTACAGCACCACAGGGTATCTTCTTTACTTATCTTTTAACGAAACCGTATTTCATTTTGTTTTTCAGGGTACTACACTTTTGTGATATGGAGACATAGAAGGCTGTATTGGGATGGGAACGATGCCACGGTGCTGCCCGTGTGTGCTGGTGGGGTATGTTCTTTTGTCCACTGAGGTTGTTTTTGTGTCTCCGAAGCTTAATCTCTTTGAAGTGTCGTTGAGAAGAAGATGACTGAAGGCAAGGTCACTACGTCAGGGTGCTATTGTAACATGCCTCTGCGTCTTGGGATCGGCATTGGAAAATAGAAAGTTTATGGAAGGTAAAAACAAAAGATTCATGTGGCCATGATGCCTTCCAGTGTCAAGCACTGCTATCTATTTAGCCATATAGATCAGACAAAACAGCAAGCTTTATATACAAATAATATAGGAGCACTCGGATCAGCAATCCCCTTTAAGCTACCGTTTAAATGTCTCTTGAAGCTTAAGTTTGATTGTCTCCCACAGAAACCAAATTAGGTTTAATAATTGATATGACTTTGACCTGTTGTTTTTATGATAAATGGAAGACTTAAATACAATTATCAATTTCAATTAATACAAAAGACTCTTCTTTGTGCGAATAAAGTTATGTTCCTCCCTTCATAGCTCATTACTTTTTCCTTAACTTCCCAAAAACTAAAATGCCGACATGCATCAACATGGGCCTGCAATTATAGTCAATTCTACAGGAAAAGATGGACATCCCGTTCAGATGCATGTGGTCTAAAGCAAATTTTGTTGCTAAATGTAGATTTGCAAATTACTTTTGCAGTTGATTTGCCTGTCAAAATGGTGGAAGCGGAACAGCTCAAAGGTGGTGCCAGGGTATTATTGATCTGAAGTGGCACTCTGAACATTGCAGAGGCAACACGCTCTCAGCAAAGTTTCAAATGAAGATGCCTATACGGTAGACTTCTGAACTTTAGTTTCACCCAATGCATATAAAGATGATACATGGTTATTGGAAAACTGTTGCTGTAGGACTTTCGGTTATTAGTTTTCCATGACATGTGGAAAAATGTATCCTGAGAATTTCACGTCCGTAGGGTCCAAAGCATCTCTGTACATATATTCATTGACCTGGAAGGGGTTCTGATTGACATGCCAGGGCTACTACCAACAGCATGTGGTGACCTCTGATCTTGCGTGTGTGGAATTGTATTCCTTCAACCCTTTGCAGACCCAAGTGTTTCAGTTTTGGTTAGAGGAAAGCTCCAAAATTAGAAGCAGCATGTAAAGCACTGGATTTGTGTTCTACCTATGGTCGAAAATATAAGCATTTTTTGAGCTTGATCGAAGTCAAATAGTTTTAACTTTGACTAATAATATCTACAAAATAAATTAATCAAATAAAAAATCACATATTATAATAGTTGGTTTCATATGAATCTGGTAATATCTCTAACACACGATCAGCCACTACAAATCTTCTATAATTAATAGTCAAAGTTTAAATGATTTCACTTTGACGAAACCAGAAAATACTCATTAAATTTTGCTATGAATAGAGTACTCCCTCCGTCCCATTGTAAGTGACGTTTTTGACTTTTTGAAATCAACTTTTGATAATGAATAATTTTACAATAAAATAAATAATATTTTCACAATTTTTTTGAATAAAATGAATGGTCAAAGGTTGATTTCAAAAAGTCAAAAAACGTCGCTTATAGTGGGACAGAGGGAATAGTTCATTATATTTGATATAGATATATTACTTACAGTAAAATCCTTTTCAAACAAGTAATCTATTCATCATTTTCAGGCCTCTTTTGGAACATAAAAATCTCACAGTAATTATATAGAAATTTCATAGGGATAATGTATGGTTGGGGAAATTTTCCCACAATCCAAAGGATCCTCAGTTGTTTTAAGTAAAAGGACAAACTCTCTCTAGAATGAAAATTGGGACTAAATATTTTCCCTGTCATCTTTTAGAATGATCATTGGTCTTTGAGTTGCATTTTTTTAAGTTTCTTTTTTTTTTTGGCAGATGCAGATGCAGATGCATTACCCAGGATGATCAGAATCAGATGTGCCATATTGTAGCTTGACGACACACTTCCTAATAAGGCAGGTATATAAAAATCATAAGGCTTCCTTTGGATTGAAGGAAATTTTTCATATTCCTGCATTTTTCCTGTGAAATTGAACTGCTTCTTGTCAAATTTCTGCACAATTCCTACGAAAATCCTGCGTTCCAAAGAAGCCCTAATTGTCTTAATCTTCCATTCATAATAGGCATTTGGTAAACGAAAATATTATAGGTAGGCACAATAAAAGACTATGCAATGGCATAGCTATATTCACTCTTCTTCACATAAAGAGAAAACACTTCACTTAAGTACATTTGAAGAACTGAAAAAGAATAATAAAAAAAAAGGATCAAGGGGCCGATTGTTCCTATATAGTATAACATATATGACCCTCCTTATGAACTCAACTCAAGGAAGGACTCCAACAACCCTTTGGCAACGATATCCTTCAATTCCCAGCAACAGGTTGGAAATTGAAAACCAAAAGGATTCCTTATTGCTATGACCTTACAGTCTTTAAGCGTGATCGGTAGTTATTAATAGCTACCTCAAGCAGCATTGCTCACAAAAAGAAAAAAAGGTAGTTATCAATAGAATTCTCATTAAGAAATCGAAGGAACGTAGCTCCGGGTTCTCAGATTGCCAGAGCCACGCAGGAGGTGCTCTCCTCGGCGCCATCGGCGGTGCTGGAGCACCAGGCATCGTCAGAGATGAACTGCATCCAAGAGTCGTCCTTGTCCGCGTCTTCGTCGGCGCCGCCCGATGTGGACCCGACGGGCACGTCCGGCGACAGAGTCTCGTACTCCTGGCTGCCGCTGGGGAGCAGCTGCTGGCGGGCGCCCTCCAGCAGTGCCATGCTGCACTGGGCTTGCTGGTCATCCACCTCGGTGCAGATCGCGTTCTTCTTGAAGACCCGGCAGAGCGCGTAGGTGTCCTGACCATCAGAATGCAAGCATGGAGAAAAGCAAAATAAATAAGTCCTAGCTAGTATTAGAAGAACTCGATGGTCTCCGTGTCTTTTGCAACTTAAGTATAGTTCAGATCAAGAGCTGCACTGCCGCAGGATTATGTTTGTACTGAATGTTACATATGATAAATACTTGCGAGCAAATTAAACAAAAAGAGTAAAAATATGGCCATACTTATACTGTGTGGTCTATTCTACTCTCGCTATCAGCAAAGAGAGGGTTTTGATTTGCGAAAGAAGGCGGCAGGAGAAGGGGAAGGGTGTGAGGACGATGATGGATTCAGCATGGAATAAAGCGGAAAGCGCGACACCGACATGCATGGCCATGAGCGCCAAGAAGACACCCGAGATGGTGTGCTTTGCCCTTTAATACCTCATGATCAATGCACAGCCCAATGTAGATCATGTCCGTCGATCCCAGATCAAAGAGAAGATTAATAGTAATAGCTTGCCACCAAAGTGCAGTTGCTAATACTTCCCAAGACACCGGCTTTTCCCCTTTTTTTGCAACAGTAATTAGGGATAAAGATTTGTCTCGTCATCAGAGCGAGAAAGGCAAAAGTATCAAACTGCAGCCACTGGTAGTAGTAATAGTCTACCACTAAGTCACTGACACTAGAAACTACCACTAATAGTCTTTTACAGTCACACGAAAAGAGTACACACATGATGTAGATCATTGCACATGATGTAGATCATTGCGATGCATCATCGGGTGCAAGATAACTAGCGAGCTAGCTGCTTGGTAGAACTGGCTACTGACCTGAATGGGCAGCGTGTCCTCGGCGTCCTTGTCGTCGAGGCGGTACTCATGCATGACCCAGTCGGTGCGGACCCCCTGCGGCGCACGTCCACGGTAATAGACGAGCGTCTTCTTCATGCCGATGGGGCGGCCTCCGTGGTGCAGCACGCGGCGGTCCTTGCCCGTCGACTTCCAATACCCGGCGCGCGTCGCCCGGTTCGTGCGGAACCCATTGGGGTACTTGCGGTCGCGCGGGCCGAAGAAGTACCACTCCGGGTCGCGGCTCGGCAGAAACGACTTGTCTGGCAATATAAGGGATTCATGCGATCGAATGAGTTGAGATCGCTGGCTGGCTTAATTTCTGGCTAGCTACGTACCTGCTAGCTCCCATGGCTCGCACTTGTAGAGGTCGACCTCCGGGATGATATCGAGCTCGATCTTGAGGCCGTGGATCTTGCGCTTCAGGTAGTAGTTCACCAGCTCCTCGTCGGTGGGGTGGAACCGGAACCCCGGCGGGAGACCCACCCGCGCCGCCATAGATGTCTCTGATCGTCGGCGGTGGTGGCCTGGTCGACTGGTGGTGGTGGTGCCGCACCCCAGCTGGCCGCCGGTCGTCGGCGATGCGCACAACGAAGCTAACTGGTGGCAAAGATACCTTGCTTGCTCCGCTTCTCTTTGGGCACTGACGCACCGCTGCTTCGGATCGATGCCTTTACCAGCTACCCCCCATATAAGTAGGGTTTTTTCTGCTCTCGACCGCGCGCGTCAGCTCCAGCTGCAGCTGTGGGGTAGGAATAGGACGCGACACACACGATTTTGGGCGATCGGATGGGCCACCTTTAGTTGCTTTTTTCTAGATTCCCGCCCGCCCGATCCTCACACAAGCCTGATCAGGTGGGCTCCACCTGCTCTAGAAACTCTTTCTCCGTCGTCCAGGTCCAGCTCCTCGAGTTTGAGCAGATATGCCATTGCCGTTCATGCACGATCACCTTCTCTATACCACAGGCCTTACTAGATCATCCAGTACCCGGTGTGGTGCAGTGTATATCCTGCACCAATTCGATCGGCTATATATTTGGTTGGTAATTAATTTGTATAAGCTAATATTTCAAAGTTTATCGATCGCTTCAGGTTTCCCTTTGCTACATATAAATAAGTGTTCTTCACCTTTCGGATCAATGGTGTTGCACGCCGTAGATCATAGATGCATTGCGAGTGATGATGATGAGCGAAAGTTGCTAGTACATTATTCAAATCAGGAAAACGAGGGTGGAAATCGATGGATTTGGTTTATTTTCTCGCGAATGAAGTGATATGCTTTGAACAACTCTACATATCAAGTCGATCGACGTTAGAAGCCGGCTCTGATGTAACTTCAAGGAAATGGAAACAACACCGTTAATTTCCTCAAACCCCTCCGTTCTTAAATTATTTTCGTGATCGAGTTAAATTATTTTCGTGATAGAGGAAGCAACTCTAGTTCAGTTTTGGAATCATAATTGTTGCCCTAACAACAACGATTTAAAAAATAGAAAGAGTACACGTGCAGCAGCTAGCAAGCTGAAGAGGGAATTCGCTAGAGCGAGCCTCGCATGGATTCTTCATCTCTGACTATATGTCAAGACCTTTTGAATGCAAATTACTTATCATGCTTTGCACGTCTACTAATCAAACCAGAGTTTTTATTTATTTATCTGCAAATGTGAAAGAGAAAGAGCTAGATCGGCGCACACGTCTTGATTTGCAGAGTCAAGCTAGTCCGTGACGACTGACCAGCTCTGGCAGCAGGTGAAGATACTGCACGTTGTCGTTGATGGTCCAAGGCATCAATATCATTCTCGTGCATACATATGGATGGATCTTTCGGAGCATGGACTTTGGGACCATCAACATTACGATCTTTGCTTTCCCCTACATTTAGCAGCGCATACAGTGCTGCCTAGATTAAGTTAGGCGGAACGAATCGTCAAATCGAATTCAGCGTGCAACTCACCAAGCTTGCGAGAGTACGTTCTTAAATCTCAAGGGGGAAACGATGAAAACTTAGTGCGCTTGGGTCAGTTTCGTGCTCTGCTCAAGGGCAGCCCAGCAAAAGAGAAAACTTCCTCAAGACGCACGAAGTATAGCGTGCTAAAGAGCAGGAGAAAAACACATGGTTCACCGTCTCGGGCTGACCACACAAGATGCATCTCTCACTTCTTTTCCAACCTCTCCCTTTCAGAATAGTACGCACCTGGAGCCGGTAAAAAATATTTGCCATATGAAAATTTTTATCTTCAAAAGAATTCTGCCATTCCAGATCAACTTAATTGTTTGGTCAGGAACCCCATCCCCCATAGGACATAGAGCGGTAAAGAGAACGAGTAGTGAGTATTGGTCTTATCAAAAGCCCAGTACACCTTGTCATGCTCATTATCCAGATGAACAGAGTTAACTAACTCCAAAAACAAACCCATTCTTCTCGTTCAACTTGCCCAAACTGACGTCTGATGGCAACATTCCACTGACCTTCCATATAGAAGCTAGCAATTTTCTCATTCGGATACTGGCAAATGCGAAACAGGTTAGGTAGTAAGAGGTGTAGAGGAATATTCCCAATCCAAATATCCTTCCAGAACTTGATTGTCTCTCCATTATGGAGTTCATAAACAGCTCCCCACTGGAAAAGGTGCTTAACCTGTTGAATCTCCCTCCAGAACTGGGACACTTTCTGTGTCCTTGAGTTCTCAAGATCACTATTTGTCATGTATTTGGCTCTAAGTAGACCACACCAAGTTTCATCTCTGTTATTATGGATTTTCCAAGTCTATTTAGTCAAAAGACAACCATTCATCAACCTGGTATCAATGATACCCAAACCCCCATGTTCCAGGGGTTTAATCACCGCATCCCATCTCATCATATGGTATTTGTGATTATGGCCAGCCCCATGCAAGAAAAACTTAGTTTGAATGGAGTCCATTTGTTTATGGGTCCCGTTATGAAAGTGATAGAAGCCCATCATAAACATTGGGAGACTGTTCAAGCACGAATTGGTCAAGACTAATCTTCCCCCTGAAGAATTATGTTTACTTTCCAAGGATCCAGTCAGGATCTCATCTTGATAATAATCTAGTCAAAGTCAATCACACAAAGCAAACGATCTGAGATAGGGATGCCTAGATAGGTAATAGGAAGTGTACCCAACTTACAATTCAGCATGTTTGCCCACAGCTCCATCTTCTCCTGAGGTCTGCCAAATATGTATACTTCATTTTTGTGGAAGATTATCTTAAGACCTGATAAAATCTCAAAGCAATATAAAATAAGCTTCAGGTTTCTAACATTCTCCACAGTAGGTTCAACAAAAACTACTGTGTCATCTGCATATTTGTTAGCTTCATGACCTTTGAAGCCCCTCAAACATATGAATGATTTTGGTGATTGAATGAGAACCATAAACTAACTCGTTGGATGTAGGTTCATCAACACTATTCTTCACCTCTACGAGTTGGTTGGTTCTAGCATGCTCGGCTGACCGGTGTATCTTTTATAGGAGGAGTCTGTCCAGGGTTAAGGATGTTCTAGAGCCGTGCGTGGCTTAGTTTTTAGGCTTTGAGTTAATAGGAAAAACTGATAATGTTAAGAGGGGTTGTGGTCACTTGTCTCAGTTTTACAAGAATTAGGGAGTATAGATGCTTTAGGTTCTCTGAGACACTTGAGTGATCAGTGAAAGCTTGAAGATGTTGATACTTGCAGTGGGAAGCGAGAAGATCTTGAAGAAGTAAAGTTTCAGAAGCAATAGAGTCATCGAACAGTCCGACGGTGTCATCGGACAGTCCGGTGAGTGCTCTGTTCAGGAGTCCAGAGAGGCAGTTTTCTGGTAGCAGCTCAGATGTGTGTCACCGGATAGTCCGACGAGAGTTATCAGACAGTCCAGTGAGTGCAGGTGGTCGAAATCCAGAGAGAGGTGCTCTCTGGAGTTGAAGTGAAGATGTCACCGGACAGTCCGGCGAGCCAAAAGCTGAAGTCCAGAAGAGGTGTCTTTGGAAGTCCAGTGAAGGTATGTACTGGAAAGTCCGGTATCACATGGAATAGATTACTGAGAGGATGTTTTCTTTCAGTCGAAGGCCAGGAGTCACTAGACAGTCCGGTGACTGCAAAAAGTAGTCAGCTTTTTGGCAACGGCTGTCAACAACTGTTTCTAAGCTTGAGACCTATTTAAATCGTTGTGGAGGTTACCTGCAGCCAGAGAAGTTGAAGATAATTTGTGAAAGCCAAAGGTCATCAAGTTGAAGCACAAGGGAGCATCTAGAGTATTAGTAAGGAGTAGCAAAGAACATCAATACATTCCTAGAGCTTGTGAGGCTGAGAAGAGTGTCTTCGGCTTGTTACTCTTGGTCTATAGCAGCCTAGACCGGTTAGGCGTCATTGTCCAAGCTTCTGAAAACTTGTAAAAGACGACATCAAATTTGTGAGCGGTTTTGGGTCCTCCGCTCAAAAGGGACACCAAAAGTGAGCGTCCGAGCCTTGAAGGCTTGCTCTAGCGCCTGAATATTGTTTGCTACAGCCGGGCCGTCGGTGACTTCACTTCGAGAGTGAAGCATACCCTTGTGAGCATTATTTCGAGAACGACGGGAGAAACCAAGACCCCGATGAGAGTAGTTCAACGAGGATTAGGAGAAGGTGCCACCTTTCCGAGAGCTCGAGAAAAATTGCTGAGCATCTCTTTCACCCTTCTCTTTACTTATCGTATTTACCTTTTTGCGAGTAGTGTGATAGGTTGCTTTGTCATATCTCTTGGTGGCTCTCATGCCGCCATGCTTGATAGCTTGATAGATCATTCTTTTCTTATCATCTAGAGTTTAGTTGTCTTTTTGCTTTATTGTTCTCGTGCTTAATCCTTTATTCCTAGGAGTTGGTCCAACAACATAAGAGTCTTGGTGGGAATCTTTATTGCATGATGATTGTTGATGACTTCTCTCGGTATACATAGACTATATTTCTTGAAGACAAAGCTAAAGCTATCACCAACTTCAAGAAGTTTGCTAAGAGAGCTCAAAATGAATTTGAAGCAAAAATAAAAAAGGTTAGAAGTGATAATGTGACCGAGTTCAAGAACTCTACCATAGAGGAATATTGTGATGATCTTGGCATCAAGCATGAGTTCTCGGCTACTTACACCCTGGTGGAAAGAAAGAATCGAACTCTCATCACTCTTGCTAGAGCTATGTTGGATGAATATGGGACTCCGAAGAGATTGTGGGCTGAAGCTATCAATACGGCATGCTACACTTCAAACCATGTCTGTCTTCATCATCAATTGAAGAAGACCCCATATGAGCTCTTGGTGGAATGAAAACCCAATGTGGCCTATTTTCGGATCTTTGGGTGCAAGTGTTATATCTTCAAGAAAATGAAGAGGCTAGGCAAGTTTGAGAAGAGGACCGACATTGGTTTTCTTGTTGGGTATTCCGGTAACTCTAAAGTTTATCGTGTTTTCAATGCAACTACCGGTTTTGTAGAAGAATCTTGTGATGTGCAATTTGATGAAACTAACGGTTCTCAAGAGAAAAAAACTTTATAGTTGTGATGTAGACGATGAACATTTGGAGGAGGAAATGCGGAAGATGCCTATGGGGGAAGTTCTTTCAAGAGAAGATGATCGTTCTACACCTCCGCCGGAGGATTCCTCCTCGACACAACAAAAGATCACTACATCAACAAATCAAGCTAAAAAATCATCAAGTGTACAAGTACCAAGAGAACTACCTCAAGAGCCAACTACTCCGAGAAATCAAGGGTCATCTACACCAAGTTCTACACCACCATGCCGAACAAAGACATCACGAATTGAAGAAGATTGTAGCTCTCCGCTCCGACAACAAGATACGTCATCTCCATAGAGCGAGCCATTCAAGATGCACAAGATGTCTCTCTACCGCATGCTCCACCACCTCAAGAGGCACCAAAGAGGCACAACCCCATTTCTCGAGATCACGAAAGTGACTTGATTCTTGGGACTCCATCTCAAGGGTTAAAGTCTAGAAGAAATCAATATAAGCCAAATTATACTAACGATGATGCTGCTAATATTGCTTGTGAGATTTCTATTTTGTGTCTTTAATAGAGCCCAAGAACATTGATGAAGCGGTGAAAGATCATAAATGGATGTTGGCTATGCAAGAGGAGCTCAATAACTTTGAGAAGAATCAAGTTTGGGAATTAGTGAAGAGGCCGAAGCACAAGAACATCATTGGTGACAAATGGTCTTCAGGAACAAGCAAGCTAAAAATGGAAATATCGTGAAGAACAAAGCAAGACTCGTGGTCAAGGGTTACTCTCAAGTTGAGGGGGTGGACTTTGATGCGACCTTCACCCTGTGGCTCGACTTGAGTTAATTCAAACCTTGCTTGCTTATGCTTAACATTTTAGCTTCAAATTGTACCAAATGGATGTGAAGAGCGTATTTCTTAACGGCTATATTAATGAGCAGGTTTATACCGGCTTCGAGAATCTCAAGCACCCCGATCACATCTTCAAGCTAAAGAAAGCATTGTATGGACTCAAGCAAGCTCCAAAGGCGTGGTATGAGCGGCTAAGAGACTTGCTCACCAACAAGGGCTTCAAAATAGGAAGTACCGATAACACTCTCTTTACTAAACATATTGACAATGATCTTTTTATTTGTCAAATATATGTGGATGATATTATATCTTTGGGTCAACTAATGAAGCTTATAATGTAGAATTTCGAGAGCTAATGGTCAAAGAATTTGAGATGTTCATGATAGAAGAGCTTCATTTGTTCCTCGGATTCCAAATCAAGCAAATGAAAGGATGGACACTCATCTATCAAGAGAAATATACAAGAGATCTTCTCAAGCCTAGAAATGACCGTTGAAATGTGATTTCATAAAGTTGACTGCTTTTGCCAGTCATCAGACGGTCTAGTGACTCTTGCCACCGGATTGTCCTACGCATCACTTAACTATCTGGTGACCCCCTTCTATCAGCAGACCAAGAAAACACCCTCTCTAGAATCCATTCCATAGGACACTAGAATGTCCGGTGCATAACTTCACAGGACTGTCCAGTGATTCTCACTTTTGGACTTTTAGAGACATCTCTTTTGGACATTTTATTTAGTCTCACCGGACTGTCTGGTGTCTTCTTCTCCTCGACTCCAGAGAGCACCTCTCTCTGAACTTCGCATCTTCTAGCTCACCGGACTATCCGGTGACCTCATCGAACTATCCGGTGACTCTTCTACAACTGTAAACTTGGATCTTTGTCTTTGACTTGACTTCAGATTTGCTTGCTTTGCTTTCTCTACCATCTTCAGTGCTTTCTAAGATATGTTAGAGTATTCATATCTCCTAACACTTGTACGACCCGAGAACGAATGACTTGACCGCTTTTAATAGTACCGGCGATCCTATGAATTCTCTAGCTAGTCCTTAGCCTTGGTCTATTGAAGCACGGAAGTCCTCATCTTGGGATCGTCCTTGTCATCCATCGAGTAAGCTCACCATGTTGAAGTAGAATATGCCGGGTGGTACCTACAATCGCAATCGTTACCTATGGTGTTCATTCAATCACCAAAATCTATTCATACCTTTTAGGAGACTTCAAAGATCATGAAGCTTACAATCTCCTCCTTTTTGGTAATTGATGACAACTATAGTACTCGAAAATACTTTCAAATGAGATGATAAAGAAAGAGAAGAAACAAGCGCATCTCTAAAGAAAACTTACCCCTTACCTTGAAGACTCCTAGAAAATTGCATGAGTTCTCCCCCTTCGTCCGCCTTTGAAAACTCACCCTTTTTTCTCGTTTGTAGCTCTTTCCCCCTTTGTCATCTAATCACACAAAAAGATGACATCAAAGAAGCAAATAGAGAGAAGGAAAGCTGTATAGACAAAGGTAGTGCATGTAAAGATATTAAAGGGAGTGCAAAGCACAAGAGAACCAGCAATATAATCACATCACAGGGAGAGATAAACACAATACATGCACAAGGATTAATCCAAAAACTAATTGAATCTTAATGAGCTAAATTGATCAAATAAAAACAAGCTTATCAAAACATCAGAAAGAGCTAATGAAATCCGCCAAATAAAATCCCTCGGCCTCCACCTAAATAGCTAGCCTCCCAAAAGCGATACAACCACGAGACACACTCCTGACACCCTAGATCTAGAGAAGTTTAATTCTCTGCTGGCGCGACTAGAGAGTCGGGTGCAGTGACGACCAGTGATTGCTCCTTTGGAGCTAGCTCAGCTGCAGCTGAATCATCTCCTAGCTGCTCAAAATTATCAAATGCGCTCAAACCAGAAGATGACATGGGGGGGGGGGCCTCCTTGCCATCAGCTGAAGTTGGCTGATCTGAACAGGTTGTGGCAAGGGCCTGATCTGCGTCCTCTGTAAAGTATTTGACCTCAACCAGGATATCTGCATCTGAAACACTGGGCTGCTTCTCCCTCTGTGATTCTCGATTGCAGTGAACAACTAGCAGGAGCTCTCTGTGGCTGCACCTCTGGGACAAGGGTCGACCTCCTCAGCTCCCCCTGTCCCTCTGCACCAGATATCCTCAAAGCTCCACTCCTCTTAGGAGGTGCATCCACATCTGCCGCTGCAAGTGAACGATTGCAATCCGGATCTCCTATCGTCTGCCTCTTCTTATTTTTCGGCTCTACGGCCTTGTCCCTCCCTTTCTCCTCAGCTGTCGATCTCTGTCGGCCCATAGTGTCAACTGTCACTCAAGATAATTTGCCACTAAAACTGACAAGCTGACTTAACAAGATAGGATTAAGAGCTTGGCTCTTGACCCATCCAAGAATGATCTGGACTGCCACTGAAGCCTCTGTCACTGTCCTCTGACCTCTAACCGACTGACCAAATGTCACTGCACCGCATAGGAATAGATAAAGGTTGTAAGCGTCGAAGGTAAGTGTGACACACATAGAAATCCTAGCGGTGGAAACAAGGACATATCACTAATCAAATAAAGCAATTTTGACCAACGGTGATATCGACGGACTAATGTCACAATTCATATAATAGCAATTCACTCAAATTGTGACACTAGCGACAGGGAGACTCAATGCCATATCAAAATATGAAAGATAACCTCAATAGGGCACCAAGTACTAGGAAATATCAACTAATTACTTCAATTAGCAATAAAAGATTGAACTTCTATCTTGAAGATGCCAATTTTCACAATTAGTTACAAGGCAAGGCAATTTGGGGGGCATAACCGATGAAATGGTAGAGAGGTATCAATACTCCGAGAAGTAGAAGCATGAAAAATGCCGAAAGGTGCCTCAAAAACACGTCCGATCACCGAAAAGCAAAACTAGGGCTAGCTCGAGCACGACGCGAACTGGAGAGCTGGCCGGTGGCGAGCAGCGGCGCTAGCGTGAGGCGGTGGCACACGAGTGAGGGCGACGCGAGCTCAAGCGGACGGTTGTGGCACGGAACACCGGCGCGCAAAGAGGGCGACACTTGGCGAGCTAGGGCGGCGCGAGCAGTGCGACGGCGTGAGGGACGATGACACGGACAAGGGCCTAGACGAGCAGGGTGCGACGGTGGCGACCGACGACAAGCGAGCGTGCAAGGCGACGAGGTCAGCGACAGCTGTTGGTCGGCAGGTGTGCACAAGAGGAATGAGAAAAAGAAACCACGTGCGGATGGATTAAAACCGAATCAACGGCTAGGATTGAACAGGGTTTAAGCGGATGGTCGAGATTTCATTGACAAAAGCGATCACCAGGCAGTCCGATCAAGCTATTGTCTGATGACTGTAAAAGTCCGGACTGTTCGGTGTCTGCTGAGAATCAATTCTAGGGAAGCAACCGCTTCATCTTCCAGCCACCGAACTGTCTGGTGAACCATTCGGAATGTACGGTGTCTGTCTAATTCTACTGTGCTGATTGATCACAAAAAGACAATCATCGGACTGTCCAGTGAAGGCATCGGATTGTCCGATGATCTCAAGGAATTGTAGAATCAAGAAATTTCTTTCTATAATTCAAGTGTCCTCACCGAAAAACGAAATAAATACCACACTTGTCTAGAAAGGAAATTCTCAAACACTCCTTTGCAAATAGATAACTCTTGAAGGGTTTATAGTTTTCACAAATCACAATAAATCGAGCGATAAAAACCAAAGCGAGGAGCAAAAAAAAAAGAATGTATGAACCTATGTTCATGGTTTATGTAAGTGGGAATCTTAGAAACCGTTAGACACAAGGTTCAACGAGCATAAAGCACATAATTGCTTTAGTTATTCTTTGAGGAGTGTGTAAATTCATATAGGCAATGCAGTCACTTTCTCCAAGAATAACGTCTCCTTCATGGTTCCTATATGCAATGCATGACAAACAAGCTAGCTAATGGAAGGAAATAAAACATGCCATGTGAATGCAAGAAAAATTAAGGACATTGTATAAAAAGAACCAATCCAACACCAAGTTTAGCCCATTTCAAGCTTATTCACTATAAGTCCACCGCTTTGCCTTAAGATAGCCAAATCACCTTCTCAAGCTCTCCCCCCATACTTATGGATATCTCAAGATAGTTAGGTGTTGACTAATTTTTTTTAATCTTTTTACACATGATTCATGGTTGTGCAAACATCTAGTCCACAAAGAATCCTAACTACCATGCAAGACAAGAAAAGAAACATACTCTACTATGTACAAGAGAAAACCTCCTTGAAGAGTAGATTGTCGTTGAAGCTTGATCACATGTGGACTTATAGAATCTTCAATTTGCTTCATGGTCCACCACCTTGGTCCCTTCACTTCTTTTTGGGAACCTAAGAAAGTTTTGGCTTCCTTTCTCGGTCCATGATCACCTTGGGGACCCATATCTTCTTGATTGTCCTTTTGTCATTTGGTGGTCCGAGCGCCTTGGCTTTCACCTTTCCATACTTGGCCCTGAAAATCTTGTAGTGCACATCCTCATGGAAAAGGTTAGCATTAGGCATAATTTTAGGCTCGCTCACCTTGGGACAATCCATGGCTCGGTGGTCATCCCAGCAACACTTCTCACAAAAGTATTCATCTGCCATAAGAGAGACTATTAAAGCGAAGATTTGATCTTCATTGCTAATGATATTGATAGAGGAAGGATATGATTCTAAACCCTTGTGGTTGTTGTTGTTGACAAGGTTCCGGCTCAGGATATCCTTTTGAATTTGCCTTCCTCTAGTGAGCCGCTCAAAGGCATCTATCATGGCCTCTCTCTCCTCTTTGAGCTTGTGTATTCCGTTAAAATGTTAGGCTATAGAGAAATTATCTCCTTGAAGAGGGTTAGATCACAAGAAGTAGAAGCTTTTTTGAAATGCTTAGAAGAGTTAAAGAGAGAGTCAATTTCAAAAGCTTCATGGATCAATACTACTGCTTTATGCTTCTCATTGAGCTCTATATGCTTCTCTTTGAGAGACTCATAAGATTCGCGTAAAGTACCATGAGATTGCTTTAGAGCATTGAGCTCACCCTCAAGCTCCCAAACTCATTTTGTATACCACTACTTCATGCTCTTTGGTCACCACATCGATCTTCTTGTTCTTCTTGATGATGATTTTGTTGGCCTTCTCAAGAATGAGGACTAAATCGTCATAGCTTCATCATCATCATAGTCCACTCTTTTTCAAGATCATTATTCTCATTCATATAGCCCTCACAACTTCGGGCCATCAAGCATAGAGGCGATGGTGTCAACTTGTTGGAGGCGCTTGTCATTGCAATACCCGCGAGTTCTTCATCTTTGCTTGAAGAGTAGTCCGAATCATCATCATCGGTGCGCCATTCACCAATAATGTAAGCCTTGTGCAGTGACTTCCTCCTATCCTTGCACTTTCTCTTCTCCTTGACAAAGAACTTATTCTTAAGTTTTTTCTTAGGAGGTTGTTCTTCGTCTTCACTCTCACTCGAAGCTTGCTTCTTGCTTTTCTTCTTGGGCTTGGGGTATTGTTTCGCAAAATAGCCTTTCTTGCCGCAATTGAAACATCTGGAGCTGCGCTTTGAGGATGAGGGTCTTCCCTTACGAAGTAGTATCTTTATTAGGAGCGCAAGGTCCTCATTGTCGCTCTCATCATCCTCATCATCCTTCACCTTCTTCTTCTTTTTCTTGCTCTTGCCATTGGGGGAATTCTTCAATTTGAAGAGAAAGATTCTTGGGTAATTGAGTGTCGGTGGAGGTGCCCAACAGACATCCCTCTTATGCCATTAGCTTCCAGAGCATGACATCCACAGAGAGATTCGCCAAGTTCTTTTGAAAGAGACACATGACAATAGAATTGTAACTTGGCGGTAACATCCTCAACAATTTTCTCATGATCTCAATGTCATCTATTTTGCTCTTGAGCCCCAAGGCATTGATCTCTTCTACCACTACATGCAAACAGAATAAACATCGTTAGCTTTTTCGTGTGGAAACATAATGATAAAGTCATATTTGTTCTTAAGAACATAGTAGTGCTCTTCCTTAGCCTCGGCGGAGTCCTCATGAATGTTTTGCAATTGAGACTAAATTTTATTTGTGGTGGATGATGCATTGATTCTTGAGAACACATTCTTAGAAATGCAACCAAACATAACATTCTTGGCCATTTCATTGAACTTGATAAAAACGAGATCAAGTCTCTCATTCGCATTTGTAGTGTTTTGGGTCACATGCCATGCTTTCCATCGACTGACTCTAGGTAGGCTTGCATATACGGGCCTTCCAATATGAGTAATCATCCCCATCGAATACGGGTGGATGTTCCATCCCGTTCGGCATCCTTACTCAAAGTGGTGAAGCCCGAAAATGAGCACTTAGCTCTGATACAACTTGAAAGGATCAAGTACACCGAGAAGGTGGTTGAATCGATGAACTTATAGGACTTAATTCGCTATAAACTTAAACTATGAGACTCAAACACTACAAGAGCAACTACACGATTCTAGCAGGCCAAGACCCCTAACAATGCTAGTGGTAGGATAAAAACAACAAGCAAACGCTAGCACGATAGCCACCAAGAGGAATCATAAAAGTACCCTATAACTCTACTCAACAAGATGAAATGAAGAGAGAGAGAGAGAGTCAAGAGAATGCTCAGCGATTTTTTTTGAGGTCTTAGAAGGTTGGCGCCTTCCCCTAATCCTCATTGGACCACTCCCGTCGAAGTACCGGTCCTTCCCGTCGTTTCTGATATGATGCTCCCAAAGGTATGCTCCGCTTCCCGAAGTGAAGTCATTGGTGACCCGGCTGTAGCACATAATACCGTTGCGTAAGAGCAAGCCTCCAAGGCTCTGGGCGCTCTCTTGGTGTCCTTTTCGAGCGGAGGACCCGAAACTGCTCACAAACTTGGCGTCGTCTTCCACAATCTCCTCGAAAGATCGAACACCGACTCGTAGCCGGTCTAAGCTACCAAACCATGAGTAATACGCAAAGATCACTCCTCTCAAAGCCTCACAAGCTCTAAAAGTGTATGAATGCTCCTATCACTCTTCTACTAGCGCCAAAGATCTTCAATCTTGTGTTGTGCTCTCTTCTTAGTATCCCTTGGCCTATCACAAGTTTGCTCCATCAATTCAGACCTCAGGCACATTGAAAAACATCTCGCCCTACAGTTTAAATAGGCTCTAAGCCTAGAAACAGTCGTCAAAACATGATGTCATAAAGCTGACTACTTTTGCTAGTCATCGGACTGTCTGCTGACTCCTCTCACCGGACTGTCCAGCGCACCGCAGACTGTCCAATGACTCCTTTTGTCAGCAGACAAGGAAGCACCCTCTTTGGAATCTATTCTATAGGACACCAGACTATTCGGTGCATACCTTCATTGGACTGTCCGGTGACTCACATTTGGATTTCGAGAGATACCTCTTTTGGACTTCATCTTCAGCTCACCGGACTGACCGGTCATTGGCCCACCGGACTGTTCGGTGTCTTCTTCTCTTTTGACTCCAGAGAACACCTCTCTTTGAACTTCTTATCTTCTACCTCACCGAACTGTCCGGTGATTCTTCTGCAACTGCAAACTTAGACTTTGTCTTCGACTTGACTTTGGCTTAACTTGCTTTGCTTTTTCTGCTATCTTTAGTGCTTTCTGAAGTAACTAAGAGCATTCATACCTCTTAACACTTGTATTAACTGAAAATGAATGACTTGACCCCTTTAATAGTACCAGCGATCCTGTAGACTCTTTAGCTAGTCCTTAGCCTTGGTTCACAGGAGCTCGAAACTACCCGCCTTGGGATCGTCCTTGTTATCCACCGATGAAGTCTATCATATTGATGTAGAATATGCAGGGTGGTACCTGCAATCACAATCATTACTTATGGTGTTCATTCAATCATTAAAATTAATTCATGCCTTTTAGTGATCTTCAAAGGTCAAGCTTACAAACGCTGATCCTCACCATGAAATGGAGCACCACGATCCTCACCCTAAAACGACAACGCATTGGACTGGCATCCCCCCGGGCACTGGAACGCGGTGGGAAATCATGGTAATTACCTTTTCCCATGTCGACTCCCTGTCGAAACTCCTGATTGCGCTGAAGCTTGTTGTGCAAATTCACTTCACGAGCATCTTCACCAGCAGATCATCGTCCTTCCCAAGTCCGCGCTTCTGAAAGAATCTCGGCTCGCGGTTCATCTGCACTGCTTGAGCAAAGGAAACAGAGAGGGGTGGAGGTGGACCTAACCGACGGAACTTCCGAGCTTGGTCGCCTAAATGCCGGATTTCATCTGCACAAGCCGGGAAACCTAACCCTAGCGCCCCCCCCCCCCCCCCCCCCCCCCAAATCTGCGGAATCCAAAGCCATGAAGAAGAGCACGGATCCTGGTGCCAGGAACGACAAAAAATGCGCACAAACGAGAGGCCCATCTGCTTTGAATACGCACCCAGTTTTGTGGCCCATCCAGAGTTTGAACAATACCTTCCCTGCCATGAACGCTTGACGAATGGTCACGAACATCGCAACCCTCACCCGATGGGGATCCTACCCCAAACTCCCGAGGAGAGATCAATGGAGAAAACATTGAAACCGGTGCAGGATCACTCACCGAAAGGTTGGACGTAGGGCTGCTAAGGGGTTGGGTGTGTTTCGGTTTAATGTGTGGGGTTTTAATTTGGATTTGTATGAATGGGTTGAAATGGGTTAGAGTTTAAATTGGGTTGGGTCGGGTTGGAATGACATGCATATTGATTTGAATTGAGTGGAAATCCATGGATGATTATAGGTTGAACCGATCAGATACCAGTGGGTTGGTTGGTTAATTCGTACCATGGGATGCCAGTTTCTTTTCACGAGTCAGAACGAGCAGTCACATCTCGATGTCCATTTCCGTTTTGGCTCCAAGCACGTGAGAGAAACACATTGGTCCAGGCTCCATGCACGTGAAAAAATGGGTTGGAAAAAGAACATGGTAAATAACAAAAAAGAAAAATAAAACATATATTTTTTGCGATGGAAATAACAAAACATATATAATATTAAGAATAAATAAAGATGTAATAGTAAGCGAGGATTATAATGCCTATTTGGAATATGGGAAAACTTACTAATTTTATTGAAAATAGAAAAAATGTATTAGGCCCTGCTTGGAATGGAGGATATTTTTTCCTTCATGAGGTTTTCATATGAAATTGAACTGATTCCTATGAAATTCCTATAAAATTTCTGTGAAATTCTTGCGTTCTAAATGGAGTCTTAGAAAGTGAGGATAACAGGTAAGTTAAAAAAAACTTAAAGGCCCTCTTTGAAATACAGGAATTTTATGGGAATCGCACATGAATTTCTCAGGATCAGTTCTATTTCATAGGAAAAATGTAGGTAATGGAAAAATCATGTGTTCTATAGGAGGTCTAAAATTTGAACCCCTTTGAAATGCAGGAATGCCACCATAATTCATACAGGAATTTGACAGGAGCCAGTTCAATTTCATAGTAGTAAAAGCTTACAAAATCGAAAAAATTCTCACGTTCCATGTAACATTTCATGCTCTCACAAACAACCGAAATGGGAATGAGATGAAGCTCAAAGGGAGAAATAAAAACCGGTTTAAGCAAAAATCTTAAGAATTCAAATTTCGAATTCAAACCTTCCAAAAAGAGAAAGCTCAGAACTTTTAAAAACAAAAGTTATGAAGTAAGGGAACCCAGAATTTTGGAATGAAATTACTCTAAGGTTGGCCAAATCCTTCAGACGAGACTCCCAAACCAAAACTCCGAATCCTTAATGAGTACCTATTTTTCAAATCCTGTAGTTTCGAATCCAATTCGAAATTCAACATGATTCTAAAACAAAAGTAGTTCTTCCCAAAATTCTCTACCTCCTTGCCAAATTCAAGATTTTCAGAACTGTGGAGTTAGTCTTTTCAGACCTTGGAATCTGGTTAACTGATCTGCCTTCAGCGGATTTGTCTGCTTAACAGTTAGCTGTTTTCAAAATTCTATAACTTGCAGTATTTTCAGGATGTGCCTTTGCATTCGGTAGGATGGTAGAAGACTTTGTCAAGAACATCTCCACCAATTTTCATTCACATCAGAGCTCGAGAGATATTTCCTTAGGCCCTCAAAGTTGGTTAATTGATCTGCTTTCAGCAGATTTTTCTAAGTTTCCTTATCAAATAACCTTTTTCGAATTTCCGTATCTTTCACCTTACTTGGCAAGAACCTGTGCATGTTGGTTATCTTGTATACCACATGTTGAAGAAATGTTATACCAAATTTCAACTCTTTTCGAGACTGTTTCCTTGTCCTTTTTTTGTGCACAAAATGACTAAGCATTAAGCTGAACTGGGTCACTTCCTAGCAGCTGGGGCCCACCTGTCAACACCACTGCGCCCTCTTCTCCTTCCTCAGGACGCCAGCGCGCCCCCCTCTCCAATCGGATGCCTCCACCGCGCTGCACAGGTGGCCGTCCCTCGCGCCCTCGCTCGTGCATGCAAGACACGTGCCCCTCCGCGTGCCCACGACCTTTTCTCCCCGACCGGCTCTCTCTCGCCCTCATTCTCTTGCTCTCCCGGCCGAATACACAGTCGCCACCGAGAGCCACCTCCGAGCCTCCCCGGCCTCTGTCCCTCAACGAGAAGCTGCGTCTCGCCTTGCTCGAGCTCTCCCCACGGTCAGCTCGCGTACTCCTTCAAGGAATTGGGCCCATTTTGGAGTTTTCCCAAAAATCCCGTCCTTGGACGCCACCAGCCGTTCTCTCTGGAATCGGGTAAGCCCCAGCGAGATCCACTCGATTCTTCACGGCTGTAGCTTCCTCATCCATTGACGCCCCTCCTGGGCAAGTTTCCTGAGTGAAATTGTGGCCGTTTGTGCAGGATTTCGAAGATTCGTCACCAGCGACCACCGGACTCGAACCACCTCGCCCCGTCTCTGGCCATCTCCGATGACGACAACCTCGACGCCGGGCTTCTACTCACTTCCGTGAAGCTATAGAAGAAATCCGTTCGAAGTTTCGTCCACGGAGTCGAGCTCACGCCGTTCGCCAAAGCTGCGCCACCACATGCTCGTCGCTGTCAGGCTTCTCCGGTGAGGACCACCGCCATTCGACCCCACCCCTGAGTCGCCCTCGTTGCGAGGATCATTTTGGGCCGAGCCCCCTGGAGCTCCGCCGCCAGGAGCCGAGCTCCGGCGAGCCGCGCCGCCGCACCGGCAGCTGCGCGCCATGGCCAGTCAAGCCAGCCCGACCCAGGCGCCGGGATCTTTTGTGGCCACGAGGCTCGATCCCGTACAGGCGCTTTTCCAGTGCGTCCCGTGCGGCTGCACTCGCAGTCCGCCACGTGGCACTCCTTTAAGGCCGGATTTATCTAAATTCAGAAATAAATTCTTAATTGCTCATAAATCGGTTCATTATTGTAAAATTCATAGAAATTAATTCCTAGCTCAGAAAATTACAAATAATATACCATTAGAATCCTCTCATCTTGTAGAATGTTTTAGAACTGTCAAAGTTGCATTTTTTTTTGCATTGGATATATTTCTGTTAATTGAATAAGGTGCATTATACATACATGCATATCATCATTTTCACACATCATTAAAATGTAAAATTTTATATTTAACTTTTTAATGATTAAGTTCTATTGTCCAAGAATTAATTAGAATTTATGTGCCTATGGATTAGTTATAAATGATTATTTACTCTTAGTTAGGGATTAATTCATTATAAATTTATATGTTAATAATAAATTGCAAAATTTGTTCAAAAATTAGTTTATAGCCCTACTAATATTATGAGAAACTAAAATTGTAATTTAGGTCTTCAAGAACCATATTAAGGAAAGTTAGAAGTCATTTCCCTATTATAACCCATTTAGTATAGTATAGAAATTCATTCATTTAGGTAAAAATTATAACCTTGCCATATAATTACAGATGGTGCGTTAAATTAATAAACTCATTTCTCATGAAAGCATTTGCATAACACTCCTGGTTATATGCATTCATAAGCATATTATCGTATGTGAAATATCGTCGCGTGCGATGACAAGTTAAAACTCTAGAATTTTTGTAGGTGCATAACAAATCACGCCTGCATATCATTAGCGCATCTAGGAAACGACGCGGCACGTCAACTTGCTCTAGCTGCTCCGAAGACGTCCTTCGCTAAAGATCTTCCTCTTGTTTGTGTTAACTCTCAAAAAACCGAAGGCAAGCCCCGATGCATTAACCTTATTTTAAATCTTTTTATTTTTATCACTATGTATTGTATAGTTAATGTACTATGCATTAAGTTGTAGGAGTTGTTTGTAACCCTAGGATGCATGATAATGCCACTTACCCCTATTGAGTGTATATTGGTACAGGTAACTCAACGTAGAGTTAGGCTAAGTCATATTTGACGGTAGAAGTCGAGTGAATGAGAAACCTTACTCGCGACCTATAAGTTGTTACCCTGGTTACCCTTATCCCATGAAATGATAAACCTGAGATAGGGTAGGGAGTAGGTTGGCATGAAGGCATGTTTCCTGTGTGGACTCATGGCCGGAGTGTGGTAGCCCTATCTGTATCGGTTAAGGACCGATTCGAGTGTGACCTTGTTGAGCAAGTTTGAACAGTAACGAATGCATACTTGGGACATGGGACTCAGAAAACCGATGTAACTCAATATCCGTAGTGGTTGGACGTACCCCTACTCCTCTTTAGGCGGTGAGTGGAGGAGAGACTTGGATCTAACTATGGATGCATCTACATGGTGGTCGCATGGAGGACCATGTTCTCGAGAGAAGTAGGCCTCGGGCCAGCCCTATGGTATTGTTGTGAAAAGTGGTCACACGCGGCTTCTGAGAAGCGCGTACGTGTCGTGTATTTCAGGTTTTTCCAGCTGGTGTAAATCGACTATAATCGCTGCCCCTCACAGTAACGAGTATCACTTGTTCACTACGTCATATCGTAATAATAAGTGAACTAATAATTAATAATATGATTTGTTGCTTAGTTCATAGGCAATTGTTTGGCAACCATGCTTGCTTTAGTTTACAGACCAAATTAAATTTACATTTCGTGAATTTAACTTACCGCTAAAAGTTGAAAGTAAGGATCCACTGATAGTGCTATATTTTATGCAAATGTACATCCTTGTGAGTCAGCCTCTCATGCTTAGGAGTCAACTGTAGTTGGCCATTTTTGACGGGTAAGTCTTGCTGAGTAATTAGTACTTACGGTTTGTTGTTTCTCTTTTTGTGCTGTAGCTCTTCCTCTTTGTAGCTAGTGTGACTGCTGCGGCAGGGTGGTGTGGGAAGGTGAACCCTCTGCGAACTGGTTTCTGTTGACTGGGTTCCTTCTTCACATATCTCAGGTCATGAGGAATGAAGCATGTCTTAGGGCAAGATATGTTTCGTATTAGAAAACCGTCGTATCATTTATGTATGGCTTTCGTTATGTTTTAAACTCTGTTTTAAAGTTAAATCTCTTAAGACCACTTGAAATTTGTTGTAAGATCTCAATCGGTATCCTATATTTTATATTATCACTCGTGTTGTGCTATTTGAGTATTTTTGTTCGATATCACCCGAGATTGATCATACGCGAGCCGTCATGATTTTTTGGGCGGTTCTGCCACATTCCAAATGAGTCCTTTGGATGATAGTAAGTAATATGGGACCATAATATTATTTTTTATATTCTGCAATTTTTTTTATTATCTATCCATCTTGTATTCCCAAATGAATATTTTCTTTTGTTTTCCCGAGCTTGGGGCCTAATTGCTGTGTTTTGTCTCAAGTGACGCATCACCGTCTGTCGGTGAACACAGGATGACAAGAATGGATAACGACCACCGCAAGAAAGCATTCAATTAACCTGCTTAGCAGATAAATGTGTATAGAACCCATGACAAATTCACGGATTCAACCCGCACTATGGGTTGAGATGGGGCTAATCAAACTTATGGATTGGGTTGGGATGAGTTTAAGTTAATATTTTGTGGGTTAGGTGAGGTTAAATAATTTTACTGAATTTATTTGGGTTGGGGTGGGTGCGAGGTGGGTTTGAACCCATTAGCACAGCCCTAGTTGGACGCAACTTGGAGACGAGGCCACAAGTCTTCATCATTTAGGGACAGCGGGTCACTATAAGAAAAATATTTTTTAGTCACCAAGATATTTGGTCACTGAATGCATAATATTAGTCATTATAACTATTTTGTCACTAAAAACTTTAGTCACATTTTAGTCACTAAAACTTTGTCACTATATGTATATAGTAACCAACAATTGGACACGTTGGTCACTAAAACTAAATAGCAACTAGGGAACCTTTGGTAACTAAATGAATTTATCAACCAATGAGCATATACTTTGGTCACTAAAAATGTATATCAACAATAAAAACCAAATTTTGGTTACTGTTTGTTAATTTTTAGTAACCAAATTACGTGGTCACTAAAACTTGGTGACTAAAGATTCATTTTCACCAAAATTAATTTATCAACCAATGAGCATATACCTTGGTTACTAAAAATGTATATCAATAATAAAACTAAATCTTGATCACTGTTTGTTAATTTTTAGTAACCAAATTACTTGGTCACTAAAACTTGGTGACTAAAAATTTATTTTCATCAAAATGAATTTATCAACCAATGAGCATATACTTTGGTCACTAAAAATATATATCAACAATAAAACTAAATCTTGATCACTGTTTGTTAATTTTGAGTAACCAAATTACTTGGTCACTAAAACTTGGTGACTAAAGATTCATTTTCACCAAAATAAATTTATCAACCAATGAGCATATACCTTGGTCACTAAAAATATATATCAACAATAAAAACTAAATCTTGATCACTGTTCGTTAATTTTTAGTAACCAAATTACTTGGTCACTAAACCTTGGTTACTAAAGATTCATTTTGTTGTAGTGGGCGAGGCGGAGCCGACGAGTCGGCAGAGATGCGGCGCCCCTGCTGCAGCGGACTAAATCTCAGCCTGAACGCACTTGACCAGGAGGAGAGAGGTAAAGAGAGGAGAGGGCTCCCCACCCTAATCCTGTCTCCATCTTTCACGCTTCCTCGATACTGCTCTTCAGTCCGAGCCGATCTCTCTTTTGTTATTTTTATGTTGGATGCTACGATCCTTTATATTTTGAGACGGAGGCAATATATGCTTATTCCTCCCAAAAAACTCAGCCATTGCATAAATAAAGGAGTCGGAGCTCGGGACAGATCGTCAAGGCTCTGCTATGGTGCCTGGCGCTGCGGCGATCAAACATGACATGTTCCATGCTAGCAAGCACGCTGCGGACCTGAGTCCTCGACCATGTGAAAGCTGGTTATTCGATCACCGTCACGTTCGCAGCTGGTTGACACTGACTTAATTAGTTCGTAGTGTGTGTTTTTAATCGCAATCTCTACCAGCAAGTGGCCTCAAGGTGAAGTACTGACAAAAGCTCAACATGCATGCAAGAAGACATGAGTTGTTTCCTTTGAGATGCAACAAGACCCGATTAGCCAAGGTATGCAACGTGCAATCCATGTGACGAATTAATTGGTCCATCTAATCAGTTCTATGCCTACATCCATCAGTTTGTGGGACTTAAATGTCTAAAATCCGTCACAATGTAACAATGTAGACTGATCAGCTAGCTAATCTTGCCTTATAAACATATTGTGTCACTTGCAGATCTAGTGGGACGTTTTCATGTAACAGACGCTACTTGTTTGATGATTACATGTGTAAATTAGTACTCTCTCTATTCCTAGATTGCTGTCGCTGTTGATTTCTAACATCAACTTTGACCATTCATTTTATTCAATTTTTTAATAAATATAATATATTTTGTTATAATATAATTTATTATTAGAGTTATTCGAATCATAATTTAAAATTTTACATATTTAAACTAATTTTGAATAAAAGGAATAGTCAAAATTGATATTAGAAGTGTTTCTCTTCAGCCAAGGTATGCAATGTGCAACCCATGTGACGAATTAATTGGTCCATCTATTCAGTTCTATGCCTACATCCATCAGTTTGTGGGACTTAAATGTCAAAAACCCGTCACAGTGTAGACTGATCAGCTAATTTTGCCCTATAAACATATTGTGTCACTAGCAGATCTAGTGGGGCGTTTTCATGTAACAGACGCTACTTGTCTGATGATTACATGTGTAAATTAGTACTCTCTCTATTTCTAAATTAGTGTCGCTGTTGACTTATAACATCAACTTTGATCATTTATTTTATTTAATTTTTTTTAATAAATATCATATATTTTGTTGTAATTTAATTTATTATTAGAGTTATTTGAATCATAATTTAAAAATGTACACATTTGTACTAATTTTGAATAAATTGAATGGTCAAAATTGATATTAGAAATCAATAGCGACATCAATTTAAGAATAGAGAGAATAAATGTTTGCAGTCTTGGATGTTTTACAACTTTTGTGGAGGATTATTTGTGATAGAGTACTTTGATCTATTTTAGTGCAATTGGTAAAGGTGGGTAATTTATAAAATACGTTTAGGGGTTTTTTAGATTAATATGTAATAGTGGCAGCGCCTATGTGTTCTCTCGTTTTCTTTGATTAATATGCTAATTTGTTCTATTATAAATATTAGATTTGGGCAAATTAGATATCTACCATTATAATTCTTTCAGATTTGAAATATACCATTACAACTCACAAAACTCTGTAACTGCCATTACAATTTCACTAAATTTTGAAATATACCATTACATACTCTTTTAACCAGTTCATATGAACGTTTAACATGCAATACTTTAATATAGACCAAAATACCCCTATGTTGACTCTTTCTGTGTGCTGCTGCGCCTGGATCTCCCGGGTGAGCAAAGCAACATCAATATATTATAATTTGACTAGAGATGGGGAATGCAAATATTATAGTTAGATCAGAACAGATTGACCACAAATCTAGACTAAGTTGTTCACCACAGAAAGGCATCCAGGTTCATTACAAAAGCTGATCACATTACATTCATAGCCATCACCATAACCACCACAGTAGACCATAACAGGTTCATTCCAGGTACTTATGTAACCATATACAGGTTACCCATATATGACATGTTCGCAAAAATAATGACATAAACAGATATCACATATTTAGCCAAGATCTCAGACTCCTAACAACTCTGGGAGGTGGTGCTGTAACTTCTCTGTTTTGCTTCTTCTTCTTTGGAGTTTTCTTCTTTGGAGTCTTCTTTTTTTTTTTGCTACTGGAAGTCCCTTCATTTTGTCTCTTTCTGAAAATGAAAATATGATGATAAATATAATAAAAAATAGCTAAGAATTAAAGTATTAAACACAATACCTCTTCTTAGTAATTGCTTCCATGGGCTCATCCTGCTCATCCGGTGCCTCTGCAAGTTTGCAGGTCTTCTCAAAGTGTCCAAAATCACTACATCTTTTACATCTAACCTTTTTCTTTGTTCCTCCTTCAATAGCACTTTTGATCCTCTGTGCTCGAGGCCTCCCTAGAGCTCTTTTTTGAAGAGGCGGGAACACTTTAAAGCCAAGATCCACATGAGTCCATTGGGTTCTGTCCGGCATTGTTGGAACTCTCCCTGCATATGCTTCTCTAAATCTGCTAATAGAGCAGTAATCATGCACAAAATCCTTGATGTGGATACCTCTATTGCAGCAAATCCACCCCAACGCATGGCTGAACAGCTTTCCTGTGACTTGCCATTGTCTACATGAACATCTTTGATTTTGCAAATCAACTGTGTGTCTTCTAGTGATGTTGTCAGGATCAACAAGTGTTATTTCAGCAAACTCATTATCAGTTCTCCCCACCTTGACCACTCTCAAATTAGTACTATGTTTGTTGAGCTGAGACTCCACACTAGGAAGTATTCCATCTGGTGACATGTCCTCTCCAATTCTCCTCCTAAGGTACATCTTCTCCATTATTAGCTCCCTTAGGCTATCAACAACCTCATGAAGATTTAGACCTTTCAGTGGTTTTATCTGGTTGTTAAAGCTTTCAGCCACATTATTTGTCAGGTAATCACACTTGCTAAATTCAGAAAAACCACACCTATACCAGATCCTATTGTGATTTGTGTCGAGATAATCTACAACATCAGGAGCAAATGCAAATATTTTTTCCATGTGCCACTTGAACTTGTCTTCAGTATAGCTCCTTGCTGCTGGGTACAAGTGCTCAGTAAAGATAGGACCTCGATACCTTTTAATGAAATTTCCATACAAGTGCCTCATGCACTCTCTATGCTCAGCCTTAGGAAAAACTAGTCTAATAGCACTACCCAATCCTTTGCATGCATCAGTGGACACAACTAAGCCTATGGGACTTCCTATAGCCCTATTCAATTGTTGCATGAATCACAACCAATTGTCATCTGTTTTTGATCCAAATATTGCATATGCCACATAGAACAACCAATTATGTCCATCCACAGATGTTGCTGATGCTAATTGTCCAGTATACCTACCAACTAAACTAGTAGAATCTACAGCTAAGTATGGTCGACAACCTGCCAAAAATCCATCTATGCAAGGCTTTAAAGCAATAAACATCCTCTTAAACCTCATTTTCTTACCAGACTTTTGTAGTTCTATCACCACAATTGAGCCTGGCGACCTCTTCTCAATCTCGGCTTTCCAATTAAACAAAATCTGAAAGCTCTCTTCATACTTGCCATGGATCTGATCAATTGCTAACTTCATCCCTGCCCACGCCTTTGAATACTTCAACTTGATTTGATTCTGCTCTTCTAACTTCTCTTGTGCAGCCTTTGCACCCTTGTTTGGATTCTTCTTCAGCCAATCCCCAAGCCTATCTGCAACCAACTTTGTGTAGCCATCTTTCCTTCCATGAGTTTGGTAGTTGGACAGTTATGTTCAAAGGGAAGCACCTTTATCTGCAAATGAATAAATATCAATGTCACTAAATATGTACAAGCGAAAAAATGAATAAATTTTAGTCAACCATAAACAAAATTACCTGTATTGTGCAGTCATCCTGCAACTTAGATGCATGGATACGCCATGGACAATCCTCATGCGCACAAGAAGCAATGAACCTTGATTTATCTGTCTTTAAATTAGTAAGTTCAAATCCCGTTTTTACAGCATAATGCCTTATTGCTTTTCTGAATGAAATCATATCAGGAAATAGAGCATTTTTCCTAATCATCGGGTTCTCTGGATCATGAATCACATTAGCTATTGTTGGGTCTGCATCAGTGATTTCTGCCTCAGGAGGCACTCCTCCTTCAGCATCAACTAGAGCAGGTTCTGAAGGCTGCGCATTATACGATGGTGCAGGCTGTGTAGGTGGAACAACAACATAAATGTGCTCATCATTGACACCTACATATTCCTCATCAATATCAAATGGATCAGGCTCTGAAACATCAGGTTCTTCAAGTGAACCACTAGAATGAGTAGCAGGTTCTACATGCTGTGGCATAACAAACTGAGTTGCAGGTTCTACTGATGCTATTTCAACTGGAACAAGGCAACCAATCCCTGTTTCAGTATGTAGGTCATGTAAAAATTCTGCAACCTTTGTATTGTCAACCACAAACACAAGAAACCGACCACACATCTCTGACTTATGCATTTCAAAAAACTGAGCCATCTGATGTTCATCCACCATTCTAACATTTTCACCCACTATCTTGTCAAAGAAACAAACAGTTGCTGTCTGATTCGTGCCCCATGTTAGCTCACTGTATAGGCTTTGCATCAAATGTTCAAATGAAAAGCAATCTAACTCAACATTCCACTTAATAGTTCTGCCCTTATTATAAGATTTCCTACCATCTGAGTACATGGCATAAGCTTCAACCTTAATCTCTAATGCAAAAGTGAGCCTACGTAAAATTAAACCAAGTCAATCCTACAGAAATCAACACTCCCAGAGACTCATGTCAGTCCTAAAAATTGCTATCATCTGCCGCTTATACAGATGGACTAAGAAAAAGTGAGCCTACTTATGCAGTTAGATTGAGGAAAAGTACCTAGGTTTAGAGGGCACCATCTCCATTGCAGCCATCTCACGTGAGGAAAAAGACAGGAAGCCTCCTAAAGCGGCGCGTACCATAGGGATGAAGCCGAGTCAAGTGGCAGTAGAGGAAGAGAGGAAGCTGTGCGGCAGCCGAAGGGCCAAGACGAGGTCGAGCGGAGCCACCACGGCAGCCCCCGACGAGGCTGCACGGCAGCTCCTCGCGCACGCTTCGGCAGCTCGGCAAAGCCCCCGACAAGGCTGCGCGGCGCCTCCTCGCGCACGCCTTGGCAGCCCCCTGACGAAGCTGCGCGTTCGCCGCCTCGCACAGGCCTCGGCAGCCGTCGTCGAGGCTGCGTAGCGCTGACTCACGCGCGCCTCGTGTGCGCCGATGCAGCTGCAGGAGAAGCCGAAGATCTGCAAGATCCTGTCGCCGCCGGCGCCGACGCCGCAAGATCCAATCGCCGCCGCTGCCGCCGCTTGCTATCAGGCCTAGGGTTTGATTTCGAGTGTTTCGTGGCCTAGGGTTTGATTTCGAGTGTTTCGTGTTTGAGTCACGGGACTGGCGGCCAGGTTGTTGTCTATCCAATGCGGGGGGCATTTTTGTCCATACAAAAATACAGTATGGCAAATAGGTATACAAAATGGTCATCTACATACATGATGGTATATTTCCAAGCTGGGTGAAATTATAATGGCAATGAGAAGGTTTATTGAATTGTAATAGTAAATTTCAAATCTAGTAGAATTATAATGGTAGATATCTAATTTACCCATTAGATTTGAGCATGGTGTCTCTAGCAGCCCCAGGGCGTGCTGTACAAGCTGACCCAAACTAAGGTTGAGGGGCCGTGGTAGGCCGCTTGCAATTCGAATTTTTATATTAAACAGAGAAAAACCGATTCTGACGGACCATGGACTAGTGCCTATTCTTTTCACTGTTGTAAGGGAGTTTCAAGATTTTAGTACTAAGTCTGTCTTTAAATTCTTGACATTTTTAACTTAGATGTAATGTTTGACATTTTATCTTATTCAAAAAATTTATAAAAATATCATTTATTTTGTTGTAATTAGTTTTATCATAAGAGATGCTTTAGACATAACTAGTTCGTTTTTATATTTATATTTTTTTAATAAAATGAATGGTCAAACATATTATCTAAAAATCAAGTGTGAACAATTTAGGAACGGATCATAGATGTAGTATTAAATCGGAAAAGCAGCGCCACTTCACTTCGTGCCGAGCTGTGAGTGGCTAGATTGATATACTCCGGATCCGTGTCTACATCAGTAAGAACTTGGTTTAGTTGCAATTATCAATGAGTTGTTCCATGTGAGGTTATTTGGAGTAGTTGATTGAGTTACTCAAATCTTAAGCAACTAAGTACTCCTGGAGTAGGAAGCCACCTAGCTAGCGCCACCTGCACTTTGGGCCATGAAATCCAGATAGAGAAACCCATGCAGAGCTACTCTCCCTCAAGGAAAGATATTACTGTCACCGGAATATCCATGTTTTTACAAAACAAAGTGAATTTTGAGCTTTGTTCGGGTGGATTTTCGCTATGTGACATTCACATCTGCCCGCGGTCAAATAATAACTTCATAAGAATCGTACTTGTGATTGGTGGCGCTCTTGTTAGCTGTTTGTCAAGCCCTGGGGTCTGTTCCAAATTAAGAACTACTACCTCTATTTCTAAATTATTAACACTTTTGACTTTTAGATATATGTTTGACTCTTCATTTTATTTAAAAAATGTAAAAATATAATTTATTTTGTTGTAATTGGTTATATCATAAGATGCTTTAAATATGACTAATCTATTTTTATATTTGTAAAAAAATGAATAAAATGAATAATCAAACATTGTGTTTAAAAGTCAAAAAGTGTCAAGAAATTAGGGAAGGAAACATGCAGTAGAAAACAGTTTCGTTCAAGATAATTGTGATGTTGGCTAGGCGTGATTAAACATGTGAGGTTCCATAGCAGCCGACAGTGATGCATTGTGGATTTTTCTAGAAGGGGATGGGTGTATTAGTGCCGCTTATCTGTACAATGGACGCCGTAGATCTGTTCCGAGAACAGGGACTGTTTGGTTTTCACTTGTATAGAGCTGTCTAGCTACGTACCTGCCATGGCCTCGGACAAACAACCCTTATAAGTATTGTCAGCATTTTGTATCGTTGGCACAGTAAAATTTGTGTATCGGAGAGAGATTCATTCTTGCTTCTCGTTGAGTTAACTTATTCTACAGAAAAATTAAAGGATTTTTATCTGATTCGGATCGTCACGGGGACATAATATCCTATGTCCAAGGGTCTAGGTGTATCGTATATGCTTAAAAATAAGTTACAATAGCGATAGAGTTTTTGCTCTAGAAAAAATCCTAGAGCATGAAGCGTGTCTCTCTCTTGTCTTGCTACTTGTTGTGTGTTGGCTGTTCTGTGTCTTTCTAAGAGTCCCCGTAGCTTTATATAAGGACCAAGCCGTGGTTACATAGCTTGAAGCCTATGGAACGAATGGCCTCCTGACCGGTCTTCCTTGTCTTCCTTCTTTGCCTAGCGCTGAAGGGACAAAGTCAGCTTTCTGTTTATCATCCAGCAGACAACTTCTGTCACACAGTATCAGGAATCTCCATACTGTCCGAGAGTTGGTCGTCGAAGGCGTCTGTCCAACCCAGAGGTCGGATAGGTAAGACGGTTCCTGACCTGCGGTTGATCGAGAGGAACAATCATCTGACCCTTGGGGGTCGGATAGGCCTTCGTCTGGTAAAGTTGATCCGCGGTCAGCGAATTGATGGGCCACTCTTCGTTGTTGAGCTTGTTGATTGGACCGAAATCATGAATACCTGGGCATACGATCCCGACAATTACTCTCTTCAATTTTAAATTATTGATATTGTTAATTTGTAACATCAATTTTAACCATTTGTATTATTTAAAAATATTTGAATGAGTAAAATTATTAATTGTGTTTCAAATACCACAAATATAAAGTAAATTATAACAAAATATACTCTCTTCGGTTATAAAATATTGACACCATTCTCTTCTAACATCAACTATTTGTCTTATAATTTTTTTTTGAAAATATAATATATTATTTTATAATTTGTTATATCATTAGTGGTATTTGAAATATCACTAATAATTACACACTTGAACAATTTTTTTAACAAGACGAGTGGTCAAGTTGATGTTAGAAGTTAACAGTGTAAATATTTTAAAATCAGAGAAAGTATTATATTTATCATACTTTTTTTAAATAAAATGAATGGTCAAAGTTAATATCAAAAGTCAGTGGTTTCAATATTTTAAATTGGATTCGAATTCAACAAATGCATACTTTATGGAAACAAGCTGGATTAAAAAACATGTAAATTATGGGTCTCTACGTTTTCATTATATATGGCCCGACGATGCATCAACTCTAGTAGAGCATGCATGTTGATGTTGTGCAGCTCAACTTCTTTTCGTGATTAAGAATGCCAAATGTGTCATTTGGCTCTTTGGCAAGTTTGGTGCTAGTGGTTGACAAAAGAAAAAAAGAGACAATTTTCTATTAACCAGGAGTTTGTTTTTCCCCAAAATTTGAAAAGTAGACATTCAGTTCCTGTTGCTTCAACTTCTAGTGCAGGCCTTGAAAGATGCTTCCTAATCGTATAACATTTATTCATCATGTTAATGTGGCGTTCTAAATATTCATACGCTTTTTCTATAAGCGTCTAGGATAATTAGATGTATTGAAATATACTACTACAAGTGAATTCATTTTGAAACGGAGTTATACGATCGGGTACAACAATAATGTTGCATGATCACAAAAATAGCATTGAATAAATCAACTGCCATGACACTTGCATGTGATGTCTCCGTCCCCTACCTATTGCACGTTATTTCAAGGACCCACAATGATTACATATTTTATCCGAAATAACGCACGAAATTCGTAGTACCAAAACTAGATGAGAGCGCGCCACCGAAGAAAAATCAGTCTTGCAATCAATCCACAGCAGCGATACGAGTCTAACGCTTTGAAATTAATGGAGGCGGCGGCGGCCAGGGCTCTCCTCTGCAAGCTTGCCGAGATGCTTGCCGACGAGTACAAGCTGCAAAAGGGCGTCAAGGCCGGCGTCAAGCACCTCCAGGAGGAGCTAGAGAGCATGCAGGCTGCCCTGGAGGCGGCGTCGGAGGTGCCGCCTAATGCTTCCCCCGACGACGGGCAGCTCAAGCCCTGGGCCCGGAAGGTGAGGGAGCTGGTCTACGACGCAGAGGACACCATCGACTCCTACGTGGTGCGCGTCGCAATTCCCCCCAAGCCCAGATCCTGCTGGGCGTGGGCGCGCAGGTACCAGGCCCGCCGCCGCATTGCGACCGAGATCCAGCGTATCAAGAATGATGTCCACGAGGTGAGCGAGCGGCGGCTGAGGTTCTCTGTTCCAGAGGCTGCCGTCACAGCCAGGCCACGGTATGCCACGGCTGAATTCGACCCTCGCCTACCGGCGCTCTACGAGGATGCAGAAAATCTGGTGGGCATGGGCAGATCGACCGAAGAGCTAATCAGGTTGATGGGTCAGCAAGGGGATGCTGAGATGCGCAGTAAGAGCCTGAGTCTTGTCTTCATTGTCGGACCTGGAGGAATTGGCAAGACGATCCTGGCCAACGAGGTTTACAAGAAGCTCCGGAACAAATTCGACTGCGCCAAAGCGTCCTCAGCAGCATACTTCGCCAAGTGAGTCTGTCCGACAGCGAGAACCCCGAATCATGGGCTGAGAAGGAAATCATCGATAGAATCAGAGATATCTTCGAGGATAAAAGGTAACAAGTCACACGTTAATCTTTTGTTATTAATCATGCTTTTAACGAGCACTTTATAAGAAGTGATGCCTAAATCTTTACTCCAAGAACCATCTAGTTCACAACCACAGTTGAGTTAATGATATAGCAAATGGTAAACCTTTGACCAGTTGTGTTATTTAAAAAAGTATGATAAACATTATGCATTTGTTATAATTTTTTTTATCAGTAATGGTACCAGGTTAGGGAGTGGGGGTACGGGTTAGGGGATGTTGCCAACCCAAACACTACATTCAATTTTTTTTCCTCTCCTGTGGAATACAGTTGTAATATCTGTTTTTGTACGAACTCACACACACCACATACAAATTCGAACCTTCTTGTAGAGATCATCAAAATCATCTGAATCCGATGTGCGTACACCACATTTCTATCCTAGCTTCATGCGTTGAGAGGTAGTACCTGCAAATTAAATTAGAATAAATCCCAAGGTGAGACACCAGGGCGCGATTCCGAAAAATTGAACCCGGGTGGGCTGCGCGCTCGCCGGCTGCGCTAACCACCCGAGCTCCCTCCTGGGTAAAGCCAGCTCTCTC
>BCLF01000041.1:2083829-2100201 GCA_001602275.1 Zoysia japonica
CGCTCGCCGGAGTTAGCAAGATTCGTAACAGGATCAGAGAGCTTAATCCATGGTGTTAACATTGTTTTCTGTTATTGCAGCAAGCGACCCCAACAAGGGGTTTTAAACTTTGTTCAGTAATAATGATTGTAGACTACGGTGTTCAGTAATAATGATTGTAGATTACGGTTAGTGAAGACTACTCCCTTTGTTTTTAAATTGATGTCACCGTTCATTTTTAATATCAACTTTGACTATTCGTCTTATTTAAAAAATTAAATTCAAATTTGTAAAATTTAAAATTGTGATTCAAATAACTCTAATGATAAATTAAATTATAAAAAAATATAATATTTATTAAAAAAATTTAAACAAGTCGAATTGTCAAAATTAACGTTAAAAATCAACAACGGCATCAATTTAAAAATGGAGAAAGTATTTTTCAAGTTGTGTCTGACAAACCCACCCGTCCGCTCCATTCTATTTTTCCTTGACCATCGGCCGTGGCCTTTTGTACACCTGACACCTCGTGATGGCCTGATAAGAATATCTGGCGACGCACTAATTATAACGGGGCGTAGTTTGTGTAACATAGTGACGCACACCCGCATAGATTACACCAACACGGCAACTTTTATCCTCGTTTAATTAATCTGAAGTTACCATGCTTTTGGTCACAACCAATTTAATTTGATCAATCTCTCTCTAAACTAGTAAGGTGTGACTCATAAGTTTACCCACAACCAACAAAGGAGTTGGGCCTTTCCATAGGGAAGCAGGTCTTCTGACGATTGTCAAACAAACGAACGATTTTGCTCTCAATGACAGGCAGGGTCACGGTGGGAAAACACTGTGCACAGCCGCGTGAAAAAAATCAAGCCGTGGAATTTGGAATCGACGTGAGCTCGTCAGAGGGACGATTGTCAGGTGATCTCGATCCTTCTATGGACCTCACAGCATTTCAACCCGTACAGGATTTGACGTCCTCCTCAAAGCAACTAATCCACACAAAAGATTGACTCACGGGATCTTTCTTCTTGATCATGTCCATACGTCATAGCATATGTGTCATACCATGATCATATAGAGTCTACACGTCATGCACATCGTATCTATGCTCTTGATCGTACACGTTCGTGACACGGTAAAAATCGGCTCTGATATATTCTGTAATAGCCCGAACCTAAGTACGACTCATGTCTATGCACACACTACGTGAGCAACATCTACACAACAACTTGCTTACGCTTTTGTTCTCGCTTAGCATAAAAAGATTAATTCATATTTCTTATGCTTTAGATCGCTGGCTATTTAACTATTTAAACTAGCAAAGTGATACTATTCCTCATGGTTTGCCGCAACCAATAAGCTACGGAGTTAGGTCTTTTTCCATTGGCCTCACCATTAGACTTGTGACAATAATTAGCCTAATGAGAATATAAAAAGATGCACTAATTACTAGGTTAATTGATTATATATTCCCCTCTGTTAGTAATAATTAGAGTATTAGTTATATTCATCTTGATAAATAGTTTCACAATATAACAACACAACTTTGCTATGATTGTATATATTTCATGCAAGAAATTAGGTAGTTGTGCTGATATCTTAGAATGATGCTTCAGAGATTGCTGAGACTACGTAGACCATAAGAAACTATCTTTATGCTTCTTCATACAAATAGCATGCAGTTGCGCTGTTAGAAAGTCTGTGATATCTCATTATTCTCTAAGATCAACTTTGATTATACCTGGAGAACGTTGATGAAACATTGCTCTTCAACAATATCGATAGGTACTTCATTGTTATCGACGATATATGGGAGGAATCAGTATGGAACCACATAAGATGTATTCTTGTTGAGAACAACCGGGGCAGCAAAATAATCACAACAACTCGGAAAATTAGTGTTGCTAGATTATGTCAGCCTACTGATCGCAGGGGTGCTGTCGTACATGAACTTCAACGTCTTTCTCATGATGATGCCAAGAAGCTATTCTATGGAAAAGCATTGGTGAAGAAATATGTCTTTCTGGATTTGAGGACATGTCTGAGAAATTTTTAGAAAGATGCGATGGGTTACCATTAGCTATTGTGCTGTAGGTAGTATACTATCAAGTAAACATACAATAGAAGAATGGCGCCGCGTGTACGGTTCTGTTGATGGCAGACTTGCTTCTAGTATGGTGGGCATGAGGAGGATTTTGTCACTTAGCTATTATGAATTGCCATTGGAGCTAAAGCCTTGTTTTTTGTATTTAAGTATATTTCCAGAAGATCATAAGATTGACAGAGATGACTTGATATGGAGATGGATAGGTGAAGGTTTTGTCCATGCAGAACAAGATAGGACCTTATATGAAGCAGGGGAGGAGGATTTTAACAAGCTCATTGATAGAAGTGTGGTCCAACCAGTACTTGTTGATGTTCATGGAAGAATACAAACATGTCGTGTACATGATATGATGCTTGACATTATAAACTCTTTGTCAGATGAAGAAAACTTTATTGCAACAAATGGTATCCAAGATCCACAGTCAAACAATGTCCGCCACCGGTTATCCGTTCGAAACAGCAACAATGGGCAGACCATAACTTGGGCAACCATGAACTTGTCCCATATAAGGACGCTTACTATATTCTGTCATGATACCGATTTGAGTCTGCCTCTTTTAAGCTTCCGTGTTTTACGTGTCTTGGATTTAGAAGACTGCAGTACTCAGGACATTGGTGATATAGAGAATTTGTTTCACTTGAGGTATCTGAGGATAAGTAGTACACATTTTGTTGAGCTTCCGAAACAAATTGGAAATTTACAGTTTTTGCAGACATTGGACTTGAGGCGAAGCAAAATAAAAGCACTGCCATCAACTTTGATACAGCTACGAAGCCTTGTTCGTCTATGTGTAGATAAGCAGACGCAGTTGCCTGAAAGTATTGGGAGTCTTGAATCTCTTGAAGAGGTTTCAGAAGTTGATAACAGTAAGTCTCCAAACCTCATTCAGGAGATTGGAAGGCTGTGTAAACTGAGGGTGCTCAAGATTTCACTTGATACATGGGACAAGAAAAGCAAGCAACCTTTGCTCAAGTGCCTAAGTAACATGAATGAACTCCAGATACTTCACATTTTTGCTCTAGATGTTTCTCTAGATTTCATGTTGGGAAATGACTGGTCTTGGACACCTGCATGTATCCGTCACCATACTGGACATATATTCAGCCTCAGTCCCTCATCCATATGGTCAGAGTGCAGTTCATTCTCCAGATTGCCGAATTGGATTAAGCCCTCTCTCTCCAACCTCTCTTACCTATCCATCATGGTCAACACGTTACCCCGAAAGGATCTTGAAGTTCTGGGGGCCTTGACTGCGCTCTTTTCTCTTGATTTGCATGTGGTGAAAGCCAGTGCAAAAGAGCGGATGGAGATAACTAGCAGCACAAATGCTGATGATGCAGTACAATTCAGGCATCTTGCAAAGTTCGAGTTTGCTAGCCGTGCAGCTGGGCTGGTATTCAGACCAGGAGCCATGCAGAAGCTTCAAGTACTTTCACTTAGCTTTGATATCGCTGAGACACAATATATTCATGGGGATTATTACTTGGGTTTAGAGAATCTCACCTCTCTTAAGTCTGGATATTGGAATCGACTGTCGCTGTGCAACACGTTGGGAGGTGCAAGATGCAGAGACTGCGATCAGGACTTCAATCAACAACAATCCCAACCATCCCAGCCTCAATTTGCGCAGACATTTTGTGAGAGAGATGCCATGGGATACAATGTTAGAGATTCCCAAGCTGGAAACATTGATAGAAGAGCTAGTACTAGCTAGCTTAATTCCTCGTTTTCTTTCTTCCTTTCTTTTTAATTCCTCTGTTTGAAGTCTTTTCGTTTTGTCGTGCAGACTGGGATTATCAAGATTGGACCGTGGGGCGGAAACGGTGGGATCCCTGAAGACATCAACGTGGCACCACGCCGTCTGGAAAGTTTGACAATTTGCATTATTGATGCTGTCATAGGTTCACTTTCCTTTTCTTACTATGACCATAATGGGCAGTGTCACACTGCAGGACCTTAGGGTGGAGATGGTAACACGGTGCGTATGACCCTTATCAGAATAACTTTTTCTAGCTATAGTTAGAGTAAATTTACTATGTGCTAATGTGCACAAACAAACTTATAAAGTTGAATTCCCCTCGCCATGTGAACATCCTAACCACGAATGCTACAAGAAGAGAATTGCTTGAATTGGTTGGTTGGTGACTTCTAATAATTAATCCCAAAGAAAAGGCATAAGTAAATTAGGAGACAACCGTTGACACCGAAATCGAGTTCGGGACAGCACACCACGCGCACGTTCGTGTACGAAACGTCGATGTCACCTTGACGAAAATCACTACGAGCACCTAGAAAACTCACCTCGGGAGGGACCCCATTGGAGGAGGATTGGGAGAGGAACGGAATTGGAGTCCAGTAAAGGGATTAAAGTTTGGAGAGTTAAAAAATGTAAAGACAAGTTTGTAGAGTCGATTAGGATTCTCCTCAATGGCCTGAGGCCTCTTTTTATAGTGGTCGGGTGGTCTTATCCTGAAAGGTTTCAGATCTTACAATTTAGGAAAGCAATAACAACCAAAACCGACATCACCAGACACTCCAGCATATTGCTAGACACTCTAGTCACCGGACACTCCGGCATAGTGTCGGACAGTCCGTCGTGTAAAACTTCGAAACCCGAGAGAGCTTGCCAGAAGTCTGGCAACTTGCCAGACACTCCGGTGAGCAACTGTCCCCAACCCCGAGAAGGCTTACCGGACAATCCGGTGGGTGAAACTCTCAAACTCGAGAGGGCTTACCGGATACTCTGGTACTGTGCCGGAGACTGTGGTGGCATCAATTTTTTGAGTGTCAACACATGGCCCCTGCTTTTTGGTGGAGTCTCTGCACCGCAAAGCATTCTAAGCACCCAAAAACACCTAAGGCGATGGTTCCTTGACTCATCGGCCATATTACGAGTTTCTAGCAACGATACTCATCATATCGGCTAGTTCCCTTTTAAGTGTTTTGCCATACACTCGGGTGATACTTCTTCAAATACCGGCTATTGAGCTTTTAGGCAACGATACTCCTTGTAAGTCTTCTACCATATATGCATTTTCGGCTATGACTCTCGCTATTCTATATGGTCCTTCCCAACTAGGAGACTATTTCCCGAACTTGTTGCTTCTTGAACTAATAGGCAGAATTATTTTCCAAACTAATTCGCTCACCTGGAAAGTTTTGACCTTTACCTTCTCATTGTAGGCTCTAATAACTCGTGGTTTGGCTTTTTCAATTTCCTTTAAGGCATTCAAGCGCTTATTGGTCACCTCAGCAATATTATCTAACATCAACGCCTCATACTCGTCAGTGGACAAGTCATTCTGCTTAGCTAATTTTAGAGCTTCTAAATTTACCTCAACGGGTAAAACGGCCTCTTGTCATATACAAGCTCGTAGGGAGGTTAACTTAGTCGCCTCATGCTTAGATATCCGATGAGCCCCATAGAGCTTCCGATAAGACTTCATGCCACTTTTTGAGGTGATCCTCTCCTTTTCTTAATGAGCTTGATCAATGTCTTATTACTAGACTCAGCCTGATCATTGGCCTAAGAGTAATATAGAAAAGAATTGAGCAACTTAATCCCATAGGATTGGGCAAACTCACGAACATGACCTGATGTGAATTTCATACCTTGATCCGTAGTCAAAGTGTGTGGTATGTCGAATCTATGGATAATATGGTTAGTAATAAACTCAATTACCTCTTAATGTGTCATTTTCTTAAGGGCAACAGCTTCAGTCCACTTGATAAAATAATCCGTTGCTACTAACACGAAGCGGTGTCCTTTAGAAGATGGAGGAATGTTTTTGTCCTACAAAATCCAGCCCCCAACCTCGGAATGGCCAAGGTTTGATAATAGGATTCATCGTGGCAGTGGGTGCTAATTGGATATTCTCGAATCTCTGACACTCTTCGCACCCTTTGTAGTAACGTTAGCAATCGGCAATCACAGTGGGCTAATAGAATCCAGCCCTTCTCAATAGCCACTTCATTTTAGGAGCCGATTGGTGTACCTTCATGAACCTCCCCCATACCACTTTGGATTCTTCGTCACCTAGACACTTTAAAAGCAAATCATCTCCCGTCAGGCGACACAAATGACCGTCAATCAAAATGTATTTGAAAGCCATGTGCCGAATTTTTCGTTCTACCCATTGTGTTGGATCGCGAATGTATGAAATTATGGGAGATCTCTAATCTAATGATTCGGTAGTGTCATTATTTGTCTTGCTAATAGCCGAATCTTCCAATTCTAGCACCTCGTACATCGGTTTCTCAATAATAGAGAATTTTCCTTTGCTAACATTGTAACCCGATGCTTGTTATGCCAAATCATTGGCTCTACTGTTTTCTAACCTAAGAACATGATATATGTGAAATTCGTCCATTCTTTTGACCACATCTAGGCACTTATCTAACATAGCATTCAACGATCCATCAAAACATTAAAAATTTTCGGCAACTTATTATACTATTAACAACGAATCGCCAAAAACTTCTACATGTTTCACCCCCATGGATTCTAACATCTCTAAACCGAACAACAGTGCTTCGTATTCGGCTAGATTATTAGTGCAATTATATTCTAATCGGTTTGAAAACTCAAAATGCACATTATGAGGAGAAATCAATACCACACCAATACCTTGACCCTCCTTGCAAACTGATCCATCAAAATATAACTTTCAAGGGGTGAATGTCACATAGCCATCATCTAAATCGTAGTCTAAATCAATCCGATGTTCAACAATAAAATTAGCAACGATTTGGCCCTTCATGGATTCTAATGATTTATAAGCCAAATCATATTCAATCAAAGCATACGTCCATTTTCTAAGCCTACCACTAGAAATTGGCCTATGCAACATATGTCTAACAACATCGATTTGACAAGCAACTACACAAGTACCAGATAACAAGTAATGTCTCAACTTAGTGTAAGCATAATATAAGGAAAAGCATAATTTCTCGATAGGAGTGTACCTTGTTTTCGCATCCACCAACTGTCGGCTCACGTATGTGATAACGTATTCTCTTCCTTCGGTTTCTTGTGTCAAAACAGCACCAATTACATCATCTTCGGCTGCCACATATAAGCAAAAAGGTGCTCCTCTCCTAGGCGCCCTAAGAACCAGAGGTGATGACAAATATATTTTGATTTTGTCAATGGCTTCTTATTATTTTGCCCCCCCCAAGTGAATTCAGTCTCGTTTTTCAACCAAAGGATAGGAGTGAATGCATTAATCTTTCCCGATAAGTTGGATATGAATCTCTTCAAGTAATTTACTTTACCTAAAAATTTCTGCACATCTTTTTTGCATGTAGGCGCTTGCACTTTTTGCGCGGCTTCTATTTTTTGAGGATCTATTTTTATGCCATTCTCATGAATAATGAAACCTAATAACTTTCCCACAGATACACTAAAAGCACATTTGAGCAGATTCATTTTTAAACCAAATCGGCGCATGCGTTCTAAAGCAAGACGCAAATCGGTCAAATGTGGATCTAAAGCGGCCGATTTAATCACCACATCATCAATGTAAACTTCCATGACGACACCGAGCAAATCATGAAAGATAAAATTCATAGCCCTTTGATAGGTGGCACCCGCATTTTTCAGCCCAAAAGTCATAACAGCCCATCAAATAAACTGACAAACCCGAGACATCTAAATGCAGTTTTAGACATATCATCTTCGGCCATAAAAATATGATTATAACCCGCATTACCATCAAGAAAACTAATCACTTTATGGCACGAAGCATCATTAATCAGCATGTCGGCTATAGGCATGGGATACTCATTTTTGGGAGTGGCTCTATTCAGATTTCTAAAATCAATGCAAACTCTTATCTTACCCGTGTTTTTCTTCTCGACAAGTACAATATTAGATATCCACTTCGCATACCCACAATGCCTTATAAAATTTGCGTCAAGTAATCGGTTTACCTCTTCTTTAATCCAATCATACATGTCCAGATTGAACCTTCTCATCGGTTGCTTAAAAGGCCTAAAATCAGATTTGATAGGAAGCCGATGTTCTATAAGTTCACAGCTAAATCCCGGCATTTCATTGTAAGACCATGCGAAGCAATCTATATATTCTTTTAAAAGCTCGATTAACTTTGCCTTATAATCGGCCTTCAGATTTTTGTTTACAAATGTCGCCCTTAGATTTCATCATTATCAAGATTTACTTCCTCAAGAGGATCGGCCGATGTAAAACCCTGTCCTAGCTTATCCATGTCTTATATTTCTTCTATAGTTTCGCACATATCATACATATTAGCCCGATAGTGTTCAACTCTTTTTTTGCAACCAATCTAAATTAGACTCCATTGAATCACATGATATGATTGAGCTGATTTTCATCGGCTTTACATTAACGGACACAAATCCATCTTTAGTAACACTAAGAAAGTCATAATCTGTCAAATCTAAACCCGCCAAACCCTTGACATTATTATGTGGTAACAAAGATGAATCGGCCATAGCAATACAAGCCGATATATCCACGTGCACCATCTCTACATCATCACCAACCCATTGTATCAAGAATTGGTGTAAAGTAGATGGCACATATTTATTGGCGTGGATCCAATCACGTCCCAAAATCAAACTATAGCTCCCTTGAACATCGGCAACAAAGAAAGCAGTAGCCATAGTTTTACATCCAACAGTGATCTCCATGGAAGCGACCCCCTTTAGCTTCAATAGGATCTTTTCCTCCCACACCGTTCAAAGTCGTGTTGATCCGAATGAGTTCATCATGGCCTTATCTAGCTTCTTAAACAAAGAATATGGCATTAGATTAACAATGGCACCTCCATCTACAAGCATATGAGAAATTGGTATACCATCAATATGTCCCTTTATGTAAAGTGGCTTCAAATGGTTATCCGATTCTTTAGGTTTCTCAAAGATAGCATTTTTAGGACCAAAGTCAAACTGAGCCATAACTTCTTCCTCTTCTACTAAAGAATAGTTCGAAAGAGACAAGCAAATAGTGTTAACATCCATACCTTCCCGAGGTGGTGTCGGCTCGTAGTATAAAAGATGATCATTATCAAACTCGGACATATCGATGTCCTCGGGTTGGTGTGGGAGCGGTGGAGTTTTCCACGGGCGCGGCATCGGCTTGGTCCGGCGTCTCCATCGATGTGGCCGATTCTTCTAGTGTGTTGAAGTTGGAAGTTTGGGCTTCTTCACCGTCCATTGCTTATCTTGAGGGACCATTGGCTTGACATCATTGAATACTTGGTCCCTCTCCTTTTCAGCTTCTTGCTCTCGCATCTCACGTAAGCGTAGTCGATGTAGTTTCCTCTTTTGAGTTCTTGTCAAGCTGGAGGAACACCACCTCGGCTGCGTGTACTTGAAAGAGGACTTGCTACCACAAGCTTTGTGATCATGAGAAGACTTCTCAACCGGATCACTCACCATGATCGGTCCATTGAAGACTCCTCCAATCTTAACATCAGTCGTGCTGATTTTCACGACACCTCTGGATGCATTTTTCTGACTTACAGAAGTGGAAGTGTAGTTGTTACCTTGCTTGACCTTACCTTGCTTGACGCGCCACTCCTGTTTTGGGGCGGCTGCAAAAGCACATTTTGTTGCATTGATTGGTGGAGGTCCGGGCCGATCATGAGCATAGTCGGAGAGCTTTGTAAAGACATCCCTTTGGGTGCGCCCCACCCCTGATGAAACGACGGGTATTGCATTGGTGGAATATGCATCCACGGCCCCATATGTGGATTCCACATCGGCACTGGAGGAAAAGGCACACCATGGTGGTGGCAAACCAAACATAGGTGGAGGAGGAACCGCATATTCATATTTGGTTTCACCTCTTTCCTAGGACGCTCATCACCATGAGGGGATCTTGGTCGCTTGACCGATTCCCTAAATCCGTCATTTGGTGTTCGTATTTCTCCATGAGGTGATCAAGTGTGCTTCTGAAAATTGTCTTCTTTTCCTTGACCTTGCTCTCATTCACCTTCCACTTGCCCACTTCGGGATTCTTTGGTTTGATCATCTTGGGTTGTGGAGCTTGCCCCCCGGATCCTGAGCCTCTAATAGTAACTTCGATGGACTCGTTACCATCGAGAGATTTCTCTAGCACCACTTTCCTAGAAGTGACAGTGTCACTTGAAGGAGCGGGCCTTTCCTTCCCGATGATGACATTCTTCTCTTTTGTTGTATCGGCATGATGTGGCCGAATCAACACTTTAAGGTTGAGATCCAAAGTGTTCATCGGAACAGGTGCTCATCTATTTCTATTTCTTTGAGGCTTAATCGTCCTTCATTGATGGCCGATTGGACCTATCGATGAAAAATATTGCAATCATTAGTAGCTTGAGAATATAAATTGTGCCACTTACAATATGCCCTATGCTTAATTTCATCCGTCGGCAGCAATGTATATGACAACTTAATATACCCACCTTTATACAACTCATCAAATATTTTATCGCACTTGGCCACATCAAAGGTGTATTTCACATCATCTTTCTGATTCTTATGAACCGGTTTGAGTACGTCGCATGCTAAAGATGTACTCTTAGATGGCCAATTAAATTCAGCAGCAAGTACGTCGTTAGACTCATCATCAGTGTTATCCAAATCATATTCAACAACATGAACGTTGTGCCAAATTTTATGATCATGCTTTGATTCTTTGCTTCGGTTCTCTTGTGCCAAAGCCTTTTGTTAGAGTTGTGTGAGAGTAATAAAATCATAACCCTCCAACTTTTCTCTAAGATGAGACTGTAAACCGTTAAAAAGCTAAATCGGTCAAATCTTTTTTCAGGAATTGTCACATCAAAGCAACGGTTTTTTATGTCTCTAAACCGCCGAATGAAACTAGCAACCGTCTCATCCTTCCCTTGTCTAGCCGATGTTAAGTGTGACAATTTTAATTCATTGTCTTTGGAATAAAAATGATTGTGAAATTTGTGTTCCAAGAATTCCCATATACAAATGGAATCCGAAGGCAAAGATGAGAACCACGAAAATGCGGTTCCGGTTAATGACAAGGAGAAAAGCCTAATTTTCGGAGCATCAATGTTATTGGCTTCTCCTAGTTGAGCGGTGTATTGGCTAATATGTTCTCATGTGGTCTTATCGTCTTCACCGCTAAACTTTACAAAATCCGGGACACACCAACCATTAGGGTAAGGGACTGAATCAAAGCTCGAGAGGTAAGGTTTTTTATAGATTCGGTCTCTTCCTTTCAAATCAACTCCTAGTGTGTCTTGAAATTGTTTAGTCAAATCTTCTTTAAAGTTTGCGAGGTGTTCTTCTATGTTTGTGGTGGGGTTTCTATGAGGGTTTGCCTGCGCGCTACTTTCTGCCACATTAAACTTTTCATTATATGTTGAGTTATGAGATGTCTCCATACCGCTTGGTGGAATATGTGGTGTACTATATGCGGTGGTGCGGTACGGAGGGACAAAGTTGAATACCTCACTCAATCGGCTAGTAGCCGGATTGAGAATGCTATCAATCGGATCTACATTAGTAGCAGGCACTGCTAAAGCATTAGTTTGCACACCGGTTTGGAAACCCGATTGCCCACTAAATGAATTCAACGGCATACCGTACCATGATTTTTCAACGTTAGACACATTAGGCGCCGATGAATTAGCATGATGCTTCTCTACTTGTGTAACACGATTGATAATACCAAGATCTTTTAATGACTTTGCTAGGGTTTCTTGAATCATATATTGCACTCATCTCTTAAAACCTTTTGACTATGAGTGGACCAAGACGAAAGATCTTCAAAAGTAACCGCGGGTTGAGTAGATGAACTTACATTGGTGGAACCTACGTTTTGTTCATTGGGGATGGTTAGAAGTACGGTCTCTTTGACTTGAGAGATCGTCCCTTGACGATCCTTCTTGAAGCATGCCAAGAATTCTTGGAGTTCCTGATCTTTCCGCGCCTTGCGCTTCTGCTTCTCGCGCGCCTTGAGCTGCTCCTCTACGGCTTTCCATCGTTCTAGTAACGACTTACGTGCCTCTTTGAGAACTTCCTCGAACAATGGCATCACGATGTTCTTTGGCGAGATCTCGGAAGACATGATGTTGAGAGGACGATTAGGTTTGTGCAACTGAAACCTTTCTTCGCCAGCGGAGTCACCAAAAAAGTGTGTTGACACCAGAATCGGGTTCGAGACAACACACCACGCGCACATCCGTGTGCGGAACATTGATGTCGCCTTGACGAAAATCACCACGAGCACCCAGAAAACCCACCTCGGGAGGGACTCTGTCGGAGGAGGATCTTCTTAGGGTTGATCGAGGCTCAGTCAGACCAGCCGGATCATCCTCACACGTTGCCAGGACGGGAGAAGAACAGAATTGAGGTCGAGTAAGGGGATTAGGGTTTGAAGAGGTAAAAAACGTAAAGGCAAAGTTTGTAGAGTTGATTGGGATGCCTCCAATCGACCTGACGCCTCTTTTATAGAGGTGGGTGGTCTTACCCCAAAAAATTTCGGATCCTACAATTTAGGAAAGCAATAACAACCGAAACCGATATCACCGGACACTCCGACACATTGCCGGACACTCTGGTACAATGTCGGACAGTCCGTCGTGTAAAACTCCGAAACTCGAGAGGGCTTGCCGGATAGTCCGGCAATCTGCCCGACACTCCGGTGGGCAACTAGCCCCAACCCGAAAAGGCTTGCCGGACAATCCGACAATGTACCGGACAGTCCGGTCGGCGAAACTCCCAAATTCGAGAGGGCTTGCCGGAGACTCTGGTACTGTGTCGGATACTCCGGTGGCATCAATTTTTTGGGTGTCACAAACAACTATTTAAATTGGACTTGAATTCTGTGGTTCAGATCAATAAGCAGTATTCTGAGCCAATATCTTTTGGCCTACTTACACTACAAAACAATGTGATCGATTCTTTTCCCGAGCAGGTTCAGCTAGGCCATTCAGAGTTTCTGACAGGAGTATTCGGTCAGGCCAGCTAGATCGCCCTCACACGTCGTCGGGACGGGAGAAGAACGGAATTGGGGTCGAGTAAGGGGATTAGAGTTTGGAGAGGTAAAAAGTATAAAGACAAAGTTTGTAGAGTCGATTGGGATGCTCCCAATCGACCTAAGGTCTCTTTTCATAGAGGTGGGTGGTCTTAACCTAAAAATTTTTAGATCCTACAATTTAGTAAAGCAATAACAACCGAAACCGACATCAGCGGACGCTCCGATACATGGCCGAACACTCCGGTCACCGGACACTCCGGTACAGTGCCGAACAGTCCGTCGTGTAAAACTTCGAAACTCGAGAGGACTTGTTGGACACTTCGGTGGGCAACTAGCCCCAACCCGAGAAGGCTTGTCGGACAGGCCAGCAACTTGTCGGACACTCCGGTGGGCAACTATCCCAACCCGAAAAGGCTTGCCGGTCCGGTCAGCGAAACTCCCAAATTCGAGAGGGCTTATCGGAAACTCCGGTACTGTGTCGGATACTCCGGTGGCATCAATTTTTTAGGTGTCACAAACAACTATTTAAATTGGACTTGAATTCTGTGGTTCAGATTAATAAGCAGTATTCTGAACCAATATCTTTTGGCCTACTTACACTACAAAACAATGTGATCGATTCTTTTCCCAAGCAGATTCAGCAAGGCCATTCAGAGTTTCTGACAGGAGTATTCCGAACCATCGGTCCATATGAAGAAAAATCTGATCTAATAACATCCCTTGTGTTAGTGACAAATGCTTGTAGCTACGGACCGTTTGGAGAAGTGCGAGGAACTTCTTTCCGCATTCCTGTGAGAAGGGTAATGGCTGCATTGTCGGTTTCTTTGGGCGTGCCGAGCAATACGTCAATGCAATTGGTGTCTACACGAACCATAGGATGGAAATGATGCAACAAGTAGCGGTATTGAATAAACTGTCATAGTCAGTGTAGGTCTCGTTATACTTAATTCCCCTTGTTTCTAATACTATTTGTTTCGAGTGTACTCAAGGTGGAGGTGGATGGACAACATGGGATTGCTAGGGGTGGAAACGGTGGGACTCCGCGGGACATCACCGCGCCGGCCGTCGCATCGTCTTGAAAATAGAACAATTTTCAGTGATGGTGTTGTAGACTCAGCTGCGTTTACGTACCGTGACCCCAATGGGAATCAGCACACAGCAGGTCCGTGAGGCGGCTGTGGAGGTAACGACCATAAGGTGAGCGTGAATGGTGATTAATTAAATTAATTGATCGACTCTTCAGTTAACAGCTCGCAGCTTAATTACAATGAACAATGCCTTCTGGTTTACTCTTGTTGGCTGCAGATTAAGCTCGACGCTTCAGAGCATGTGGTACATGTTTCGGGAACAATTGGTCCATGGGGGGGCTAGCTTTCTAAATGTGGTAACGTCTCTTACACTTGTCACCAATGCTGGTACCTATGGGCCTTCTGGACAAGGGAATGGAACTGCTTTCCGCGTCCCAGTGCCGAGCGATAGCAGCGTTGTTGGCTTCTTTGTTCGTGCGGGGCAATTCGTCGATGCGACTGGCGTCCACACTGCCCCCACTCTAACTGCATACTCCCTCCGTATCGTTTGATCTTGTTTTCCCTTTTCAACTGTACCATGTTAATTACTCGTTAAAGAGAATTCCAAACCAGGAGTGACGGCTGCTGCGCGCCATCATCAGCTCCGCAGCTTCCTAGTTTCATTTCTCTGAATAAAAGTAAACTGTTCTGTTTGATAGTATCTTTTATTAGGGGTTATGTAAGGCCCTGTTCACAATAGTTCATATGTAGCTCGAAGTTTCATGTATTGTTGTTACCTTGCCGTGGCTTGAAAATGAGTTTCATGCGTGGATCACGGTTGCTTCGAGTTTAGCCTTGCAAACGTGATGGTCCAAAAAAGGGTGTTCCCGTGCATTCTGAAATAATCGTTCCCTGCGTAAATACCCCCAATTAATAGGAATCTATTCTCTCCGTCCCACTATGAGTGACGATGTTTTTGATTTTTTGAAATCAAACTTCGTCTTATTTAAAAAAATTACGAAAATACAAAATAAATAAATCAAGCTTAAAATACTTTTAATAATAAATCATTTTATATAAAATAAATAATACTTTCACAAAATTAACACAATTTTACCCTCCGCTCTTAAATTATTTTTGTGAGGAAACAACTCTAATTCATTTCTTGAGTCATAACTGTTGTCCTACAACAAAAAATTTTATAATAGAAAGAGTACATCTGTATCAGCTAGCTGATCGAAGAGAGAATTCGCTAGAGCGAGCCTCGCTTGATTCATCTCTGCATGTATGTCAAAATCTTTTCAAAGAAAATAACTTATCATGCTTTGTACGTCTACTAATCAAACCACAGTTGATTATACACAAATGTGAAAGAGAAAGAGCGAGATCGGCGCACACGTATTGATTTGCAGAGTCATCAAGCTATAATCCGTGACGACTGACCAGCTCTGGCAGCAGGTGAAGATACTGCGCGTTGTAGTTGATGGTCCAAGGCATCATATCGTGCTCATGCTGTCATGCATACATATGGATGGATCTTTAATTTTGAGCTTGGACTTTCAGAGTTAGGACCATCATGTTAGAAATTGATCTCCACCCATTTTGGCTCAACGGTTTTAATGGGCCCTTAACCTAATCGCGCCCTGATCGAGGGCGTCCAACCCATTATGGCTGGTGGGCCCCTGTCGCCAGCGCCACAATAAATAGAGGTGAGTGGCCGGCCGGGACTGATAACCTAAGTTCGTCCGTACCGCCGCACCTCACCAACATCTTTAACCCGATCTGTGAGAGAGCGCTGTGCCGACGGGAAGCTCCACCGCCGTCACCGCCACGACGACCGCCGTCACAGAGAGATCGACGACGTCGCCGTGACTTCTACGCCGCTGCCCTCTTCACCGACCGACGCTGCCCTAGCGCAAAGGACCGCACCGACAAAGGGCAGATAGCCGGATCGTCTTCCACGACTCCGGTGATCGGATCCGAATGCATTGACCACCTCCGAACCACAGATCTACAACCGACACAGAAACTCTCGGATCTACACTCCTAGACACCAGGAAAAGATCACTACATTGCCATCAGAGCCAGATCTATGAGTGGATCCCGACGAGTATGGACCCTACCCGCGAGCAAAGATCCGAAAGAAAATTGTAGCCGTCGGCTACACTGTGGCGGATGCCCTCGGGCTCCGCGAAAGAACCACGAAAAAGAAAGAAAAAGAAAAGAAAACAGTAGCCGTAAAAGAGGAAAAAAAATCTCAAACAAAAAAAAAGGGAGAAAAAAAAACGGCCA
>BCLF01000041.1:2109316-2121688 GCA_001602275.1 Zoysia japonica
ATACCACTGTGCTGCGTTTGTGAGTTTATCCACCAAAGTTTCAAATACTCTTTGGAACTTCTCGATGTTTTAAAAACTGTCCTGTGTCATTTATGCATCAGATTCTGAGTCACTTCAAATTTCAAACGATAGGCAATCGTGTAAAGATGCACTAAACCTCACAAGGTGCCAACCTAGCTAGTTTTTTTTTTTTTTTGAAATAGTAAGAATTACTGGTTCCTCTCTTCCAGTAATTAACTGAATTTACTGGCTCTGACACGCAACATTTGCATACTATATGATGCTGCTACATGAACTTTTTATTTCCTCTTGATTACACCTGATATTGAACGACCCTTTTCTTCTGCTAATATGTGCCTATGTGGCTTTCTAAAAATGATCTTGTAAAATAAACTCCATAACAGCATGCACTTTTGAATCAGAGCTAGATCTTTGAAATTTTAACTTTCACCAGAAACCCTATATTTATGCGATTCTAGTAAAGGTTACAAAATAGACCAGTCTGAAGCTGTCTGTTTTCTCTTCTGGAGAATAAAATGAATCTATATTTAAGCCTAACACAAACTGAAGTCTCAAATGGACTACAATTTAGTTAGTTGCATATTCAACTTTTTGGTTATGTTACCTGCTCAAATCGTACTATTAATACGGTTTTAATATTATATCTATGTAAGATCCTATGTCTATTGTGCCTGTATATCAATAAATTCCAGATGTTAACTCCTGTCTATCAAGTCTACTAATTTGATGTTAGTGTTATCGCCAATAAGTTCACTATTGCCTCTTTATAGGATCACTTGGCTCAGATAATGGAAATACTTGGAAAGATGCCTCGGAAGGTTTCGACAGTCTCCTTACTCTCCATTTACACATCTATCTTTGGTTACCTTGAAATCTTATTTTGCTGTCTGGCAGGTTGCTAATTCAGGAACTCGATCAAAGGATTACTTTGATCGGCATGGAGATTTAAAGAGGATCAGAAGACTGAAGTTCTGGCCCCTAGACTGTGTACTTGTTGAACGGTACAATTTCACTGAATCTGATGCCCAAGGCTTTGCTGACTTTCTTCGGCCAATACTAGACTTCAGTCCGGAGAATAGACCTTCTGCTGCACAGTGCTTGAAACACCCGTGGCTTAACTGAGTCGACAAGATCTGAAATCTAACCAGTAGAAGTTTATACACGTATAAGTATGTTAACAAGCAAAGGTTCTTTTGCGACGGGGACAGAAGATATTCATGGACTTTGACATAACATAGGATGGGAGTCAGGAGCAGCTGGAATGAGTTATTCTAGGGAGGCATAAGCTTGAGCCTCATCTTTCTTTATGGTACAATGTATTGTGATGTATCAAGTGTTCCACTGCTGTGTTTTGAAGTGAGCAGCTAATGTAATGTTAACATGGACGTGTGCTGTGGGGCCAAAATCACTTTTGTAAGATCGCTGATCTGCTCTGGCCACGGACCTTTTTCTTTACATGGGAAAGTGCAAGGGCTGCTGTAGTGCTTTCAACGATTTGTTCAATGGTCTGTGCGCTGTAAAGCTGCTTGCCGGTTCAGAGCAAGCGTGGTACACCTGCATTGCAGCTTGCTTGCTAGTACAAATGTTTCGAAGTTCAGAATGAGCTTTCTGACAGTGTGAGGTGTAAATTTGCGCCAGTATTTTCAGGTAAAAAAAGGCCAGGCTCATGCTCAAGTCCATGCTGCTGCTTTGCATTTTAACACTCTGTCTCTACGCCCATTTTAACGCTCCGCAACAAGTCCGAGGGCTTGTCGTACAGAAGGTAAACGAAATTTCTGAAACATGTGCCTAAGAGGACGGGGCAATAAGGAGCCCGCCCAGCCCGCATACCGGTATTTGAACCCGGCATGCTGTTCCCGCGCCCGCACACCTGTTCTTCGCTGTCCTCCTCTCTTCCTCTCTACTGGTATTGGATTGACGTGGAGTGGAAGCGGAGGTCCATCTGGAATTGGGATTTATTCCATTTCTTGGTAACGAACAGCGCATGGCAGCGCGTCTGTCCAGAACCTGGCACAAGCCTGAAGTCTTAGGTTTGGTGGGCCCTCCGCTCCTCGTCCAGCTTCGACAGTGATAACAGAATTTGGGAACTGAGGTCTCCTCCACAATCCTGTATTCGTCCTCCTTCCTTCTGCAGCTGAAATTTAGACTGGATGTAGCGGGTATGGGGAACCCGCTAACCCCTATCCGGCGGGTGCGTATAGGAAGAAATTTTTTGCCTTTGGGTGCAGATGGGAACGGGGAAATATGTTAAGACGGAACTTTCCTTTTATTATTATTTTTTGCTTGTTTTTTTCCATACTCTGTGGTACCTTTTCATGTTAAATTGGAATGTTGCCGATTATTCAACATAAAAGAAAGGGATTTCTATATGTTCGTATCATAGACTTCAGAGTTCAGATGCAATAAAGTAACAATGGAAGTGACATCCAAGTTATTCGTTTTTAAAATTTTCTGTTTAGCTAGTAAGGGCCCCTCGCATCAGGGTTGAACTTGATTGTATTCTTGTGTTCTTTGGCTGTGCTGCCATGTGCTATAACACTGACGTTGAAATCTTATAATGTCATGGATAACATGGAAATTAATCGTGCAAGTTTTGGACAAAACGGAGAAGCACTCGCATTGCTTTATGATATCTCTGTGGTTGAAATCAGGACAAAAGCCCGAGGTATCGAGATCAAATTAATATTGCACTATAATAAAGGCATCACCAAAACACTGAATTTCTATAATGCTGTGCATGCTCTTGATTTGTTCATGGTTAGTGCATCTGAATTTGGTCTGTTAATCATTCTGATGCCTGGTCTGCAAAGGATGGATGCTTGTACAGGGCCAGCCGCCTGTCCTTTCTGCTCTTCTGAAAAAACATGTAGCACGATCCTTCAGTGTGCAAGTGCTGAAGTGCAACTGACGTACCAAATCAACCATTGGCAGACAAGGTACTTTGCATATTTTCATGAAAGCTGTAATTTAATTTTCTAATTGTTGACTGTGTCATTGCTTCGCTCCAAATGAAGGTGCTATTGTTCAGTGACATGTTGGATGTGAAGCATGAGCCATTGAAGAGGCAGGTACGTCTTTTAGTCTTCCCCGATTAAGCTGATGTCATAGGCTTTGAAGACTAGCAAGGAATAATTGGATTATCTTCTTCATGTGAAAGCTACTCCCTCCGTTCACTTTTATAGGTCGTTCTAGCTCTAGCTCTGGACACAAAAATTACGGAGAAAACGAGGAGGAAGGAGACAGAGATAAAAATTTATTGAGAAGACAGAAAGTGTATTAAAAAGAGAGAAATATGTATTAGAAAGTGAGAATGACATATATTGAGAAACAAATTTTGAATGCTAAAATAACTTATATTTGTGAACGGATGGAGTATCAGAGAATGAAATGAATGATGGTAGCTCAACCTCACAGCCACCAGTGACTGCTCTGGATCTTTTGCGTGTAAACCAGTGAAAAGGGAACCTGCACTGCTGAACTCAAGAAGATCTATGGTTAGTTTCCAGCTGCCACTGCTGTTATTTTTAGCAAATCTGCTTCAATCACTTTCCCAGTGTCCGAAATATAACCTGGATTCGATTCACATGGTCCTGATCTTTATCAACATGGTGAACTTGTCACTGTATAACCAATAGCAAATTCCAATTACGCTTTCCTTTACAACTTCTCTGGAAGCAGCTTAGTTTGCCTATACCATGAACAAATATGTTGCTCGTAAATAAACATGGACGGATCTATGAATTATAGAATCCATACTCTCCCTTTGTCACAAAGCATCTGATCTGGTGGAATTTGTTCTACGTCTCGTGGAATTTGGAAAGGAGATGTAAACCTGGGCTAGAGCAGTTGTTCCCTAAGCTGAAGTGAAGTAGGGTTGAACTGTGAAGTGTTAATGCACGTCATGGCGGTGTGATCATCATGATGTAAATACAGAATCTGTAAAAAGATATTGGTGTGTTCTGGTTCAACAAACCATCTGTTGCTTAAAACTCCTGGCATTTCGAGTCTGTCAGAGCAAAGGTAAGATTTTGCGAAGTTACTATGCATAACAAAACATAGTAAAGTTAAAAAAAAAGGTGAAAATTTATCGTGAAGATACCAACCGAGTAATGTGGATAAGCAACCATAAAAAAAACTCGTTGTGTAATATACAAAATTGATTGTAAAGCTCCCGGCGAGGATCGAACTCGCGACCTTTCGCTTACGAAGCGAACGCACTACCACTATGCTACGGAAGCGTTGCACGGTATTTTACAAAATGTGAATATTTATCTAAATTAAATTTTAATCCCGATCTCAACGCGATGGCTCACCAGGTGAGGAAGGGCTTGATCGCAGCTTCCCAGTTGGGGTCCCGCTCCACTGTCAGCTGGGGGATGCCGACATGCAGTTGTACCATATCCCGACGAGTGAAATTGAGAGCTTCTTTTGAAGGCACGATTTTTTTTGAATAATGGAACCAGTTTTTGTAAAAAAATTTCTGTGATTCCTATAAAATATCAGCGTTTAGATCTAAGGTGGCACAAGGAACATTGCCGATTTAGAGCGGCCTGTCAGGATGAATTCATAGCCGTCTGGCCTTCTTGATGTTCTGTTCTGGGAGTTTGATTGCCAGAACATGGAGCCCCTCCGAGCATTTTTTTACGCACGGCGGCGCCTAATATTATTGGTACAGTTGACAAATCAAAGAGGGAAATAATTCTACAACACCGGTGCCACATAGAATATATAGCATCGGCTTTAATTGATACGCTGAATGTGTACTAACACTCTAACAGTGGTCACAGTTTCAAATACTAGACCCTAAAACTGGAGACGAGAACCAGCATTTCTGTGGCCCAAGGTAAAAATACACCATGGGCAACCCCCTACACGGCGTGAAAACACATCTTCCACAATTGTTGCGGAAAATAATTCTAGTTGCCCATTGTAAAAATACGCCATGGAAACCCCTCTGCGGCGTGAAAAATCATCTGCCACAATCGTTGAGAAAAAGAATTCCAGTTATTTCATCCGCATCCAAATCTGCGACTGCAGTAGTATTTGCTTCACGTGAACTGCACCCGATCGATCCAAACACCCTCTCAACAAGTGGTACGAGTAAAAGACGCTCGACTCCGAAGTTTCATTAGGTGCCATCGGCTTCGACTCTGTCCTACGAGCCGAGTAAAGCCAATTTTTTCACAACTACCTCATCTATTTCTCTACATTTAGAGCTGTCGGATGAATGAATCAACAGATAAAATTAATTTTTTATTTTTTTAATAAATAAATTTTACTTATAATTTTACGTACCATTCATCCACTTAGCACTACCTCGTGGCCATCCTCTTAAAAAAACATTTACTCGTCCTACGACAAGTGTTTAACGAAAGCTAGAACTCAGTCAGCTGACTAAAATCTCCCAGTCACGGTAGCGTGGCCGAAGGTTGACGGATACAGCGCGGATTACGACTCGTGAGGAGGAATCCCCGCGTAAACTCGGAAGCTTTTGATCCAGCAGCTGGAGAAAGAAAGGGAAGGGAGATGATGTCACACCTTAGGCCCCTTTTGATAGAGATTATGATTATAGTTGGTCAATTGGGCCGGGTCAAATGGACCGGCCTGAGGTACAGTTTTTTTTGCTCGGCCTCGAGCACGGCTCGGCACAACGGCTAGACAGGTTGGGTCAGCCCGAGGCACGATCCGGGCCGTGTTTGGGCCTGGCCGCAAGCCCATTGTGCCGGCCCGAGCATGACCCGTTTAGACTAGTCCAGCCCGTTCTCGGGCCCGTTTAGTTCGGTCGGCTCGGCCTGGCCCCGGCACAGCATTCTGGCCCGTTTATTATTTTATTAAAATTTAACATAAAAATATATATAATTTGATCAATTTATATTTAAAATTTATATTTTTCTATATTATATAATTAATTTTTCAGTAATATCTTCAAAAAATAAAATTTATTTTTTTTCATGTGCTTCGAGCCGGGCCGGGCCGGCTCCTGTAAAATCATCGGGCTGTGCCTGGGTCTGAGTGGTCGGCCCACAGGCCAGCTCGCCCCGGCCCGATGAACTAAGCAAGCCGTGTCGAGCCGTCTCAGAGTCGGCCCGAGCTCGACTGGGCTCGTGCCGTGCCGGCCCGACTCGACCCGTTGGCCAGGTATAATTATGATTATTTAAAAAATTTCTCACACTTAATTATCTATAAAAATCACTTATCTAACTTACCCATATAATCTATTTTTTATATCAAAAGTGTTTGGCAAAATATCTTATTTAATATGGATTATAAGTGGTGAAAATAGAGAAGTGGTAAAAAACTACTATTTGTAGCTTATGTGTGTTAGTACAAAATATAAAAGTGATTATAAATGATTGTATGCATAATCACTTATAAATTTTAAGTGTTTAGTAGAGATTATAACACAAACTATGATAATCATTAGCAAAGTCAGTCTCATAATCTCTATTAAAAAGGGCCTTATTCTTTTAGGTTTCAGCGATCATTTGATTTGGTCCTTGATCGTAGGCCGGTGGAACAGTGCTGGCTGTTCCGGTGCTGCTGCTGTTCACCAATCATCAGCTCATCGCAGCTGCTTCCAACTGGAAACGGATCGTCAGACTATCCTCACACGGACGAGCCCGGCTCGAGTCACTGCCAGTCGGAGACCTGATAACGAAAATCACTGTGCATCTGGGTTGGACAAAATCAACACCGTGGAAGGTGAGATCCACGGGTGCTCGGACGATCCTTTCGCCGTCCGGCTCTGCTACTGCAAAAAGAACTACTCCTACTGTAACGCATGCAGAGCACAAGACCCCCAAACAGAACCAAGAGACACCTAACAATTCACGTTACAGAATGGCAACTACTCAGGCAAACTTGGATGCTCTTCCAACAATTTCATCCTAGTACTAGTAGAGGATTGTGACTGAGACCTACAGGAATATTTACTGCTTACAGGATTGAGCCTGGACGAAATTTCCTTTAAAGTCAATTTTAATAGAAAAAACATACAGAATGTAGTGCGAGAACCACTACAAATCGCTAGGGCCATCGCAGCCTTCACAAATCGATTTCAGACCGCCACCACGAAGTTCAGATTAACATGTAGGAGCACAGATTCGACTGCATTTCAGAAATTAACAGTTGGTACCATCACCTATTCAGATGAGTTCTTAAAACAGGTAGTACAGATAACTAGAGGTAAGTACAGACTGCTGACTAGCTGATAATCCGACGGTAAGCGCTGAGGAGAAGCGAACACTACCACTAAACCGCATCACTTTCAAGGACTAACAGTTGCAACAAGTACTCCTACGTTACATCATCCTACCAGCACGAAAGGGGTTGACTACGATATCTAGAGACGAACGGACAGACAGAAAGCATCCAAAGCTATGGAGCAGCAGACTGCGAGGTCCGGTTAGGCCGCCGACGACTTCCCTACTGAACTGCGGCAACTTTTGTTGAAGAGCCATCACTCGTCCCCCTGCAGAAACAGTTTCAGACAACGGCGTCATTGAGGTTGCCGATTCAGAGAGAAGCACAGACGCAGAAGAGAGGAGATGGGCAGGAACAGGAGGCTGCCCTCACCTCCACGCTGCCCTCATCCTCGTCGTTCACCTCGGACTTGGACTTGTCAGAGTCACCAGAAGTGGCGGGGCCTCCAGCCTGCAGAGAACAAAACCAAAACCATGAACATCACTCTCATGCAAGTACTGCTACACAACAGAGAGCTGGATTTGCAGGCAAGCCAAGCCATATGAACGCGGCATATACCTGCTTGTTGTTGTAGGAGTCCATCTTCTTGGTGTACTCAGCCTTGAGCTTCTCGGCCTTGGCCACAAATGGAGCCTTCTCCTGCATGTGAGAAAGCAGCAGTGAAACTAAGCAGTTGTTTATTTAAGTGTACGCATTTCCATGCGAGACAGTAGGTAAGAGGCAACAGCCCATAAGGTGAAACTAAAATTAAGCGTGCAAGTGCAGGGAACGATGTGAATCCAAAATCCAACTCAGGCTTGCATTCCATAAAAAGAGGTCTCCTAATCATCCAACTGGAGCATAACCATTTCGAATAATTCACATGAACAATGGGTAATAGACAACAATCACAAAAAAAAAAGAGGACTAATGATAAGCATCAGCAATTTCACAGATCTAATAATGTACAACGCGAGTCACCCAATATGCAGGAATTCGAAACAAAACATTAAACTACAGATTGAATAGACTACGAATAACAAAAATTATAACGGGCCGTGCTGTTAGTAGAAGCTTACAGCATCAGACATGGCCTTCCACCTGTCACCGCCTGCCTTGCCAATCTGCAATCCACAATAGCACACGAATCAGAACTCGCAAATTCATAGCGATAGCAACAGAACTAAAATTTAGAATCAAATCGACGCGATGCTGACCACAGAGACTTGCTTCACGTTGGGGTGCTGCTCCTTGTACTCCTTCCTGAACCCCTCCCTGCACAAAACGAATCCAAATCGATCAGAACGAACTTGTAACAAATTCGGAAAAATTCGCACTAGGAGAAGACGTAAGTACGAATGACGAACTAGCACTCACATGAAGACGAAGAACGCGCTCGGAGGCCTCTTGGGCTTGTTGGGATCCTTCTCAGCCTTACCCTTCCTCACGGAGAGCCTACAACACAACCACCAAAAACCAAAAAAATCCCGATCAAAACCCAACCAAATCAAATCGAAATCACCGAGAAACACAAGCGAGAATGAACGAACTGCTCCGTTGGGATCGAATCGTACTACCTGGAGTCGCCACCGGCGGTCCTCGACTTAGCCTTCATTTCGAAACCTAGCAACACAGATTCAACCGAGAACGTAAACGATCAGCGACAACGCGCACCAACAGCACCCGCAAAATCGCTACGAACCGATCTAGATTTCGAATTTGCTGTACCTTGAGGCGGGATCGCGACGGAGGGGTTTGGGTTGAGTGAGCGCAAGCGCCGTGTGCAGTTGCGTGTGCGCGTTGCGTGATACGGAGATGGAGAGTAGTGGGGGAGGCCGAAATGGAACGGGCTATAAAGGCGCGGCGCCGGGGCGGTGATCGTGGGCGCGGGATCTGAAATTTTCGCCACGTCACCGATCCGGGCGATCGCCTCCCATTGGCCGCGCGGCGCGTAAACTCTGGGTTAATGCCTTCCGCTACGAAATGTTTGCCCATCCTGCGTGCGGTGTCTCGATGACGGAGCGGTCGGAGGTTGGGGGACCCGCGTGTCAGGGAGAAGGGGAGTTGGGATCGGGTTGGTTCGGGGTGGAGGCGGGAGGTTTCGCGTTGTGCTTTCTTTCCCTCCCTGTGTTTCTTCGAGGGTCAGTTCGGGCATTTCGGAATCACGAGCACGGTGTGAAGAAGTTTCGTGACCCATGTGTCATCGAGGTGGTGAAGTGCCTTTTTCCGGTGGTTATCCGGAAAGTAAATTCCTTATTAACGCATTAAAAAATTTGTAGTTTTTTATTAATCACTTAAAATTTTAAATTTTTTTTATCAATTATGAATGTTAACTTTTTTTTATTCATCACTTTTATATATTTAGAGATTTTAAAAAAACCTTTCTGCTCTCTTTCAATTTTTTCTAAATTTTATCTTTAGTGGATGTTATTTGGTTTGAAGCATATAAAATTTTACAAGAAAAATTGTTTACTTATAATTAAAAATTAATTTGAATTTTAAAATTTAATTTGAACCATTTTATTTTTCTTTTTAAGTTTGTGGGGCATAATGTGAATTTGTGAGATAAACTAATTTCTATAACATTCACTAAAATTTTCAAGCCTCTAAATATATAAAAATATAAAAATAGCGAATAAGAAAAAAAATTGGTATTAGTTATTGATAAGAAAATTCAAAATTTTGAGTGGCTAATAAAAAATCAAAATATTTTTTCAATGGCTTATGTATTTGTAACTTTTCTTGATTACAATTTTAATCAATAATTTCTATGCATTCTGTTAAATTTAAAAATTTAGTATTTGTACTTATTAAATATATTAAAAAATAATTTCATAATATACATAATCTATATTATTAAAATTAATTAAATTTATCAAAATTATTGGTCATAATCATAGTTAACAATGCATAGAAATAAGTTTTCATTGGCACACAGGAAGTACGTACGACGGTACGAGACTACGAGTGAGCGTATCTGCTTTTCTGCTGTAGTACAGGATTGCGTAACCGTACAACGTACACGGCCCTGTAAGCGATTACTCCTACATTGATTTGAATCAGCCTTTTTCGGCCCACCGGTGCAGCATGTTCACCTGAATGTATATGGGCTATTTTTCTGCACACTTGAGTCAGATGTTCCAGCTTATAGCCATGTTCACCTGAATCTATATGGGCTTTTTGCTTCACCGTTGATTCCGTGATTGACGGCTCCGATCTTTTCTCAACATAAGATTTACATTTTTTTAATTCATCACAAAATATTTTAATAATATAAATTTTATATATCAATAATGCTAATTAAATTTATAGCAATCATCGGTCAATCACATTCAATGAATCCTAAAAACAAAATTCTATTGGGACAAAGGTAGGAAGACCCAAGCCAGCAACAAAACATCCATTTGTTCTCAAAATGATACCACCAGTATAAAAACCTAATTTAAGCATAAATTTAACACCCACTAAATGAAATTTTGATCATCACTAGATTTTCAAGTGTGATATGAATGTCTTAAAATGACTTTGTCATACTAGGATACTCCTTTATGCATGACAAAATCACTATGCTTGTGTTTTGGTTAGTTGTGGCCACATAAGATTCAAAAACTAACAACGTCGTTGAATAAATTGTTGATTACACTGAAGGTGACTCAAATCAAAGCTGATTCTTAGTGCTTAAGAAAAGATTACCACTGAAGTATGTCAAATTTTCATTTTTTCACCATTGTTTCCGACAAAGCATAGCAGGATTGAGGCAGTGGCGGACTCAGCGCCCGGCGAGCTTGAGCGCTTGCCCGGGCTCCTTGCCGCGTCGGCCGAGTACAGGCCAACTCAAATACGCGCTCCTTGGCGCGTGGGCCTGGCGTGGGCCAAGTACAGGCCAACTCAAATACGAGCTCCTTGGCTCCTTGCCGCATGGGCATGATGGGTTTACTTAGCAGCCCAACTCAAAAGTCTGAAATACAATTATATGAGGTATACGAAAGGTTGTTCGATGGCAGGAGAGAACGATTCCAATTCCAGAGGTTACGACGCTCCTAACTTCTCAGCGAACTCGTCGCGACGACGGCCCTGCTGCTCGCCGTGCTCGGCGGAATCTACGACGCTCTTGAGGTTCCTTCTGTAGCATCAGCTTTGCTCAATTGCTCTTGAAGCTACGACACTCACAGCTCACGGAATGGCAGAAAGGAAACGGAAGTTCAGTCAAATAGGTAGCCGAAACCTTTTCTCTTGATGTTTACATCTTGCTCTGTAGGCAGTTGATTGCTAATTTTTTTTGTCATCGATTCATCAATTATCAATAGATTAGTCACCAATCTCCATCATAAATTTTAGGTATGAGGCGTTTCCTGATTGACACAAGGAATCAACTTCGTGAACCTGACGAAAGAAATGTAACTCAAAGAAATTCAAATGGAAATGTGCCACGGAAAATATCAGATTATATAGAGCCACAAGAAATACCAGAAAATCCAGAGGTCCAACCAAATGTGGAGCCACATGAAGTACCAAATAATTCAGAGGTGCCGTCAAATGTGGAGTCACAGGAAGCACAACCTAATTTTGGTAATGTTAGTGCTGTACCTGAGTTAAATCCTAATGACATCATTTGTGACCCAGCACTTAGGAAGCAAATTTATGAGTATGCTCCTGAAATTCAAGAACAAGTCAAGAGAGCATATATTCTGAAGGGCCCAACACAACCAACTAATCTGATTTTTCCTCGCACAGAATTTGGGCCTCGTGATTCAAGAGCCTTTTCAAAAACATGGTATAAAAAATATTATTGGCTAGAATACAGTGAGTCCAAAGATGCCGGGTTTTGCTTTTATTGCTTCCTTTTTAAAGAGCCAGGAAGGCCAGAGCACTTTGGTTATGATGTTTTTAATAGAACTGGATGGAGAGATTGGAAGCATGCTTATAAATCACTACCTGATCATGTTGGTGGTGTAGGCAGTGCTCATGACAAGTGTGTTAAGAAATGTGATGATTTTAAGAATAAGAGGCAACATGTGGAAAATATAATCTTTAAAGCTAGTCAACAATCAGAAGAACTATATAAAACTCGTTTGACTTCTACTCTGCGTTGTTCCATATATCTCTTAAAGCAGGGTATGGCTTTTCGTGGGCATGATGAGTCTGATGCCTCTTTGAACAAAGGTAATC
>BCLF01000041.1:2124722-2134847 GCA_001602275.1 Zoysia japonica
CATCTTGCAAGAGGAGGGATGCATTGATTGAAAGCCATCATCAGAATATTTTGGATAGGCTTGAAAATGGTGAGATATCTACAGGAAGAGGCTTGAATCAAGAAACCATCCTTGCTAGATCTGGGGATACTAGATGGGGTTCACACCATACTACATTGGTTCGATTGTGTCAGATGTGGGATTCAGTGATAGAGATTCTCGTGTGCCAACTCAAGCGGCCGGTTTGATAGAGAAAATGGAGTGTTTTCAGTTTGCTTTCATTATGAAGCTGATGCTAAGGTTGCTTGGTATCACAAATGAACTCTCACATCTCCTACAGAGAAAGGATATTAACATTGTTAATACTCTTGAGGTTAGTACTTTGTTCATCATTTCATTTCGCATTATCCCATTGATAGTCTAAATCCAACTATACAGCTTGTCCAAGATGTAAAATCTCGCTTGAATGCTATGAGAGAAAGTGGATGGGATGACATATTTGATGACGTGAGAGATTTTTGTGGTGTCAAGGGTATTCCTGTTCCAAATATGTACGATGAGATACCCGTAAGGGGTCATTCACGGCGTGATGGATTCACTATTACTAATCTTCATTATTATCGCGCCGAGATTTCCTATGTCGTTCCTGACAAGATATGTGCTGAAATGAATCATCGGTTTGGTGAAGCGACTACAGAATTATTGATATGCTTCTCTTGTCTTGATCCAAAGAATTCTTTCTGCAAATTTGATGGTGACAAGCTTGCTCGACTGGCTGAAATTTATGATGGGGATTTTTGTGATCATGATCATGGAATAATCAGGGAACAACTTGAGACCTACATTATTCATGTGAGGAGGCATCCTGCATTTGCTTCTTGTACAGATATTGAAAGTTTGGCAGCAAAGATGATTGAAACTGAAAAAAATTTGGTTTTTCCATTGGTCCACAAGCTAATTGAGTTGGCATTATTAGTGCCAGTGTCAACGGCAACAGTTGAAAGATCCTTTTCAGCTATGAAAATTCTCAAGACCAAACTGCGCAACAAGATTGCCAATGATTGGTTCAATAACTTGATGATTTGCTATATTGAGAGAGAACGATTTAAATCACTTGATGAAGCTGCAGTTCTTCGAAGGTTTCAAAAGATCAAGAAACGAAAAATGCAGCTACCTCGTACCCGTAGAATTGGATAGTGTCATTAGTTATCATATACACTTTCTTATGTATAACTACATTTTTAATATATTTCGCCCAGGCTCTATAAAATTTTTGGGTCCGCCACGGCCCGGAGGGCGGCGGGCGGTGTGGCCCCTCGGCCTTGTGGGCAGCACGGCCACCACGGCCTGGGCGAGCGGCGTGCAGCGCGGCCTCTCAGCCAGGAGGACGGCGGGAGGCACAACCCTCGGCTAGGCGATGCACTGTGAGGTCGGCGGGCGAAGGGCAGCATTCGAGTCGCCTGGAGAGAGAGAGAGAGAGAGAGATTTGGTTGTGTGGGTGGTGAATGGTCGCCGTGAGTTAATCTGGAGGAAGGTCCCGATGCCCTGTGACTGTTATTTGTTCTGCGGTAGAGTCTCGGATCACTGACGTGGAAGAAAAGTGGGCAGGCGGTTGGTTAGGAAGTCCGCCTGCACTAATGTTAGGAGATCCTTTGTTTATGCAGGTGGGCAGCTGGATAGGTGGATCATTTATGCAGGTGGATTATTAGGAGACCTGCCTGCACAAATATTTTTAGTGCAGGCGGTCCTCATAAACTACCACGTGCATAAATAACGTATTTGTGCAGGCGGCTGGTTAGGAAGTCCGCCTACACTAATGTCTTTCTGCCGGCGGTTCTCTTCCTAGAGCCCACCTCACTCTTAGCACAAGCGGTTGACTGCCTGCACTTTAAAAGGGAGGATGTCGGGATAAACCTTTTTTGTAGTCGTGTTTTCTAGAAATTTTTGACATGTAGATATAAAAAATATACATTCTCAAAGTATATATGATGACAAATCTTATGATGTTATTTATAATTTTATCAACATAATATTTTTAAAATTATTATTAGTCAAAGTATGAATAATAAAAATCAAATTGTCAAGTATTTGTAAACGGAGGTTTGTATAATTTTACACATTTGAACTAATTTTTTGAATAAAAATGGTAAAAATGATGTTGAAAGACAATGACAATAATATTTTAAGAAAGGAGGGAGTAACATCCACTACTACAAAACGAGCCTACGGTGTCACTAAAAAAATTATAACAATATCAACCCAACATAATAGTCGACGCTAACAAGTCGCGATGCCCCCCTCGAATGTTACGACTCGACACTGTTCATCCTACAAAACGACACTAATTGTTGGCATTACTCAATAGCATTGGTCCTCGAAGACGTCATATGCAACTGATACTATAGAACACGATACCCGTGTCAGTCATTGTTTACTTCATCCACATCCGGCGTCGGAAAGAAACACAATAGTGTCGGACAAACGTGAGCTAACAAAAATCGACACTGATAATGAACATATCAGTGTTGGTTGTGCTGACGTTAAGCATAACCGAAACCAGCATTTTGTAGAAGTGTCATTTTTGGTGCCATAAGTCAGACGACACTGCTCTCGCATGTATTGTGTCATTTATGATGATCTCAATATGTTCGACAGTGTTAGTTCGTGTATGAATACTCGTCCCCTTCCTCGCATCGGGGCAATCTGTTTGATTGTGCTTCGAACAGTGTGTCCGCATGGCGGTCGAGAATTTGGAATACAAGGAGGGAAGGTTTTGATTCCGTTTTTAATCAAAGGATATTGCTCCAGGAGATAAATCCATATCATCTTTAGAAGTTTTATGGTCTTATGATGTCGTTTTACTGTAGGTTTAGGGCGAGATATTGTTTTCATATTTTTTAAGTAAACCTAGCATGTACGGGAGAATTTTACCGTAGATTTAGGGTGGGATTTTGTAGATCTCAACTAATGTTGTTGACATCTTTGCTTTATGTTGATTTGTTTAAGAGTATTAGTACATAGTTAGCTAGATCTATAGTTTACATATATAATAAGACCTACACTAAGGTGGGGGTGGGGGCAGGGGAGAGAGTAAAAAATTAATTGTATATCTAGTTTTATATCCTCTGTATTATAATTTTTTCTCTCTTTATTTCTTTTTCTATTAGTGATTTTAAAGATGGGGGACAAATCTTGGATGTACAATGCCACTGGCGAAAATCCATTTCTATATTTCGAAAATGCCACTTCATTTGTTGAAGCCGCTAAGACCAGAAATGTACATATGAAGACAAATAGATTATGGTGTCCATGTAAGAAGTGCAAGAATGTTGTAATATTTGGCACGCCCGAAACAATCTGTGAGCACTATATGATTCACATAGCAGATCAAGCTTTTGTCCTTGGCCCTATTTATCTGCATCACATGTATCTATATGAGCGTTATGTCTATTATTAAGGGCTACGTACACAATCATGCTCACCCTGAGGGTTCCATGATAGTGGGTTACACAACTGAAAAGGTTCTTGAGTGCTACAACGATTACATGAAAGAGGTGTGCCAGTGTCACGACACGAGGGCAGGTTCCTAGAGAAAGGAACAAAAGGAAGAAAAACATTCAACGATCAAAGTTTTGTAAGAGTTCGAGATGCACATTATAGCATCCTTCATCAGTTAAATATTACAGCGCCATACATCCAACAACACTTGCAATAGCTTCGTGAAAAAATGAATATTCCACAGAGGATTGGATCATGAAAGAGCACAAAAGATGTTTCACATCATGGTTGAAGAACCAAAACCTCCTAATTGGTACAACAAAAGATGAAAAAAATGATGTGTTTATTGGCCGGTGGTCCCCTAATGTTAGTTACATCATGACAGGGCATATGACATCAATGGGTTCACATTTTATACCAGGACAAATGATGACAACAGCCAGCACCAAAACAGTGGTGTGAAAGTAGATGCCAAAGATGGTGAGGGGAACAAGAACACATATTATAGATACATTGAGGAAATTTTGGAACTCAACTATGGAACAACTTTACAGATCCCTGTATTTAAGTGCCAATGGGTCAAGCACACACAAGGTGTAGAGGTGAATGAAATGGGCTTCACCCTTGTGTCCCTAAACAACAAAGGTCACAAAGATGACCCATGGATACTCTCACAATGTGTCGCACAAGTGTTTTATGTTCTCGAGCCTCAACACGAGAAGAAGCACATTGTCATACCTAGAAAACAAAGGATCTTCAGGGTTGGTAATGCACAGATGATGAAGCATACAACTAGTTTGATGATGTGCCCTTTTTTGCGAATATAGAAATGATAAATATCTTTGAAGTGAGACTCAGATATTCATCACTTGTTCCCTACATGCACAATGATGGCGAGAGGAAGTTAGTTCAAGCTAAGTAATTAAAGATGTCATAGTTTTGTAATTTAGTTATGAGAGAATTCTTTATGTGCCATTGGAAAAACTCAAAATTCCTTCTCAGCCACTGGAAAAATGAGTTTTCCTTCTATGCCTCCGTTTGAGATTTTCATTCCCCTACTTGCCACTCCCGAGTAGATTTTCTTTTATCTTTTAGGGACTTTTTTATTCTTCCTCGGTATAGCTCAATGAAAGTCAACTTCTTTTGCTTCAATATCCATGGAAATCTTTAGGGTGATAGAACATATAGTGATAAATAATTTTTGTTATTAGGTCCACAGCAAATTCAACATATATTATAAATTAAAAATTTTACACTGATGTAATTTACCTTAATTTTTAGATCATTTAAACAACTTGATAAAATTCTAAAAAAATATCAGTAATTTTCTTTTGTGATCTAGTATGTTTTTAAAAAATAGTTTTAGGTTATATCTTTGAAAAAAATTATTTTGGAGTATTTTTTTTACTTGAGAATGGCATGTAGGGGAATGAAAATTTCAAACAGGAGCACAGAAGGAAGAATCATTTTTCCAGTGGCTGAGAAAGAATTTCGAGTTTCTCTAATGGCACACAAGGAATTCTCTCTTTAGTTATTTGCAATCTAATTATTAAATATTATAAATGATACTAGTGGCCTTACTATGTATCCTGTTGTTTTGTGATATTAAGGCTAATATTTTTCCCTCCGTTCCAAAATACTAACGTTTCCTCGTTCTAATATATAATGAAAAAAAGAAGAACATACAACAATATGGCCAAATTGGGCCATGCAGGTTCCTGGGCCAGAACCTGCAATGTCCAATCTGTTCATACAAACTTATATTCTTCCTCAAGTAACGACAAACAGCCAGACCTTATAAATTGGTCGACACTTGCAAGAAGAGTCGATGTGGGACTAAATTTATGTAATAGTATCGGTCAAATATCAGGTCAGCGAGAAACGACATTACAACCAGCAATAGTGTCGGTAAAGATGATGTCACCGGCAACCGAAATTGTTAAAACTCAACAATGTCAGTTACGTGACATTAGCTGACGACAAAGTTGCAATATCCAGTGTCGGTTTTGCTGACATCATAGTTGACTGACATCACTACTACCTCTGTTCCAAAACTCCATCCATCACAAAAAGAGTAGTAATCTTTTTAGATTTTTAAACATCTCCATTGACCATTCGTCTTATTTTTCAATTGCCCATCATCACTTGACTTGGATCGACCCAAGACCTAGTTTTGAGTGCATTCACTACATCCTTCTAGTGTGTCCGGTATCCCAACTTCTCGATCACGTTGTTCTTTTAGCCTCCACTATTTGATTTTAGCTACATATCCACCTGAACCGAGATTAGGTTTACTCAGTTCCTTAAAAAACTCGCTAGTCTTTAAAGCATTCTCAGATGTCATCTTCTCAATGAATGCTTTCCAATCATCAGTTGTGATGAAACCGAACCTGTTGAATGGTGTCAGACCCTTTCAAAAATAATCCTTATTAAAAGTTAGTCTTAAATGTCTGAAGACATCTTCCCATTGTGTAGAGAGAAGGCTTTTTTTGCACGGTCAAGGCAATCTGTGGGGAAAAGGTATTTTGGGCACAAGTTATCCCACAATTCATTCTTTTTCTTCCGGGACACTACGCCAATCATGAAATGTAATCCTAACTTTTCTCTTACTAAGACACCGCAATCATTACGCCATTTTGCGTTGATTCCTTTTGGCTCTACAGTTGCACCACATTGGTCAATAGCTTTTACAGCAAAAATTCCAACATGTAGCTTGTTGGCTTTCCTGGAACCACCCTTTTTTGTCTTCTATGAAGTGGACGATGTGGGGGCGGTCATGTCCTCAATCGGCACTGTCGCTACGAAAGATAGAGTATAAGGCATTTTAGTTTGAGTTAAAATGTATAGTGTGAATTTGACTATCAAATACCTCATCGATTGGATTGTAATCGGAGTTTTCTTGCGGCAAGCGCTGCCTTTTTGCGCATGGAGAATAGGGAGGGGAAGGTTCCTCGAAAGATGAGCTACTTGAGCTTTTAGGAGAAGAAGCCACAGGTGTGGATGCACCAACTTCTTCCATTGTAGAGATTGTGTACTAAAAATAAAAAAAATATTATTATATATAAATAAATATTGAAAACAGAAGCGGGTACAGAACATAAAGACTTTTGCTCTCAGTGCAGGTTGCTAATTTAATAGCTTTCCAATGCTTTAATGTCCTTGATTCGTATGGCAACACATATCCGATATCGCAAGTCGCAAGACATGGTCCTCCATGCTGCCACTCTCATCTCACTTAGTCCACTTTTATCATCGAGCACAACTACAACTGAATACTACTATTATAATAAATATATTGTGCCTAAAATTTAATTATACTAGATTATGTTTATAAACCAGATGTCATATAGCATTAGCATGTATTATACATATATAAACCAGATGTCATAGTAATGTCGATCAAAGATGACGTCAACAAATACCAAGTGGAAGGCATTGCAATGTCGGGTAAAGTGACATCGTCAAACTGACACTATTAACATACTTATAGCAATGTCGGGTAAATATGATGTCAGCAAGAACCGACACTTTATACTGTAACAGTGTCGATCGCTGGCGTCATCATACCGACATTGTTATTCACACAGCAATTTCACAGGATTCACACAGGAATTTCATAGGATTCACACAAGAATTTCACAGGAATCAGTTCATATTCACAAGAAAAACATAGGAATCAAGATTTTTTCCTTTGTTCCAAAGAAGGTCTTACAATGTATCCATAAACTAAACAATGATATATATATATCAAAAATATCATATAGCATTTCGAAGCCACAAGAATTGAGAGGAACAATAGGGGGAGGGGATGCAAATTACAGTTTACAGACTGCCGGAATGGGGGAGGGGATGCGTCTTACAGGGGAGGAATGGGAGAGGGTGCTTACATTAGGGTTCCAAAATGTAACTATTTGCAGTTTTAGTACTATTGTTATATGTATTTTTAGTAGTATTGATATTTGCATTTTAATAATTACTAATTATGTTCTTAATATTGGTAGGCAGACAAGCAGGTGCAAAAAAACCAATTAGATGAAGCCACACTCAATGACATTGCAGCTCGGATGATCCGTTTCATGATGCACGAGTTTATTCATCTATTAGGTCAATATCATGAATATTTAGGTGATGTGGAAAGATGAGAACATCATTCCTTTAGATACACACAAGACTCGTCAAATTAGTATTGACTAAACTCACGTACGACAGTTGAGATTAGAGGTGAGCTCGTTTCTAAACACATGTCTTCCTTTTTTTGAGAATAGATTGCAATCTAATAACTTTATTATGATTAGAAACACTGAAGATGATCAAGAGAATCATGAACAAGGACTTGGAGATTCTCAAGATCAGCAAGGCACGTTCAACCCAGGAGGAGGTCGAATCCAACTTGGGTTCAAGTCTGAGTCAGACTCTAGGAGCATCTGCACTAAAATGGGTGCCCTAGTCACATACGAGCTCCGTTTTAGACGTTCTAGATGTGGATGAAAAGATAAGGAGATAAGCTTTCCAATGATTTAATCTCGAGCAAAAATACCTACTAGATCTACAGGAATCACCAAAACAATATGACGTCTAGAATCTGTCAGGGTACTGTGACACCATTTTTTGGCTCTTGGGCCGTGTAACTTTTCTAGGCCCATTAGTATTAGGATTTTCCCTCTAAGGACGTTCTAACATCGATATAAATAGCAGCCACATCATTAGGGATAGATTTTTGCTTAGTTTCATCTGTTATCAAACAGTTTTGTCATTTGATGGTTTGTTGGATTCTAACTTTGTGAGTTTAATTCAGATTTCGTAATTTAGTTGCATTCTTTCTTGTTCTTGCTTGTTTTCTTCGATTCACAGGCTGAGATTTCTTGACGAGGTCAATCATGTGAGCACGGATGATAACTAGAGGAGAAGTGGTGCTGCGATTGCGGAGTTCAAATCATGTTGATTTGAGGCCGGATGGATTATGTGTCGCATCTCTATCAAATCGAGAGTTACCACGATTTGATGGAAGATCGAAAACTACGTACTCATCAAGTGGTAATCAGACCTTGGGGTATATTGTCAGGTTTACATCTATGTTTGTCAAATTTGTATTCATCCTAGCGTCCACAGAAAAGCTGCAACACAAAAAAGTAGATTGTTAGGTGTTCCCCTGTCCAAGCCGTGTTTAACCTTTGCATAACTTTATTTCAGAGTTCGTAATGTTGAATTTGTGTCTTTAGCTTGTGTTTTGGTTGCTAGATTCCAAAATCTTTTTGCATCTATGTGTTTTCCTTCGTCGTTTATCTGTTATCATGTTCACATTTGCTATCGTGTCACATCTGTGATATAGCATAAGAAAATTTACCACCTACCCATCCTTTGTTTCAACCACTAATAGATCCACATCATACATATCAACTATACATTAGCTTCCGCCATAAAATCATGTATAAAATTCGCACCTAATTTCTAATCCGATTATGTTTTCAGCCTTTACCAGATATCTAATACAGAGGTACATCATTAAAATAGTCATAACTTTTGTTTCTGGACTCCAAATTTGACATATAAGTACTTTCAGATATCTACAGAACATTTTCCAACCTATGATGGTCATAGATTCAATTATTTCAGATTAGAAGTTTCTGTTTTCATGCTCTGAAGTTTTAGAACAAATTTAACAGAAATTCAAAATTTTCTCCAGGCCACATCTTTCATCATATTGATCTAAAATTTGGTCGCATTCCATATTTTGTGCTTCTGGTTCAGTGAAAAATATGAAAAAACTAAAATAAAATAAATTTTTTTTGAATATCTAGAAGCCAGAAATTAACTTTGCTGATTTTTCAAGTGCTGAACAGTTTGTTGATTTCTAGAGCCTTATCGTTTGTGCTGTTGCTACCCTTTGATATCTTCATTCATTTTCTTGTAACATCTGGAAATTTTATAAGATTGGTCTAGCAACTAGAACAAAATACTTAGAACTCTTATTTAATATTTCTATCTGTTATAAAATTGTGTTACACAAATAAATTTTCAGCCCTCCAAGCTCCACATATTCACCTCTAGTCAACACTATATTTGACTCTGCAATTGTAGAATTATGACTCCCTGGTTTCTCCTGTGCCACTGGTTACATCATCCTTTGCTTTGCTTTGGTAAGAACTTTGTAAGAGCTCGGTAAGACCTTTTCTTTTGCAAAATTTTTACCACCCATCCCACTGTAGCTATAGGAATAATATTTTGTGTGATCTATATGCTATTTTTCTAACCATGATAGGAAGAAAAAGAGGTGAATACAATGTGAGTAGTATTTTGCAAAGAGTCCTTGATAACACCGATGCAATATTTAGAAAACACAATAAGCTTGTGGACAATATATTGGCAAGCCTTAAGAGATGTAATCCACCTCAGAGAAATGTCGCACATGATCAAAAGATGCATGAGATTCAGACCATTACTACATCCTCTTCTTCCACGAGTAATTATATTCTTTCATCTCTTCCTTTATATGATGGTTTATATTCTATTAAATATATTGCTTGGGAAAGCGAGATGGATAATCCAATTTGAACAATACCGTATGTGCAAAAGGAGAAAGCTTTTGAATATTGCTAGTGCATTAGTTGATAGTACTTTAACTTGGTGGCAATGTTTATGTATAACTAA
>BCLF01000041.1:2135439-2155762 GCA_001602275.1 Zoysia japonica
AACACGCCAAAAGATATTGCTGAAAATGAGAAGAAACATATCGCATGTCGAACAATATTTTAGTTGTGCTGAAATTTCTTGTCTAACCTACTTTTATAAAGCAACCGCTAGTATCACCATTTATCCATTTATCTTTGTCAATGTTTGATTTGCCCACTAGTTCTTGTGATAAGGAGATGGTGTGTGCTGATATTTCTATTCTTTCTATACAAAAAGAAGTCAATAAATTCGATACTCCTAATTTTTATCCATTCACTAGTGCTGAAATTAAACATTTCACACCTATTACAAGTGAAAATGATGAGCTAAAATTGCTATCTTCTCCAAACAGCGTTGGTTCTTTCTGTGACCTTGCTACAGTAGAGAGGATGATATTTTCTATGCCTGAATTGTCTTTGTTAACTAGAACCCTTTTTTATGTTACAAGCTAGATGATGAAAATAAATGACAAACTAGATGATAAAAATACAAAATATCATGACATGTCATGTTTATCTAATTTTTCTAAGACAACACACTATAACTTCTCATAAGAATGATAATAATGCTGATCATGCAGATTATTTTAAATATATATTTTGGCAAAAAAGTTTATCTTGCTGATTTTTATGATAAAAATACTCTATGTGACGCTTTAGTGTACAAAGATGCCTTATTTGCATGTCGTGATCTTTCTAGCTATTTGTGCGCTCCTGTTACTAACCATTTACAGAAGTGTTACGATACTCAAGGGAGCAAGCCGAGGACGGCTTTCATCAAGAAAGAAAGAATGATGATATTATAAAGATCTTTGAGCCACCAAGTGATTGCATTTAAAAACCCTCGTGGCCTCTATCTTTTCATTCAGGTTGCAGGGCATGGTGGAGTCGAGGTCTCGACAATGAACTTGAGTCGAGGACGACTCCAAAACAAGAAGGGGAGGATGATGAGAACATCACTCCTTTAGATACACACAAGACTCCTCAAATTAGTATTGAAAAAACTCACGCACGACAGTTGAGATTAGAGGTGAGCTCGTTCCTAAATACATGTCTTTTTCTTCTTTTAAAAATAGATTGCTACCTAATGCCTTTATCATGATTAGAAACACTGAAGATGGTCAAGGGAAACATGAAGAATGACTTTGGGATGCTCAAGATCAGCAAGGCACGTTCATCCCTGGAGGAGATCCAAGCCAACTTGGGTTCGAATCTGAGTCGGACTCTAAAAACAGCCTGCACTAAAACAGATGGCCTCGTCGCATACGAGCTCCGCTTTGGACATTTTGATATGGATGGAAAGCTAAGGTGATAAGCTTTCCAATAGATCTAATATGTGAAAAATATTTCTTAGATCTTCTGGAATCACCGAAACAATATGACGTCCAAAATCTGTTAGTGTGCTGTGACACCATATTTTGGCTCTTGGACCGTGTATCTTTCCTAGTCCCATTAGTATTAGGGTTTGCCTCTAAGTACGTCCTAATCTCTATATAAATAGTAACCACATCATTAGGGATAGGTTTTTACTTAGTTTCATCTGTTATCAAATAATTTGACTGTTTGTTGGATTCCAATTTTGTGAGTTTAATTCAGTTTTTGCAATTGAGTTGCGTTCTTTATTGTTTTTGCTTGTGTTCTTCAATTTGCAAGCTGGGATTAGCTTTCTTAGCAAGATCAATCGTGTGTGCACGGTTGATAACCAGAGGAGAAGTGGTGCTGCGATTGCAGAGTTTGAATCGTGTTGATTTAAGATCTGATCGATTTTGTGTCGTATCTCTACCAAATCAAGAGTTACCATAACCTGACGGAAGATCAGGAACCATGTACGCAACATGGCAGCACATGAAGAACTTGCTAATTAGTGCAAGAAAAAGAATGAAGCTGATCTAATTCAACAAAATTTTGAGGCTGACCAAAAGAGAATTAATGAACAAGACCAGAGTTGGCCGAGCAAATGAAAGATTTAGGTGTTAGTTCTATGTGATATGCATTCATATATATGTGTAAACTAAGCTGTAGTGGATGAACTTGTGTACATATGACCCTATACATTGTCTCTGTCAATATTTTTTATTAATCTGTTATTTGCATTTGATATGTGTTATTCAGATGACTCTTATTCAAATATATGAATATGTAATATTAAAAGTGTCGGTTTGTGACGTCATAGAAACCGACACCTCCTAATCCAGAAAGTAGTGTCGGCCACGTGACGTTATAATATATGACACGAGAGTCTTGTTAACAATGTTAGCAAAATTAACATCATTGAAACCGTTGCGACGATAATAGTGTCAAGCATATGACATCATAAGGACGACACTGTTCTTAGTGAGAGCATTGTTGGTTGCATGACGTCAACACAACCGAAACCACCGTTGAAAATATCAGTCTCAGTTTCATAACGTCACAGTAATCGACACTAACGTAATATATATCAGTGTCGGTCAGATGATATCATGCGAACCGACACTAATATTGTAGTTACTTGTGTCGGTCACGATGGCGTCATCGGGACTGACACTGCTAATACTGCTATCAGTGTCGGCCTGATGATGTCACTTGATCGACACTGATAATTTGTTTCTGTCGGTTTCTTCTATCCGATATTGATTACCGTTTACGACAGTATCGTATGAGGAGTGTCACACAATTTGGCTGATATTGCAGAACCTTATGACTCGATATTAAAAAGTCTTATTGTAACAGTGATCTGGATTGCTTCGTGCAGACGAACAGAAGTTAGTAAAGAGCTCAATACCCTGGCAAGTAGCAGGTAGAGCTGTGAAGATGTACAACGAAACCACATTTTACCCTTTATTCGCCCCGTTGCCCGCACCGCACTCCCGCTTAGGAATGAAAACAGTACAAAAATTTCCTGTCTCGACTGTATTTTGTTTACTGTTTTTCTCTTACCATTTTCCAGTAGACAAAGAAAAACAAAAATGGATAAAAAGGTAAAATAAAAAATAAAAACAGTATGATATTTTTTCGACGTTTCAGCGGAATTCTATTTTTAGCAGAATTTTTCCCTTTTTTTACCGTTTTCCTTGAATACGAAAATGAGATCTTATTTGAATATGTTTTATGAAAAATAAAAAATAAAAGTTATGAGTCAAACAACCTCTTAGTGACATATGTTGCAGGGTTGTAAGTTGCGAATTTAATTGCAACTTACATTATGCTGTATTTTAAGACTTGATCATATAGTAAAAGTTCAATGTTTATTTTATTCATATTTTCGACAATTTTTTGGTTACCGATAGTTTCTATTATATTTCGGTCCGAAATATTTTATTTTTGAAACGTCGTATTTATCCGTTCGTTTTTGTTTTCATTTACGTCTGATGTTATAAATATAAAAATAAAAATGGTTAAAGATAATTTTCCGACAGATTATGTTCATTTTCAGCCCTACTCCTGCCCTCGCCTCCCTCGCGCATTGTCTGATAGCCATCGTGTGGCTGGGGTGCTTTGCTTACGGTGCCGATGAGGACGGCTTCTTGGCGCTGCCGTACATGAAAGCGCCGGACAGGTTCTTGCTCATCGAAAACAGGAACTTGGACGAGTGCGCCGCGGAGTGCAGCCGTAATTGCTCCTGTGTGGCGTATGCTTATGCCAACCTGAGTAACACCCCTGCGGTAGATCCCACTAGGTGTCTGGTTTATATGGAGGAGCTCATCGACACCGAGAAGCTTGGTCCTGGCGATGCCGGAAGCGAGACGCTTTATCTTCGTCTCACCGGACTGCCCACAGGTAACCGTCCATTGCTGCAGTCATCGTGCATCAATTTACAGTAGAATGAAGTAAAACATTATCAGGAAAACTGTATAAGTAGACCTTGTAATTGATATGACCATTAAAGTTCACATATCAGATTAGCAAGAAGGCTAAAACACATATCAGATCAGCAAGATCTTGTAATTGATAAGACCATCAAAATTCACAACCAAACTTCAGAATAGTTACACATATAAAAATGGAATGGCACTTGCCAAATGAACTCTACCTCATAAAGAATTTGCCAGCAGTCACAGCTTCAGAGTATCAGGAAAGAAAATGGTATTTGCGGTAAGTAGAGAGCTCCTATATATTTCCATTCAGAAACATCAACCATGACTACCTGAATTATGATTTGCTCAACACTACTTGGAGTCTGCAAACACCACATAACAGTTTCGGTTGCTCCACCTGTTCTGCAAGCTCATGGGCGGCACAATTTTGTATCTCCTTATGTCATAAGATGTATCTGCAATGCCTTGATAGATGTTAGAGCGATAATCTTCCAAAACGAGCAAATAGACCCACTTTCATAGCAGCATCGTAAAAAAAAGATGCAGGATCGGCAAAGGAAATTAAACTTTGAAAAGCAGTTTCCCAAAAGTTGTTGTGTTCTGTGTCTTAGTATCTCAGTCAAATGTTTTAAGGAGGCATAGAAAATTAAGCTAGCAGACTTAGAATCTCAATTAACGCAAAACCTTGGATGATGTCAGTTTGTGAATACTTCAATTGTAAGCTAATATATGTTATAAATATGTTATGTTACAATATTGTCATAATTATGCAACTGATTCATAAATTCTACATTTCTTTTGTTAAGATCAAAGGATGGGTAGAAAAAAGCTGAAGGTAGTTCTGCCAGTTTTGGCAAGCTCTCTGCTGATGTTCATATGCATGTTGACATGGGCTTTCATGCGCAAAGGTACGGGTAATCTTTCAATTGCAAGGGCATGCGTATATGATATTTGTACCAGTACTCAACTTCCTATTATCTTCATAAGAGAATATTTTTGGAAAGCAGGTAAGAAATGGAAACAGGAAAAGCACACGACATTAGTGCTGGGAGATTTCATTCCTCGTGAAGAATTTGGAGAAGGAAGTCCTTCTGAAGGCTTGAAATTTTCAGCTGTAAGCTTCAGTTCTATCACAACTGTGACAAATAACTTCCACCAATCATTTCTTATAGGACAAGGAGGTTTTGGTAAAGTTTATAAGGTAAGTCATCTACTACTTCTCTTTTTGATTTTATTACTGAATTATTGCTGTTTCATCGGTAATTTAATATCTTCTCCATTTTCGTTTAAACTTACAAGGTAAAGTTAAATGATCGAGAAGTTGCCATCAAGAGGCTCAGCAGGAATTCTGAGCAAGGAATAGCGGAATTCAGAAATGAAGTGTTTCTGATTGCAAAACTGCAACACAGAAATTTAGTTCAATTTCTTGGTTGCTGCATAGAGGGAGATGAAAAGCTCCTGATATTTGAGTACATGGCAAACAAAAGCTTGGATGCCCTCCTTTTTAGTATGATTTATAAATAGTGCATCACAGTTTTAATAATTCAGCACGACAATTTGATTATCAATCATATGACATTGTTGCCCTTTGCAGGCAGTACACGGAAAACAGTATTAGACTGGCCAACACGGTTTAACATAATCAAAGGTGTTGCTAAAGGGCTTCTATACCTCCATCAAGATTCAAGGATGAAAATTATTCACAGAGACCTTAAAGCAAGCAACGTTTTGCTAGATGAAGAGATGAGTCCCAAGATTGCAGATTTTGGTATGGCAAGGATGTTTAATGACAACCAACAGAACACAAACACAAAACGGGTCGCCGGAACATAGTAAGTCACATTTTTTTTACTTTGATATGTTTTAGAATGCACTGAGGTAATGGAATACTGACGTTCCAAGTAAAATGTCGACAGTGGTTACATGGCTCCAGAATATGCAATGAGAGGGATTTTCTCTGTCAAGTCCAACGTGTATAGCTTTGGTGTGTTGACTTTGGAGATTACACAAGTGGCGTAAAGATAAGCTCTACTGATCACATAATGGAATTTGATAATCTTCTAGTCTATGTGAGTATATTTTTTCTGAATTTGCAAAGAGGCATACTAAAAGTTAGAGTTCCACAACCTAAAATGATTTCATCTACTCAGGCATGGAATCTGTTGAACGAGGAGAAGGCAAAGGATTTGATAGACTCATGCATTGTGGATAGCTGTATAACAGTGGAAGCTTTGCTTTGCATACACTTGGGGCTCTTGTGTGTGCAGGATAACCCCAATGACAGGCCACTCATGTCATCTGTGGTGTTCATCTTGGAGAATGGAAGCACCACACTCCCCGACCCCAGCAAACCTTTATATGTCACCCATAAAATTAATAACGAAGTAGAACAATTAAGAGTTAATGCTCAAAGCTCAACAAACAGTGTGACTCTTTCAATTCTCGAGGGAAGGTAGGCCAATCTCCATGTACATATATGACAGTCATTTACGCATTTATTAAAGGAACAGAGATGGGAAATGTGGATAACGAAAATAAAAATATGAAGTTATGATGTAAATTGGAAGAATTTTGCATATCCCTAACCATTTATTTACATCTGCAATAAAGCAAGATAAGTACTCTCTCTGTTTGAAAATATAAGCATTTTTAGGTTTAGTCAAAGTCAAACTTTTATCACTATGACCATTAATAATGAAGAATTAATAATATTTTATTATATATAAATTATATTTTTTGATTCATCGTGAAATAAATTTTCATAAAAATATCTTTTTATATTAAAAATTATATAATTTTCTAAATATTGTTAGTAAAAATTAAAAAAAATTTACTTCCACTAAACTCAGAAATACTTATATTTTTGAACGGAGGTAATATGTGAGAGTTAACAAAAATCACATGATGGGATGACGACAGTGGAGGAGCATTGGAAATTTGGAAGGAGAGGAATGCAAAAGATTTGGCAGATCCATATATTTTTGAATACATGTTTACTAGACGAAGTTTTGTTTGTGTCACGCCTTTGTGTTCAAAAACCCGGATGGTTGGCTTGTCCTTTGTTGTGCTATCTGAAGCAACACACTTCCAAACCAAATCATCCAGGGTAATTTGCAAACAAAAGCAACAACAACATCATGAAGAAAATAAGAAATAATATTTACGATTCTGAGAACATATGGAGATTCTAGCTTGTTACCAACTCCTCTTCTTTTCCAAACATATTTTTAAGGGTAAACAGCAACTTCTTTTCTGGGCAGCTGGTAATAAGCTAGAATCTCCACAAGTTTCAGCTGTCCCCGATAAGGCCTTGAGGTCAACGCCTCCCCTGCTCATGGTGGCTCAACAGGACCGGTTAGAATTTTCCAAACCCTATAAGAATTGAGATCAGAATTTGATAACGTTGTCACCTCGCCTTTATGTGTCTGACTCTGCACCGGTCACTACTTGAATCAACACGTTTCCTTAGGAATAAAAACTGTAGGGACAGGTAGAAAAAACCTAGGAAATCTTTTTCCTGCAAAATGCCCTACGGAAAGATTCATAGGGACAATGTTGATGGGGAAAATGATAAGTGCCCTACGATTCTTCGGGAATTCGTAGGGAAAGAGTTCTTTTCCCTACGAAACTAACTTTCTAGAAAAAATTTTCTGACCAAATTAATAAAAAAGAAAATATTGTAGGCCACTGCTCACGTGCTCATGTGTAGTGCTTCAGTCTGTCACCTCTACCCATCGGGAATATTTAATTTTTTACCACCTAATTCGACGACTTTTAAGTATTTACCATTAAATTCGATGGCCTTTAAGAATTTGCCACTGCATGTACGAATTGCTCTAAAGCATGCCACCAGCTTATTTGGGACAGAACTGCCCTTGTGTATAACATAGCATGTGACATACTCCTGAATCTGAGAGCTGAGAAGGGGAGTGGTGCTCTTCGGCGGCGGCGGCGCAGAGGCTCGTCGAAGTGAGAACCAGCACCGGCGGTGCTGGAGCAACGCGACGCCAGTGAGGAGCAGTGGGGGGAAGCAGTGCAGGTGGCATGGCAGCGTGATGCAGGTGACGGTGCGGAACGGTAACCGCGCAGTTCGACCAGCGGCGATGGCCAAGTGCAGCAGCAAGATCCGTTCCATTGTGTGGCTGCGGCAGACGCTGCGGCGGGGGCGGTCCCCCGCGGCAGCGCGCGCGACAGCGGCGGTCGGGGAGTTGGTGCTCCCGACGGGCCACATGGCCGTGTGCGTGGGTGGCGCGTCGCGGCGGGTCGTGGTGTGCACGCACACCTGAACCATACGGCCTGTCGGCAGCGATGCCTTGGTGGAGGAGCGGGAGCGCCTTGCCAGCGGCGGCGCAGCAGCTGGAGAGCGCACCGCTCTTGATGTCCTCGAGGGTGACGAACCGGGACGCCTTGGATGGCGAGGAGAGGTGGCGGAGGACGTGCTCGAAGAGGCCCTCATCGCAGGGGAGCGCGATAGGGCCGGCGCGCGCGCCTGACGGGAAGCCGTACTCCTTCGCCTGCCGGAGCAGCTCCCGGAACACCGGGTGATTTGGTGGCGGCAGAGAGCGGTGGTGGAGGTCCGTGCGGATGGTGCTGGTAGAGAGGTGCGGCGACAAACAGGCTGGACGAAGGAAGATGATGAGGGCATTTTAGGAAAAGAATGTCATCTTCAAAGGCTTAATGTGATTACAATGATATAAAACAATTTAAACGGAAGATAGTGACATGATTTAGAGCAATTGGTGCGTGTAGTGACAAATTTTTGAAGTCATCGAATTTAATGGTAAATAATTAAAGGTCATCGAATTGGATGGCAAGAAATTAAACATCCCCTGCCCATCTTCGCTCGTCGCCGCGACGCTTCGCCACCACGACCGCCCTGCATGTCACCGTTGCCGCTCGCCTGCCGTCGCCGCCGTGTTCCTGTCCGCCGTCACCGACGTACTGCATGCCGCCGAGCCTGGTCCATGTCCGCCTCGCCGCCCCGCTCGTTCTGTCACCGACACGCTGCATGCCGCCGAGCTCGCCCGCCAAGCTGCGTCCCTGTCCGCCGCGCCGCTCACCATCATGGCAGGCATCTCTCGCCCAGCTATCCCGTCGCCGACATGCTACACGCCACTGCTGCCTGCCCGGTGAGCTCCGTCTCTGTCCGCCGCACTGCTCGCCGCTGCCGCAGGCACCGCTCGGCCGTAACCGTTGCGCTGCACACCGCCGAGCTCGCCCGCCGCTCCTGCCTCTCCGCCAAGCCACATCCCTGTTCGCCGCACCGGTCGCCGCAATCGTAGGCGCCGCTCGCCCGTTGCCGCCAACCTTGCTGCTCGCTTGCAGCCCTGCCACCGATGTCGCGCCCCGCGCTGCCGCTGCCCGCCGAAGACTGCAGCCCCCTGCGGCCCTACCTCATCCTTGTTTAAGATAGATGGAGGAGGCAAGGGGCTTCCGGAGACAAGATATGGCTGAGAGGAGAGAGGAGACAGGGAGAGGTTTCAAAATTACTGCACGGGTGTGATCAATGGGTTTTGATTTCCCTAGGAAATTGATCAAAATCACAGGGGAAAGGAGATTTTCATAGGAAACTTGAAGGCTCTAGGGAAAACATTACATTTCCCAAAACAGCCTAGGGAACAACAATATTTCCTAGGAAACATGTGGACTCTAGTGGATGATACCGTTTGTGATCCATCGCCAGCCACCCAAGTTTAGAGCAGTAATCTGGTTTCTGAAAAGCAGTGATTGAAACGCAACTTATAATTCTAAGTATTTGAACTAATTTTCTTGAATATGATAAATTAACAAATATGCTGTTAAAAATCAACGGCAACAACAGTTTAAGAACAAAGAGAGTACATTTTTTGCAAAAGATCAAACTCCGCTTATGTCGAAAGCACCGTCCAAAAAATAAAGGAAATAAAACATTCCACGTATCAGTTTTACAAGATGTGAAAACTTAGCGACTACGTAAGGATCAATATATCATTGTTATCTGAACACGGTTATGACCAGAAATGTCAAATTCAACGAGCTATGCTGGACTGTACGAGACAATATTCTACTACAGAACTCTACGAATGCTTCGTGTAGACAAATAAAGGTACTCCTAAGTCAAGGAGCTTAATAATACCCTGGCAAGTAGAGTTGATGAAGTTGAACAACGAAAACAACATTCTACTAGAGTTCGAGTAGGAACACCGGCAAGACGAAGCCTTGATGAAGCTGTCTCTCTGTACCGTGGTTCTCTCGCTCCTGTTCCTCTTGTTCCCGTCGCACAAAGCCGACGACCGGATAGCCTTCGGCAAGCCGCTAAGTCCAGGCCATGATGCCATCGTCTCCGACGACGGCACCTTTGCCTTTGGCTTCTTCTCCCCGTCCAACTCCACTCCGGCCAAGTTGTACCTTGGGATATGGTACAACAGCATCTCCGAGCGCGCCGTCGTGTGGGTCGCAAACCGGGAAACACCGATCAACACTACCGGCCGTGCTGCCTCTTCAGCTCCACAGGTAGCAGTGACCAACAGCTCAAACCTCGTCCTGTTCGATTCCGACGGTCGCGTTGTTTGGGCGGCGGCCAAAATCACCTCCGACGCAACTAGTTCGCCGTCCGCGTCGGGCGTGGCTAGTACGATAGCAACGCTTACGAACGCCGGGAACCTCGTCCTGCGGTCATCAAACGGCACCACGCTGTGGCAGAGCTTCGACCACCCAACGGACACGCTCCTCCCGGAAATGAAGCTCCGCATGAAACGTGGCGATCTCCCTGGTGATCGCCTCGTCTCTTGGAGGAGCGCAAGCGACCCCTCGCCTGGGAGCTTCTCCTACGGCGGCGACCCGGTAAACTTTTTCCAGACCTTCCTCTGGAACGGGTCACGCCCTCTTTGGCGCAGCTGGGTGTGGACCGGATACAGGGTGACCAGTGAGTACCTCGCCAACATCAGCGCCATGGTCTACGTAACCGTCGTGGACATCGGGGACGAGGCCTACGTGTCCTTCAGCCTCTCCAACGGCGCCTCGCGGACGCGGTACGTGGTGAGCTACGCCGGCAAGGTGGTGCTTCAGAGCTTGAACGACGCCTCCCGCCAGTGGGACGTGCTCAGCGTGGTTCCACGCACCGAGTGCAACCGCTACGGCCACTGCGGGCCGTTTGGCTACTGCAACAACATCGACGGCGAGCTCCCAACCTGCAAGTGCCTGGAAGGTTTTGAGCCGATGAACAGCGACGAGTGGAGAAACGGCAGGTTCTCGCAGGGGTGCAGGAGAAGGAAGGAGCTGAAGTGCGGCGCCGATGAGGACGGCTTCTTGGCTTTGACGAACATGAAGGCGCCGGACAGGTTCTTGCTCGTTGAAAACAGGAGCTTCGACGAGTGCGCGGCAGAGTGCAGCCGTAACTGCTCCTGCGTGGCCTATGCTTATGCCAATCTGAGTGGCACCCCTGCAATAGATCCCACTAGGTGTCTGGTTTATATGGAGGAGCTCATCGACACAGAGAAGCTTGGTGCTGGCGCCTCCGGAAGCGAGACGCTGTATCTTCGACTTACTGGGATGCCCACAGGTAATCATCCATTCCTGCAGTCATTGTGCATCAAGTTTCAGTAGAACGAAGCACAATATATATTCATTAGGAAGCAAAACATTAGAAAGAAACCTGTATAAATAGACCGGTTTGAACTTGATATAAGAGTAAATTTCACAAAACTACAGTTAGTTTGTTAAAACTATCACAAAACTACAGATTTAAGAAAATATTTCACAAAACTTTAGTGCATTCATGTATCACAAAAATACATAGTTAAAAAGTTGTATCGCAAAACTACATATTTTGTGAGTAGTGTATCGTAAAGGTACAGATTTAAAGGGTCACAAAATCTATATTTTTGTAGTACAACACTCACAAAATAAGTAGTTTTGCGATACAATTTTTTAAATCTGTAGTTTTATGATACATAGATGTACTAAATCTATAGTTTTATGAAATTGTATGTTAAATCTGTAGTTTTGTGATAGTTTTAACAAACTAGTCGTAGTTTTGTGAAATTTACTCTTGATACAAAGAACATTGTTTTCCAGCCAAGGCTAAAACGCATATCAAATCAGCAAGTTCTTCTATTGATAGGACCATCAAAATTCACAATCAAACTTCAGAATTTAAACCTCTAAATTGAATGCACTTGCCACATGACGTCCTGCGGTGAGATGTTACCGCTGGCACATGCCTAACGGATTTGCCAGCGGTAACAGCTTCAGAGCATCAGGAAAGAAAATGATGTTCTGTGGTGAGATGTTCTATTTTTTGTCACCATCACAGGTCCGCAGGAAATTGGTACTCAAAAGAGAATTTTTGCGGTAAATAGAAAGCTCTATACATTACTATCCAGAAAAACCAAACATGACTACATTCTAGAGTTATGATTGGCTAAACACAACTTGGGGTCTGCAAAGACCGCACAACTGGACAACAGTTTCGTTTGCTTTCACCAGTTGTGCAAGCTCATGGGCGGCACAATTTCATTATCTCTTCATGTCATAAGATGTATCCGCAAGGATTTGATAGATGTGATAATCTTTCAACAACCAACAAAGAGACCCACTGGCATACTAGCGTCGTCAAAAAAAAAAAAGATTCAGGATCTGCAATGGAAAGTCAATTTTGAAACACAATTTCTCAAGATGTTACGTTCTATGTCTTAGTATCAGTCCAAATTTTTAATAAGTCATAGAAAACTAATCTAGCAGACTTAGAATATCAAGTAACACAAAACATTGGATGTTGTATAGAATCTCAAGTAACACAAAACATTGGATGTTGTCAGTTTGATACTACTTTAACTGTAAGCTAATATGTGTTATAAATATGTTATATTACAATATTGTCATGATTATACAACTGATTTATAAATGTTACATTGCTTTTGTTAAGATAAAACGATGGGTAGGAAAAAGTTGAAGATAGTGCTGCCAGTTTTGGCAAGCGCTGTGCTGATATTCATATGCCTGTTGACATGGGCTTTAAAGCGCAAAGGTACATGTAATCTTTCACTTTCAAGGGCATGCATATATGATATCAGTTACTCAACTCCATATTATCTTCATGAGTGAATAAATTTGGAAAGCAGGTAAGAAATGGAAACAGGAAAAGCACAAGAAGTTAGTCCTGGGAGATTTCATTCCTCCTGAAGGCTTTGGTGAAGGAAGTCCTTCTGATGGCTTTGAATTTTCCGTTGTAAGCTTCAGTTATATCGCAACTGTGACAAATAACTTCCACCAATCATTTCTGATAGGACAAGGGGGTTTTGGTAAAGTTTACAAGGTAACTCACCTACGCATTTCCTCGTTTTGGTTTTATTCTTGAATTGGGTGATTCAACGGTAATTTAATGTCTCTTCCATTTCCATTTAAACTTGCAAGGCAATGTTAGATGATCGAGAAGTTGCCATCAAGAGGCTCAGCAGGAATTCGGAGCAAGGAATAGCGGAGTTCAGAAATGAAGTGATTCTGATTGCAAAACTACAACACAGAAATTTAGTTAGATTTCTTGGTTGCTGCATAGAGGGAGATGAAAAGCTACTTATCTTTGAGTACATGGCAAACAAAAGCTTGGATAAGCTCCTTTTTAGTATGATTTATGATTTGCACATTGCAGTTTAATAATTCAGCGCAACAATTTGAATATTAATCATATGACATCGTTGCCCTTTGCAGGCAGGGCAAGGAAAACAGTATTAGATTGGACAACACGGTTTAACATAATCAAAGGTGTTGCTAAAGGGCTTCTGTACCTCCATCAAGATTCAAGAATGAAGATCGTACACAGAGACCTTAAAGCAAGCAACATTTTGCTAGATGAAGAGATGAGGCCCAAGATAGCAGACTTTGGTATGGCAAGGATGTTTAATGACAACCAACAGAACGCAAACACAAAACGGGTGGTTGGAACATAGTGAGTGACATTTTTTACTTGATGTCTGTGTTAAATTTATTGAAGTAACAGAAAAATGATGTTCCTAGTAAATGTCAACAGTGGTTACATGGCTCCAGAATATGCAATGAGAGGGATATTCTCTGTCAAATCCGACGTGTATAGCTTTGGTGTGTTGACATTGGAGATTGTAAGTGGCGTGAAGATAAGCTCTACTGATCATATAACGGAGTTTGAAAATCTTCTAGCCTATGTGAGTATAATGTTTCCGAATTTTCAAAGAATGCATACTTAAACTTTAGCGTTCCACAACCTAAAATGTTAATTTCATCGATTCAGGCATGGAGTCTGTGGAACGAGGAGAAGGCAAAGGATTTGATAGACTCACGTATTGTGGATAGCTGTATAACAGATGAAGCTTTGCTTTGCATACACTTGGGGCTCTTGTGTGTGCAGGATAACCCCAATGACAGGCCACTCATGTCATCTGTGGTGTTCGTCTTGGAGAATGGAAGCACAATACTCCCCATCCCCAGTAAACCTGTATATTTCTCCCATAAAAATGATAACGAATTAGAACAATTTAGAGTCCATGCTCAAAGCTCAAAGAACAGTGTGACTCTTTCAGCTATTGAGGGAAGGTAGGCCAAAGTTCATGTACATATATAATAGTTATTTATGCATTTATTAAAGGAATGCACAGATGATAGATGTGGATAATGGAAATATGAAGTTATGATGGTAAATGGTTATTGAAGAAGTACTTTTCATATCCCTAACAATCAATTTGTAAATCTGCAACAAAGAAAGTATGTGAAAGTTAATTAAAATCACATGATAAGTTGATGGCGGTGGAAGAGCACTTGTCCTGGCTCCACATCTGCCACCATGATCCTCACTGGACGAGAATTTAATCAGAAATTTGCACCTCCTTGGAATGCGCGCCTGGCTGATTTAGCTTTCTCTGGAGCGAACGGGTATAGGAAAACTTTAGTACTAGGGGATCCTGAAGAGAGCAAGGTTCTGAAGAGTGCCACATCAGAATTGATTTGCTGCTCTAATTCATCAATCTGAGTATCTAGTAATCACCTGCAGAGTGGCCCAACTGTTGCTACGTGGCACATCAGAAGATATATGTGCAACCAAAGGCAGTCAGCAGGGTTGTCAAGAACACAGAAACTACGTTCACCGGTTATTATCCAGTATGCCCGTTCCTGAAATTCTCGTAACGGTTGGACCATCTATTCTGACTACATACACAAACATGTGAAACAGAAAACGTTAGCTTTTGAATAAGTGGTTATATGAGTAACATTTAGATGCTGACAAATCTATATAATCGAGGATGGAGTACTTTTTTTACAGACACTGCAGTACGCACTATACTGAACTGTTGCACCCAAGAACGATTCAATCAGACTCCACATAGGCCAGCAGCTGTAGCCAAGGGTATATCCAGCAGATGCCTCCAAAATATATCAGGAGCACACTGAGTGGTTAAGAACCCTATCAGCACAAATGCAAGCCCAATCGAGAATCCAGCCGCTGCTGCTGCGAGAAGCCCATCATTGGTTACACCACCATTGGTTCCCTTACACACCCTCTGATAAATTGTGATGTGAAAGCAACAGTGAAACAATATGGTGCTAATGGTTTGTGCAATTGAAAAAAAATTGTGGAGCAACCTTGAATGTTGTGATAATTCGTGGTTCAGCTTTGCTGAGAATGCCAAGGTCATAAGACCATGTATCACCATTACAGCAGGCATAATGTCCAATAACACTGCCAATAAGAGCAGTTACAACAGTCGATGCCCTTGAATCCAAGCACCTATCTGTCCCTCGAATAACTAAGGATATCAAAACTGCCAATATACTTGCAATGCCGCTATTTGACAAAACTTGCTTCCTGCCAATAAGTGTTTGGCGCACCTGCATTTGAAGGATTCAGAATGGGAATTTTCTGAAATTGGACATCCATCTCCGTTATGGTGATTCTAAAATGTTTTAAAAGAATTGTATAGCATAATAATCAGATAAATATGGGTGGGTAGGGTGAAATTAACATCAAAAGAGAAACTGGAAATAGATTTTATTTCCTTGCACAGAAGCAGATTTTTGAATAAGACTGAAACCAATGTGACAATCAGTCTTTTCTAGACACGATGAGCTCCTATCAGACTCAAAACGATAATTCTTATAAGAAATTTCAAATTCAAGGACATCATCACTCCAATTGTGGAAAAGTAGCTCATTTACGATACAGGGTAAAAGCATAACAAGCCCTTGGTTCGTTCTTTCAGCCACAAAACTTCTGTTATCTGTAAGAAAAAAAAAATCAAACATGACTCCTACTCTGATAATTGCTTATCTCTTCTATCAAACTACCTCATAAACCTACTTTAAAATTCAAGAAATAACTTGAAGCTTCAATATATGCAAATATACCCCCAAATTAAAAGCAAGCATGTCCAAATATAGTGGGGCAATTGGCATAGAGATTGGAGCAGCAGAGACAGGGATCTCACACACCAGTTGCGCTGCCCCCAGCCGGTCCAAGATTCTATCGTGAAGTGGGGATTGGGGATTCTGCTGCCGCCGTTGATATAACTGTTGGTGGTAGGAAATGGCGCGAAGAACCCCGGATGCAACGAACTCGGACAGGCTTGATGCAGTGGAAGAGTCCGCAGCGGCGAGCTTGGAGAGCTACAGGAGGCTCTGTGGGACTTGGTCGGAGTCGGAACAGAGGAAATCGGTGAGGTTGGAGCCAACCTGGGAGACGGCGACAACAATGGAGAGGGCAGCGACGACGCCAACGAGGCGGTGGCGGCGTTGGAAATCGGTCAGGTTCTTTTTTCCGTAGCTACCTTACGTGGGTCAAATTAACGAAACAGGATGTGCTTCCCCTTCCCAAATTTTTCCTTTTCATTTTAGCTGGGCCAAATTAACTTCTTATGGACGGGCCGAATCGACGGTTCGCTCAAGAATTCGAAACGGGCCAAATTCAACGATGATCTCGGGCTGCTTTTTTGCTGGGCCAAATTCAACAATCGGCTGCAGTTGGAATGTTTTTGGCTAGAAAATAGAAAATAAAAGTAGAAATAGAATGCAAAGATTTAATTGTATTAAATATTACGAATATTCTATCTCAAGGAATCAAAGTTTCAGTGGTAAGATTTAATTATTCTAGAACTGAAAATAAATTATTCCAGTAATAAATGTGAATTGTTTTAGTAATAAAATCAATTATTCTATATTCTAGTACTAAAAATAAATTATTCTAAATATTTGATGTAAAAAGGGTAACATAAAATAAAATTTTAAAATTATTTTGAAAAAAATAAAAATAAAGGGAAGAAAATATTACAAAGAAAGAGAAATAAAAAATAAAAAGAAAGAAAAATAAAATATTTTCACATTTTTTTGTTGAAACTGGTTGGGTTCATTGGATAACTAGTTTTCATTTTAAAAGTTTTAAAAATTTTAAAAGTAAAAAAGATTTGAAAAATCTTAAAACCTATCAAACCGATCGATAAACCACTCAAACCAGTTTGGCCTCAAAATTCTAAAATTCAAACTAGAAAAACCGAAGAAACCGGCAGTTTTCCTTTGAAATTTTATTTTATATTTACAATTTACTGTAAGTTTTCACATTTTTCAAAGGGGCGGTATCCGCGCCTCCATCAATAAGTCAAACGCTGGTGCGCACGCTCCCACGCGTAGCACCATTACCTCTTTGCCATTCCGTTTATTCATTTTCTCATGGAAAATATAGTTTCTCCCTCAAGTTCCTTAGAAGCAAGGTAACATAACATCGGCGTGGCCTACCAGTGACCTCTAATTTAACAAACTTTCTAAAAAAGATCAAATTAAACAAATCTCCACTTGGAACCAAACCCAACCAGATCGAAGCTCTATTTAACCTGGCCCCAAATAGAGTGCCGTACTACAGCCACCATCTCAAGTCAAAGTCCACCACCCTACTGAATCGCCTCGTTTGACAAATCAAGAGCAATGGTGCTCGGACCATCGTTCACAGCTGTTGCTTCGTCAGTGCCAGGGGGCGGAGACAGGCCGGTGCAGCACCGGTTTTGTGGCTAGTTTTTTTATTAAAATGTTAAAAAATAGCTAAAAAATATTAAAATTTTATTTAAATTCACATGTTTAAACATCGGTTCACATGTTTAACATCTGTCACGAGGAGATTTTGGCTCCGCCACTGGTCAGTGCCACGGAACTTCCTGGCATACGGCATCCTGGGCGTCGCGCTCCTGTGGCAGGCCGGTCGTCTGCTCAACCACGTGTGGTGGCGACCGCGGCGTCTGCAACGGGCGCTGCGCGCGCAGGGGCTCCGCGGCACGTCGTACCGCTTCCCCGCCGGCGACCTCGGCGACTACGCCCGGCTGAACAAGGAGGCCTGGTCGAAACCGCTGCCGCTGCGGTGCCACGACATCTCGGCCCGCGTCGCGCCGTTCCTCGACAAGAACGTCCGGGAGCACGGCAAGACGTGCCTGTCCTGGTTCGGGCCGACGCCCAAGGTGACCATCATCGACGCTGAGGTGACCAAGGACGTGATGTCTAACAAGTTCGGCCACTTCGAGAAGCTCAAGTTCCCAGAGCTCGCCAAGCTGCTGGGGGGCGGCCTGGCTAACCACGAGGGCGAGAAATGGGTCAAGCACAGGAGGATCCTCAATCCGGCGTTCCATCTCGAGAAGCTCAAGGTACATAGTAGTACGTCACATTTCTGATACAATGTAGAAGTATAACTCTCGGATTCATGAGTACAACTCTGCTGATCTGCAGGGCATGCTACCTGCCTTTTCGTCGTGCTGTGAGGACATGGTCAGCAGATGGGTTAAGCTCCTCGGATCGGACGGTTCCTGCGAGCTGGATGTTTGGCCGGAGCTGCAGGACCTCACCGGAGACGTCATCTCTCGCACCGCGTTCAGCAGCAGCTACCATGAAGGAAAGAACATCTTCAAGCTACAAGCAGAGCAAGCTGAGCGCATCATATCGAACATGGGAAAGATTGTCATTCCTGGTTACATGTGAGCTACAGCACTCTAGTCTAGTCCAGAAAACTCACTAGTACTACAAATTTATCCAAAATTTATATATTGAGCTTGCCATTTCCAGGTCCTTGCCCACCGAAAACAACCGGAAGATGCGTCAAGCCAACAAGGAGCTGGAGTCGATCCTGCGCGACATAATCGGGAAAAGAATCCAAGCCATGAAGCAGGGCGAAACCACCAAACACGACCTAGTTGGAATGCTGCTGGAATCAAACATGAGCGAGGCAGAGGGGGATGGCCAGGCCGGCGGCGGCATGGGGATGACTATAGAAGACGTCGTCGACGAGTGCAAGGTGTTCTGCTTCGCAGGAATGGAGACCACGTCGGTGCTGCTCACTTGGGCCATGATCGTGCTCGGCATGCACCCGGAGTGGCAGGATCGTGCGAGGAGAAGAGGTGCTGAGTCTATTCGGCAATGATAAGAAGCCGGACTACGAAGGCCTAAGCCGACTCAAAATCGTGAGTGCCTGATTGATGGTTCCCTCATAACGATTTTGATCGTTAACATTTAAACAAAAAAAGTTAATCTTGTATTGTTATACGTACTTTGCGTGCAGGTGACAATGATACTTTACGAGGTCCTCCGTCTCTACCCGCCCGGCACCTTGCTGGTCCGGAAAACCTACAAGGAGATGGAGATCGGCGGCGTGACGTACCCCGCCGGCGTGATCATCGAGCTGCCGGTGCTGTTCCTCCACCACGATCCGGACATCTGGGGAGGCGACGCGCACGAGTTCAAACCGGACAGGTTCGCCGACGGCGTCTCCGCGGCGTCCAAGGGCACGCTGGCCTTCTTCCCCTTTCGGCTGGGGGCCGCGGATCTGCATCGGTCAGAACTTCGCGCTGCTCGAGGCAAAGATGGCGCTGTGCATGATCCTTCGGTTCGAGTTCGAGGTTGCGGCGTCGTACACCCACGCGCCGCATACCGTGATGACGTTGCATCCCATGCATGGCGCCCAGATTAAGCTCACGGTGATCTGATCATATGCGAGGCTCAACGCGCAGACTAATCTCAAGGCAGATTATCATTTTTTTTCTGATATATTTTTATTCGTGTAATAATGTTCTCCTTTTCTTTTGCCTAAACATTAATGTTACTTTTTTGTAACTGTAATCAAGTACTCCATCCGTCTTAAAATAACTTAGATTTTTAAATATTTATCTTTGACCATTTGACTTATTCAAAAAAATTGTGAAAATATTATTTATTTTATTGTGAAATGATTTATCATTATAAGTACTTAACCTTATCTTGTTTATTTTTTTATTTTCATAATTTTTTTAATAAGATGAATGATCAAACTAACATCTATTTTAAAAAGTCAAAAATGTCACTTTTTATGGGACAGAGGGTGTGCCATTAAACTGAGGCCGACATCAAATTGTCGGACACAAGTGAAATTAATCTCCTTTATAGCACTCCACTTTGTTAGTAGTACTCAGCTTGGTAGACACATACGTCTATTATACAATCACCACCAACTAAAAATCTAATCTGACCTTTTATGAAGTTAAGTCACCATTTTATTTTAAACTGTCCGATTTGCTATGGACCGTCCCCACCCCCCATGGT
>BCLF01000041.1:2173387-2188705 GCA_001602275.1 Zoysia japonica
TGTGGTTGCACTTGCACCTACCAATCGTTACCCTTTTTTTTGGTCTCTTGATCAGTAAAACTGGGCAATGTGAATGTGCAGTAGGTGGAACTGAGCAACATATATAATTTTACTTGATTATGCATTATTGTATAATCAAAACATCATGTCCGGAAACAATACCAATTTCCATTTGTCAAATACTTGCATGCTCCATCTCCATTTCCATAATGCCCTACAAGTGTTTCTGAACAACAGAGTTATACCACTGTTGGTGAAACACTTACATGATTCATTTCCATTTTCGGTAATGGCCTAAAACTTGATTCATTTCCATTTTCGGTAATGGCCTAAAACTATTTTTTCCTGGGCAGAAAGTTATACCCCGCTGGTGGTAAACATTTATCTGCCAATTTCTAAAGTTTGATCGCAACTCAAACACTACTACTCACTCTGTCCCAAAATAAGCGATGTTTTTTGACTTTTTGAAATCAACATTTGACGATTCATCTTATTCAAAAATTTTACAAAAAAATACAAAAAAAAAATCATGTTTAAAGTATATCTAATAATAAATCATTTTATAATAAAATAAATAATATTTTCACACATTTTTTGAATAAAATGAATGATCAAAGTAGATGTTTGAAAGGACGGAGGGAGTAATAAAAAAATAAACATGAGGCTAAACAGCCGCCACATGTCCAGGTGTCCATGCATGCTCAATTAGCATCATAGAAAAAATATCGATCAGACAAATAACCCATTCTATATTCACTGTTAGTATACACGCTGCAAAAAAAGAGCTGAAGTTTCAATCTGAACCATCAATTCGTTCATTAAACTGGCTACCAGCAAACAAAAAAAATGGAATCAACAGGTACCAATCTTTAAAAAACAGAAATCTGAGGCTCAATTGCTGCCAATTTTGGCTCCCAGTTTCTTCTCAGCTTCACTGATGATCTCTAGTTGCTCTAATAAAGCAGTAAGCTTTCTCATGTCGTCTTCTTGGACACTTGAAGGGGCCTTCTCGCGATAGCCAGATGCGTCCATTTTCTGCATGAGGGCATGTTGTAGCCTGCGTGTATGATATGAGATCGTGTTACCCATACCAGGGAATAGCAGTAAACATGTGCAGATATTTACCATCCAATATGGACGGGCAAGACAACGCTTACTTTTGAATTTCATCTCTTTTCTTCCTCAGCTTCTCAAGCTCAGCTTCTGTGTTCAGAGCACCTTGAAGCTGAAGGTAGACGGACAAGTCTTTGTTCACAACAGCAGTTGCACAATCAGCTGGAGTTTCATCACTCTCTCTCAGGATCTGAAGAATTTCAAGAGACCATTAGCGTTTTGGTATAAAGCCTTTCGAGTGAGCAGTGCTTTTCAAACTTCCTAAACATGTATATGTTAAAATCTGAAGGATACCAGGAGGAAATTGTATTAGAAATTCTGCAAGAACCATATAAATAGTACCCCCCATTAAGATTCCAGCAGAAATAAGAAAAACAAATTGCCGACAATGCAAGGAAAACATAATCTATTATAATAGCTGCAAGGTAGAACCTGAAATTGTGATACTGATGAAAGAGAGACGATTAGAGATTGATAGCACTGAATTGTGGTGACAGTCTCTTGGTCTCGGCAAAGTGCAAAAGCAGGCCGTCTGTAGCAAAAATAAAAGAAAATAAAATAAAGAGCAATATGATATTACATTTTGCAAGTAAACTGTGCTTATAATGAGAGTAATCAAACAAGCAGCTATAAACCAGATAGAGGAGCACATACACACCTCTCATTTGTTTCTGTTGGCGGCTTCAAAGAACGCAATTTGTTGACGGCATCTAATACAATGTCCATTTCATTTTCAAGTTTTTCATTTATCCATCCCTGTCATAAAGAACAATATTTTTCTAATGGTAAATACATTACACTAACTTTTCTGGGCTGCACTTTTCTTGATGTGACAGGTATTACCTCAATAAGAGATGGATATTCTGATATCATAATTGAATCCTTATTACACGAATCTTTGGGCTGTGGAAGACGTTGCCAGAGCTCTTCTGTTACATAAGGCATGAACGGGTGGAGCAGGCGTAAACCATTGTCTAGGCAAACCCACAGGGTATATCTGGAGGCAACCCTTGCTGATTCAAACTCGTAAGAATTGTTGAAGAAGTAAGGTTTTATAGCTTCTATAAATACATCACATAGCTGGTACTGCCACCATGAATATATGGCAGATGTCGCATCTGAGAATTTGTATGCTTTCAAAGAGGTAACAGTTTTGCCAATGGCCCTGTTTAGTACCGAGAGTATCCATTTGCAGATTGGTGGCATCTGAGACACATCAACAGTTGCAGGTGGATTGTAATTATCACCAAGTTTGCCCATTGCAAACCGGATAACATTCCACAACTTATTGCACCATTGTCGATATCCAACCACTCTCTTGATATCCAGATTTATCCTGTCGGACTGAAAGAAAGAGGTTATAACTTAAGCTGAAATGAAACATATAATTTAGCAATAAAAAACATGGCTATCACTGCAACCTGAGAAGTGTAAGAAATCAGTGCGAATCGGAGGGCATCCGTGCCGCACTCAGCAATTCCATCAGGAAAATCTTTCTTCTTCCCTTCTTTTGCAATTTTTAGTTCCTTCGGATCTAAATTACCTTCCTCCAGCTGTTTCAGAAGACCATCAAGTGAAATGCCGTTTATCACATCAAGAGGATCTATGACATTGCCAAGTGACTTTGACATTTTTCGTCCATGTGCATCACGGATCATAGGATGCAAATAAACCTAAGATGTCAACAATGATTATTGATTAGCCAATGCACAAGATATTAAAGCATATATTCAACTTGAATGCCTTACCTACCAAATAATTTGTACTAGCATTCAACACATGGTTAATTTGCTATGTGATGACAAAGTTTAAAGTAAGAAATAATTTACAACCAAAACAAAAGATAAGCAGGCTTTATGAATTTACTACAGCAGAAATACAGAACAGAGTAAATCAACCACACACTGCCCCATCAACCACACACTGCCAAAAGATGGGAAGGTAAAAATGCGGGTAACAATTTAAAGAGCTCATTCAGAAGGAAATTAAGAGTTGACTGTTAAAACAAATGGCATGGCATATCGATAGTAAATAATATAAAAGGGGCAGGGCAGTTTCCTTAATTTGTGTGGAAAGTTTCTGGGAACTTTCTAAAGTAGGACACTTCTTGCTGCTGATCATATTAGTGCTATATGAAAGCAAAATTTCAACATTTGAAATAGTCATAGAGGGAAGAGAGATCATTTCATGAACAAGCTGAACTTCCAATATAGATCAAATTTATATACGAGGTTACTAAATCACAGCTCACAGGAAACTGTTTAATATAAAAGAAAGGCTTTTTGTGACATACCTTCTCAAATGGCACATCGTTGCCAAGTAGCATTCCCATCATCACCATCGTTGCCAAGCAGCATTCCCATTTAGGTCTAAGATATAGCTCAATACATGCATGCTTAAATAATTGTGTTATATTTAGAAAGCATTGTGTTAAGCATAACAATTATCCATTTTTGGCATGTCAAGATGGAAAGACCCTGATAGGAACAGGATTCCACAGAAAGTGTTGTAGCATTTTACATCGGCACCTAGGAAAGAATATTTTTAAATAAGCTGCAGACGATGTATGGTGGCATAGATTGAAGTGAGAGCCCAATGAAAAAAGAAATGGGCATATGTTTGATGGTAGACAAGCTTTAAGTGGTCCTGAAACCCCTTATCCCTTTATTACCAGATGGAGGTAGACAAATATTTTACAATTAACATAAAGAGGCATTCTATCGCCCCTCTAATAATGTAATAGTCATTGTGTTCTTCGAGTTAAGTATGTCTTCTTCTATTTGCACCATTTCAGTATTCCTCTTTGCAAAATATGCAGGGAGATTTGGCTCTGGTAATATTTTGCATCCATTCTCCAAATTGAACACAACAGATGACATGAAAGGCCTATCATCCGGTTTTTCTTGAATGCACAAAAGGCCAACCTGGATGCAAAGTGATGCCTCATCTAGCAAGCAGTTCTCAGCAATACACTTGTCTACCAAATCTTTTGATTTCCCTTCCTTCCAAAGGTTCCAGGCCTAAAAAAACCACATCAGATCGTATGACTAAGAGTTTCAAAATTGGTTACCTATGCAAAGAATAAATTATAATAATAATAATTTCTTACGTAGACTATTACGTTTGGAAAACCCATGATGCCATCGATGGAGCTTATCTTTATGCCACTTACAACTTCCAATAGTAAGATGCCAAAATATAGACATCAGACTTCACAGAGAAAATTCCCTCCATTGCATACTCAGGAGCCATATAACCACTGGTAACAAGGCCATTTCATTCGCAAAAATATTCAAAACAGAATTAGATAAGTCGTATATATGCTATTGAGCATTGAATGCAAATATTAGTTACTATGTTCCAACGACTCGTCTTGTATTTGCATTTTCCTGGTTTTCACAAAAAATCCTTGCCATACCAAAATCTGCTATTTTGGGTCTCATTTCCGCATCCAGCAAAACATTTCCAGCTTTGAGGTCTCTATGAACTGTTGTCAGTCTTGAATCATGATGAAGATAAAGAAGTCCCTTAGCAACCCTCTTTATTATTTTGAACCTCAGTGACCAATCAAGTGTTGCATTTCTTTCAGGGTCTACAAAACAACAACTAAATGTCATATACGTGCATGAAAAAATGTCACTATTAATATAAAAGTTCTGTTAAATTCCAATAGAACATACTGAAAATTGTAGCATCTAGGCTTTTATTAGGCAAATACTCATAAATGAGCAGCCTTTCATCCCCCTCAGCACAGCAGGCCAGAAGACGAACCAAGTTTCTATGTTGTAACTTGGCAATTAGAACAACCTCATTCCTAAACTCCTCTACTCCCTGATCGGAATCTCTGCTAAGTCGTTTGATGGCGACCTCTTGACCATCATCTAATGTTCCCTTCGCAATGGTCATAGAAATGTCAGATAATAGAGCTAGTGTACATCAAACTACTAAATACAATAGTCAAACTGAGAAATGCAAAAAAACAATTACAAAAATATTACCTTATAAACCTTGCCGAAACCTCCTTTTCCAATCAGAGATGTCTGGGAGAAGTTATGAAAAGTCAAGGTCATGGGTAGAACTGTCCTCTCCATGTTCATCGGAAACTGTCCGACCAGCTTGCATTATCTTGTTGTGGTTTTCCGTGTTTCTTTTCCTTCCTGCTCCCAAAAAATTGCATGAACATTTTTCCTTAAGATATGATTAGTCCATAAAATGCGAAGCATACCTCTGTATTTGCATGCCCATACAAGTAAAATGAAAGATAGAACAATAACAACAGCTAAAATTGGCAGTGTGATTCTCACTGCATTTGATTTTGTTGTTTCGCCTGCAAATACAGTGAAAAAATTCATAAGTTGATACAACTACCACCATCAATATTATATAAACTGCCTCAAGCTTTTAGGCCACAACCAACATATACATGGGAATTACTGACTCCACTTTATTCTTTGTCATTGTATAATTAACACCCAATAGCAAACAAGCGAGGGGCTTCTGAACCAACTGGAGGGGCGCGAAATGGTGTCAGCCATGACACATACCAATTTGGCATATGCTCCGAGTATAAAGCATGCCAATATTAATAATATCAGTTTTTATATTTCTCAATTTATGTATTTTTGTGATAATTTACGTAGTATAAGTTATCTATGATATTTATGATATTTGTGTCATTTCAGCCATTATCCAATTTTTAAGATGCAATACAACATAGAATCTTACAGATGATCCATCGAAAAAGAGAAATTCGGCATGTGAATTGTTATGCCAAGTTTTCCATTGGCAATCAAAGTTATGAAAATTTTGCTACTAACGATCAAAGTTTGAAACCATTTATTTATAGGACAACCCAAAGTTCACGATAAAAAAATGAAGGTCCATGACATCTCACAGCAAAGTATAAAATAAACTGAAGATCATGGATAAAATCTAACAGAAAATTTAGTATACAACATTGGTCATCATTAATAATTGACAAGCAAAACAAAATTATTCACTCATCCCTTATTAACATCTGTCAGCAAAGATAATTTCCGTGATGTTGGATTTTGTTAAAGTTGTTTGCATTATGTACTGTAAAATTTGAAAAAAAAAAAACTAGCATTTGCACTTGCAATTCTTTGTTGAATTAGGGTACAATTCACTAGCAATCGAAACTATAGAAGTTTTGATAATTTCTATGATTTACACGTAAAACAAACAATGAATCTCTGAAGATCCTTGCAACTTATTTTGTGCTTCAACTGGATGCATAAACCTCAGAATAAGTTGAAGGGGTGTGGGCAAGTGGCTAATTGCTAGTAGTGGATTAAGAAAGTCAAATTTTGTTGCTGTTGAGTGCAGAAACTATCAGTTACTTTGTTGTCGCATGTCACTTTGTAGAATTGCAAATGTGGTACTTAGTTTATAAACAATCTTTTCATGAAAAACGTTTGACATAGCTTCAGGTCTGACTCTCTAAAACAGCTTCTACAGGTTTTGGAATCTGAGAACACATACTCATGGTTTGAACCTCAGAGACAGTTGTTTGAGAGTCCAACCAATTAAGGGGCCTGAACCGTTGCTACTTTTAAAGGAGAAATAAGTCTGCATCAAAACAATAATGCATATGAGAATAAGAATTGTTGCTTCTTTTTAAGGATAATTTGTCTGCATTGGAAGTTCGGAACAACAGTGCGGAAGCTTAATTAGGGCTAGGCTTAATGTAAACTAGTTTAGGGTTGGCATCTGACCGGCATGCCATAGTCATTATGCCGACAGTCTGCCACAAATGAGTTGGTAGTTGTTCTTTGGTGTCACTTTGCACTGGTACTCATCGCTAAGTATTCCATTTTGGAAACAAAGACAACCCTTCCATTATGTTCCAACTGACTGGCAACAATAATTTTAAAAGGCGGACTCTAAAATAGACATAAATGATCATGGACCTGGATCATCCATTTGCGTTGATCTTGAAACTTAAATTATTCTTTTACCTCGTTGGAAGTAAAATTTCTCTAAAAATTATTAATTAATTGTATCAATCAATTTAGAATATATTAGCCAGATTTTACCATAGACAAAAATAATTGTGGACCATCCATTTACACGAATCTCAATGAATAAATAACTTTTACCTCTTAGGAGGTAAAAGCTCTTTCATAATTATTAATTATTGTTGCTATCAGTTTGAAAAGTTATTAGACGGTTTTAAAAATTAATGCATGCAATAGTTTTATAAGCTATAAAATTTAACTATTGAGATTGATTTCTAATATAACTTAGGCTACTTAGCGGGACTCATATATTATAGCCTCACGTGAAGGCCTAGATGCAATCGATTGAGATGTTCCTCCCAGCTAACAGAGCATCATATCCATCATGCAAGTGAAAATGAAAATAAAGTATAGTACCTGAATTGTTAGATGAGCCTGCCAGCCGAAGGTAAAGCGTCTCGGTGCCATCGAAGGGGCAATTTTCTCCACGTCAATCATGTCGCCGACCCAGAGTAAGCACCTCGACTTAGGACGATTCGTGCTGTTACTGCTGCTGCTGAGGTTGGCATAGGCGTACGCCACGCATGAGCAGTTGCCGCTGCACTGTGCCGCGCACTCCACCATGCTGTCCGCGACACCGTGCAAAAACCTATCAGACACCTTCATGTATTGCAGCGCCTCAAACCCCCCGCCGCCACCGCCACACTGGGGTGCCTCTCTTCTCCGGCACCCCCGCGAGAACCTGCCGTTGCTCCACTCCTCGTCGGCCGTCGGAACGTATCCGTGGAGGCACTTGCACGTCGGCACGGCGTCCGTGACATCGCAGTAAGCCGACGGGCCGCAGAAGCTGTAGATGCTGCAGCTGCTCCGTGGCCACTGGGCTAAAACGTCCCACCTGGAGGAGTTGGCGTTCCAATTCTGGACCGACAAGACTATGGCGGGAGGTGTTCCACAGATAGCTCATCCACATCAGCTGTGTCAAGGCTGCCTGGAGGCCAAACAAGCTCGACACCCGTTTCCGACGGCAGCGAGTTTTCGAGTGGAGAAGCCACTCGAACTGATTCATGACGATTTATGTGGAGCGATCACTCCTGCAACGAATGCCGGTAATCAGTATTTCATTCTGCTTGTTGATGATTGTACTCGCTGGATGTGGATGTACCTGCTCAGGACCAAAGATCAAACATTGCAAGCGTTCACAAAATTCAAGACCCTGGTAAAAAATGCAAGGGACTGCAAGATCAAGATGCTAAGAACAGATCGAGGGGGAGAATTCCTCTCTGCCGAGTTCACGAGGCTATGTGAAGATGCTGGGATCAACCGGTAGTACACAGCACCATATACTTCACAGCAAAATGGGGTTGTGGAAAGAAGAAACCGCACTGTAATGGAGATGGCACGGTCTTTGCTGAAGAGCATGTCTGTGCCGGCCAGGTTTTGGGGGGAGGCGGTGAGGCATGCCGTCTATCTCCTGAACCGGCTGCCAACGAAGGCCATGGGCACCCGCACTCCATATGAAGCCTGGAACGGCAAGAAGCCACACCTTGCACACATCCGAGTATTCGGGTGCACGGCGCATGTGAAGGTGACTACACCACACCTCAAGAAGCTGGATGACAGAAGCCAAGCGATGGTGTACCTCGGCGTCGAGGAAGGAAGCAAGACGCATCGCTTGTTTGACCCAAGGCGCAAAAGAATTCATGTAAGTCGTGGTGTGTACTTTGAAGAAAATCATGAATGGAACTGGAGTGCAGGTGCAAGAGAGGTGCAGATGTCAGAATTTGTCATCGAGGAAATTGTCAGCGCACCAAGTGACACTGCCGCAACACCAAGTTTTGGTGGCATGGCGGGTGTTCATGGAGCTGGCGCGGCAGATGCAGAAGCTGCAGCACAGAACAGTCCCCTGTCTCCACCCCACTCTGCGGAGGCAGGGCCTGTCACAAGAGCACGAGCGATGGCTCACTCGGCGGCTGTGCCACCCACCTCGCCATCAACACCGGTGGGTGGTACATCGGAGCTCGATGGCGGTGGCTCTGCATCACCACCAACGGCAGCGACAGCATCTCCCGGCAGTGGTGAGTCCCATGATGGACCTGTCACATACAGGCGCATTGCCGTGTTGATCTTGAAGCTGAAGAAGAAGCCTTTCTGATGGAGACAGAAGAACCCTCATGCTACGGTGAAGCAGCAGGCCAGTCAGAGTGGGAGGATGCTATGAAGCAGGAGATTGAGTCAATTGAAAAGAACTCAACCTGGTCACTCACGAAGCTCCCAGCTGGGCACAAAGCAATTGGGCTCAAGTGGGTGTACAAGCTCAAGAAAGACTCAGATGGAAATGTGATCAAGCACAAGGCGCGGTTGGTTGCCAAGGGGTATGTGCAGCGCCAAGGAATTGATTTTGAAGAAGTGTTCGCTCCAGTAGCTCGCCTTGACACGGTGCGTGTCATTCTCACTCTTGCGGCTAATCGGGGTTGGCAGGTGCATCACTTAGATGTTAAATCAGCATTTCTCAATGGAGAGCTAGAAGAAGAAGTCTTTGTTGATCAGCCAGAAGGATTCAACGTGAAGGGGAAGGAGCATATGGCCTATTGCCTGCACAGAGCTCTTTATGAACTCCGACAGGCGCCACGGGCCTGGAATGCACGTCTTGATCGGAGCCTGAAGCATCTTGGCTTTGCAAGGTGTGCACAGGAACGGGCGGTATATACACGAGGATCTGAAAGCACCAAGGTGATTGTTGGTGTGTATGTGGATGACCTTATAGTCACAGGTCAAGAAATTTCTGCAATTGAAGAATTCAAGAGGCAAATGATGGCTGAATTTGAAATGAGTGATCTGGGACTTCTGCACTATTATCTTGGCATTGAGATTGATCAGGAAGACAGTGGAATCTGCATTAAGCAAGCTGCATATGCTAGAAAGGTGCTGGAGAAGTTTGGTATGCAGGACTGTAACTCCACGAAAGTTCCAATGGAACCAAGGTTGAAACTGCACAAAGATGATGAGGGACACCTGGTGGACGCCACTCAATATCGTCGAGTCATCGGGTGTCTCAGGTACCTACTTCATACACGGCCGGAAATGTCTTTTGCAGTTGGTGTAGCTAGCAGGTATATGGAGTGGCCTACAGTCCTGCACCAGAAGGCGGTCAAGCAAATCCTCAGGTACTTGCAGGGGACGGTTCACTATGGTCTCATGTATGGCAAGGGAGAAAATGCAGAAGTGATCACTGGCGGCATTCTATGTCAATGGATTGCTCGTTGCATGGAGTTCCCAGAAACAAAGAACAGTAGCGCTGTCTTCGTGTGAGGCAGAGTTCATGGCGGCGACGGCGGCGGCATGCCAAGCACTGTGGTTGAGAAACTTGATGGCGGAGTTGAAGGGGGAGCAACCAAAACTGGTGAAGTTGTTTGTTGATAACAAGTAGGCGATTGCACTGATGAAGAATCCTATGTTTCATGGTCGCAGTAAGCACATTAAGACCAGGTTCCATTACATCAGAGAGTGCATCGAAGATGGAGAAATCATCGTCGAGTATGTGCGGACAGACAAGCAGAGAGCAGATTTTCTGACCAAGGCACTACCGGCGGTGAAGCTGAGTACAATGCGGCACCTTCTTGGTGTCTGTGATCTTGGGCCACTCCAGGATTAGAGGGGAGAATGTTGTATCTATCTCCTGGATGGCCCTGCACGCTCTGGTCGTGGTGGCTCACACCGAGATGCCCGGAGCGCGCGCTACTCCATTAGTTCCACGGCGACCGCGTCCTGAACGGCGTGGCACATGCATTCTGTTATTCCTCCAAACGTGCCATGCGCACGAGTAGCTGATAGTTCAGATCATGAGCTGTTTACGTGGTCCAGTTAGTTGCTATTTGTATTAGCCAGTTGGTTGCTTTTCTGTTTACCGAGTAATACAGAGAAAATTGCCCCAACGTGTATTCTGTTCTTGTGTGTGTTCGTGCTGCCTGAACCAAAATACAGAGAGAGATTGTGTGAGAGTTGAGAGTGCGTACCAGTGCGATCCTGTGTTTTTCCCAACACCATATGCCGAGGTACTGTTTGGCTGGAGTGGAATTGGTGGGGGAGAAGAAGCCCAAGGCGAAGTGGCCACCATCGAATATGACTATGGTGCCAGGTTTGAGCCGCTGTCCGGGGACAAGCCGATCCTCGGAAAAGCTGAAGCGCAGCAAGAGGAAGAGGACTGCCATGCCCATGTAGGTGGGCGCTGCTGGTCGATCCCGACTAAGACCTCCTCCTTCAAGGCGCGTGATGTATATCTTGATTCCTGAGAAGAGTGCAGCACTGAGAGGGATGAAGCGGAGAGGACGGCCCTCTAAATCATGAGTAGAGTGTATGCCAGGTCATCAAACTTCTTCAGGGGTGTCATCTAGGTTCCTAACTCGTAATATGCATGTTAATTGAACTACCTAAACTTAATAATTAGTTCACTCATAGTCGAGTTTAATTGCGCACTTGACATCTCTACAGTCTACACCGTCCATGTCATCAAACTTATTACAATCTTGCATATACCTTTTTAATGCGAAGCGTGCAATACACGATCTTGAAAAAATAATCTAACATATGATAATATAAATATTAAAAATAATAGACTCATTAATTATATTTCCTAAATTAGTTTGGTTTTTTCGTTTTTTTTCATGGGCTTGAAGTAATATAAATGATGAGTTGGTATATTTAAGTGACATGGCTATCACAGCTCACATATATGTCAAGTTGGCATATTAACGCGAATCAAGGTGATTTGGACCTTGGTTGAACTGTTTAACAAATTTAGAGATTTACAGTGAAAATTAAGAGTTTAATAACCTAGATGACACCTCCTATAACAAGTTCAATATTAAAATATTGATGAGTTGTAACTAGTGCATCTCATGCATGTGAGGTCGCCATACATAGCTGTGTCTTGGGTTTGACATTTCAGCGTCCACACCAGAAACTGCAAGTGAGGGTTAGTTGGACATTATTTAGCACACAATTGCCATTAAAAAAAGTTGGACAAAGAGATAAGGAGGAAGAGCTATAAGCCTAGCGGGCACCTAGCATTTGTTACATTGAAGTCATATGTTGCCTTTAATACACTCTCTCTATTTTAAATTGTTGTCGATGGTGTGTTCAAACATCATATTTTATAATTCATCTTATTTTAAAAGGTGATAAAAATCATATATTTTGTTATAATTTTCTTGACCATTAAAGTTATTTGAATGATGACTTTAATTTTACACATTATAATTAATATTTTAAAGAAGATGAATGATAAAGATAGCCTTAAAAGCCAAAATCAACAACAATTTAGAAATGGAAAAATATATAACAGTTAGGAATTGCAAATTGCAGTAGTAGAGGAGTACTGAACTAGTAATGAAGTCTAGGTAGCCAAATAATATTCTTTCTGCAATGATGCTACTAAATACCTTATTGTACCGTGACGATGGCGGCACTGATTGTTTGCAATTTTAAAGAGGGCATTAGTTAGCCCAAGTGTGTATGTATTCTTCTTTCAAGCGATAATGATAAATATTATAATTTATCATAAACTAGTTCCGAGTTGCCACGAGCAGGCAGCAGCTCGCCGCGAGGAACAGGTCAAACACTCTAAGCCACGGGAATAAATTCCTTATAAATCCTACGTTTTATTTATAAAATGAAACTAATTCTTATGAAATTCATTCTGTTCTCTGTTGCAACTACTGCGTGTTCGATCGCTTATTAATTAGTGTGCATTGTTAACAAAGAATGGCATTCAATTATGCGAGAAAAACGGAATAAAATGCTTCAGATGTGGCTTATATAAGCTTCCAAGTGCACTTCTATACGCAGCCGTACTACCCAGATGACAAAGTTGCTACTCTCTCCCTGGTGTTAACCAACTGAAATTAGAACAGCTTCCTTGGTTCAATCCAGTATCTTAGTTAAACAAAGCTAAGATATTGTGGTGCCGATATGCATTGGGTTAGCGCGCAAGAAGCCATTTTGTGGTGGACCCTAATGCTTCCATAAGTAGTTCTGCGCCCCTGGGTGGCCGTCGCCTCTACAAGGCTTCGAGGGCTTACATTTGGTGGTGTTTATTGGCTTGACCCCCAATGTTTCTATAATGTAGGTCTGCCTCAGGTGCATTGTATTCCATGATATGCACAGCTCACAAGGTTCTTAACACTTGCCATACAAAATTTAAGAGGCTAGATCCACTTGTTGATCGCCCCTACAATGAACAAGAAAAGACGAAAACTATTTTATTTCATAGATTAAGCCATTCGTCTCCTTTAATTTGTCCATGCTTGGAAGTCCTAGTGTATCTTTTAATCTCATAACCCTATCTACAGTTCGTTACCCATGATGATTTGCACCTCTCGTGGCAGTACTTTGACACGCCGCCGTCATTATCATCCTCACAAATGTAGCCAGATCTGCAATAGAACTAGACGACTTTATGTAAGCGAATGCAATAGTTACAAGTTGCTAATGCTTCATCCTTGTCGTCATTGTGCCCCCGGCTCAATCCACTTTGGACCCATCCCTTCCACATCCACATCTAGTTCTTTTTTCCGGTCAGTTATATATCAGGCCTCCTTTGCCCAAGTGGCCATGTATGCCTTGGTCCCTTCTAATACATGCCACCTTGAACCCTCAGGGGGCCACATGGGCCCATCGCCTTTGTCTTAGCTGGCCGCAAGGGATCCTCACTAGAATAGGATATCCTCCTTGTGATCTCATGCCCAAAAATATGCAAGGCAGATGACTGGATCGTTCTTGGCGAGCCATTCTTTCTTGGCACAACAAACATGTGCCTTTGCTCTGAGTTTCTAGTGGAGGTCCAGATGAGCAGTTGTCCTAGCAGACAACGCTGAGATGATGGAACACAGCTCTCTTGTAGGTAGATCTGAAAAGCATCACTAAAACCTAGTAATAGAATTTCACATACAAATTACATATTTAGTTTCTAAGCTAAACCATACCGTCAAATAGAATACCAGATATGGACTAGAATTGCATATCAAACAAGTCACGAAGCAGAATCATGATGAGAATTTGTGAAGGGAATAACTAGTAGAAAGAATTTCATACTACTTAGAACTGATTGAAGAAGGGGATTCGTTGAAGTTGATGCCTTCCTCTGCTTGCCCACTAGCCTTTGCTCCTATGGCCCGCGTCTCCGCTCCGGCCCCTGTCGTGCTGCTGCTCTAGCTAGGTCATGCCGCTGCTTCAGATCCAACCGTATGCTCTGAGACTCGCCCGCTGGGGCCGCTATGCCGCTGCTGTGGGGCCGCTATGCCGCTGCTCTGTGCCTAGCACAGCCACACCACTCTGCGCCCGACACTGCATCGGCCCTCTGCGCCCCGCAACACCGTGCTGCTGTGACCACCGCAGCACTAGGTGAGGCACCGCTCCGCTAGCAAGGGGGATGCGTGACTCTTTTTTTTTTGACTCCCGCGGGACTTGGTCGCTATACATACAACGTGTTTTAGTTACCGAGTTGAAACAAAAATGCGGTGGGAAGAGAGATCAAATTTTTAGTAACCAAGTAACATGACTAAAAAATGGTTTTTACAAACGGACTTAAAGGCCCGTTTGTTTACGTCGTTCCAGGCCTAGAATCACGCCCAATCCGGGTGGTTTGAAGTGACCTGGTTTCAATCCTAGCCCACGTTGGAATGGCTTAAAACTGCCCGGAACCAAAACGGGCCATTCCGGTCCTTTCCACCGCTTCACCGGCCCGGAACGAAACCCTATCCCTTACCTCCTGGATCAAAACCAATCGACACGAGACGACTTGCGACGGCTGGCGGCGGTGCAGCGCAAGGGCGAGGGCCAACGCGAGGGCGAGCGCGGGCTGGCGGCGCGGCGCAAGCAAGGACTGGCGGCGCGGCGTGAGGCGGCTGGTAGCAGGCGGCGCAAGAGCCACTGACGGTGATGGAGGCGTGGCCCTCCTCTACCCAACGTCCTCCTTCTTCGGCAAGCTTCTTGCCGGTAATCCCCTCTCCTCTCCTTGCCCCGGTTCTTCCTTTTCTTTACAGGATCTGCTTTCCTGTTTGCGTGATTAGGCTAGGTAATTCTTAAACTTGAGTGGCCTTGAAAACAGAGATTGATTCTTCTTCACCGGGAGCTTAACCATGATGTTTTCTTTAATGGAAAAGAAAGACGATGATTTAGGTCTCCAATGCTGTCACAGAGTCACAGGTCCTCACGACATGCATTGTTCCCT
>BCLF01000041.1:2191991-2206052 GCA_001602275.1 Zoysia japonica
AAGTGGTGGCGGTGGCCGACCTCGTGGGCTTGAGCGGCGGCGGTGGCCGACCTCACGAGCTCGAGCGGCGGCGGGGGCAAAGGATGGGGACGGCGGCGCGAGCTCCTCGGGTGCGACGAAGGGCATCTGGGTGAGGGGAGCAGGCCAGATGGCCGTCGAGAAAGGGGAGGAGAGTGCGGTGAGAGAGGCGTCGGGAGTTAGACAGGGCAAAAGGTCGAAAAGCGATGTTGTCCTCGCTTTTCGCTTTCCAGTGAAATGGCCGCTCGTTTTGCATCCATCAACTTCTCCAGCTGGCCGCAGAAGCAAAAACCCTTAGGGGCTGATTGGATGCCTGGATAGCAGCGAACCAGGCTCCGCAAGTGCACACGCGCTAAGTTTAGTTGCCTGCAGCCGCCGGCGGGCCTGGCTCTGCAGGTGCAAGCAGCACATCCGCGCTTGGCTCTCGAGAAATGGATTCAAGTTTCGTTTCTTCAGAGCCAGGCCCTCAAGATGTTGATTAATGATGGTATTAGTAAATAATTAATTTATTTTAAAGTATATTAGTATATATAAAAATAGATTAATTTATTTTAAAATATATTAACATCTATAAAGTTAAAATAGAGGTTATTAGAGTGCAGATACATAAGTTAAATATTAAATAATTTATTTTTCTTTATTTTTTATCTCATACAAGTTAGACTCATACGAACAACCAAACGTCATCTCTTATTAGCTTATCTCTTTACAACCAACCAAACAAACTATTTTGTATATAACCAACCTGATTCTAATGAACATGTACTTTAAATATGAGTCAGACCAGACAATACGAACAACCAATCACTCCTTATAAGCTTCCCCAAACAGGCGCGTAATCGGGCAGCTCTGAGTTGGTGGGCGTGGGAGAGAGAGGACCAGCACGTGATTCACTGCACAGGTGAACCACAGATCCGTGGTGAGAGGCACAGGGCGCTCTGATTGGTCCAAAGAGTCTCGTCTCGGATCGTCACGCGCTCCAGCCCGTTCAAAATTTATACGTGCGGTTGATATAGTCTGCCGACTGCACTAACATCAGTTCTCTGTCCGATCCTAGAGAACCGCTTACACGAAATATATTTATACAACCGGATCATTTTTTAGGTCCATTTACTTTTAGTACAGACGGTTAATAATTATTAATTGTGTGCACTTTGAGCAAATGGGATGTTGAGATAAATTCTTTTTTATAATGTAATTAAAATTTTGGTTACTAAAAGTAAATATATAGTGACCAAATTAATTGATAACTAAAAATATGGTCACTATTTTTTTAATTTCTTGTAGTGGAGATTGCATGTGGTGTTAGGATAAGTGACCGTTCACTCACTGAACTTTCTCCAAACCTTATTGTTTATATCAGTGCTCTCTTTTCGACACATTTCACAAGATTTCGAACATCTTAGGTACTAAATTTAATGTGATTTTTGTTGATATGTACCTAATGCAGGCATGGAACTTATGGAATGAACAGAAGGCAGAGACTGATAGACTCATCTATTGTGACAGGTTGCATATTGGATGAAGTTCTTCTTTGCATCCATCTAGGACTCTTATGTGTTCAGGAGAATCTCCATGATCGACCAGCCATGCCACAAGTTATGCGTATTTTGGAGAATGGGAGCATGACGCTTGGAGCCCCAAATAAACCTGCATATTTTGGACAAAGAAACAACGAAATAGAGCATACAGGCAGCTCTAAGAACTCTAACAACACCTTGACTCTTACTGCCCTTGAGGGACGGTACAATGCTTTTACCCAAAACAAAAAGGTACTCTGTTGGGTTGAACGATCCAAAACAAGTGTGACGGTAATCATAAGTTATGTGTTTTCATGTGAACAAATCATAGAAATCTTCAGCCAAGGAATAAAGAAGGCTCATGTGTTGGATGAAGTTTAGCCTTGCACTCATGCTAAAACATGTGGATTCAAAACAAAAAAAATAAGTCCTAAGCTGATTGTATCATCTATGATCTTTAAAATCTTTTATTTACTCTGATATTTATCTTACTTCTAATTCCAGAGATTCTCAAGTAGTAGTTCATAGATTTAGCGCCAAAGGTCTTCAGATAGTGAAATTATGAGAAAAAAAAAAAGGACAACCAATGCATGTGAAGTAAACATGAGAGAATATTTTGGGAAAGAGTATATTGCATTGTCAGTACACGTGCTTGCTTCAGTGCTTGTAAGGTGGGTGCAATTTAATCACAGAACTGGGCGGTATGTTAAATGTGTCATAAAATTTGTTTTAGTGTGTAGTACTCCCTCTGTTTTAAAATATAAGTATTTTTAGATTTAATTAAAATCAAATTTTTATCACTTTGATCACTAATAATATATAATTAATAATGTTTTTTCATATAAAAATTATATTTTTTTATTCATCATAAAATAAACATTCATAAAAAATATATTTTTACATTAAAAATTATGTAATTTGCTATATATTATTAGTAAAAGTTAAAAAAAATTAAAAATGTTTATATTAGGGAACAGAGGTAGTACTGCCGATCAAAGGCAAACCATCCGGCAAATCCCGCGCGCATGGACTGCCACGAGCGGATGGACAGAGAACAATATTTTTTGTATTGGATGCAATCCACAGATCATCCTACAGTCAACCTTCCCTCACCTTTGCCTTCTCCATCTGTGTTTTTTTTGACAAAAACCTCTCACAGAGATTACATGCCGTCAGTACGAATAATATTCACATATCTGCCTTGCCATTGCATAGCATCAAATCTGAATCGTTGATTTAGATCTAACAATTAAAACCATATCTAAATTTTAGCTACTACCCCCTCTGAATTTAGTCCTCTAACTGAGAGTACACGAAAGGTGTGCTTGGTAGGCATTTTTATAGATGTGCTGATTACTATTGTTCTGCTGCAGCACAAAATAGCAGCGTGGCTGCAGGAGCACAGCTGCTGGCCAGGCAGCTGAACGGGCCATGTCAGATCCACTTGCATTGGTGCTGACGCGCTGACCAAGTGGGCCGCCCCTTTTTTTTTATTGCTACTATCTCGCCTTGGCCTTGAGGGCCTCACGCCTGAACCCCCCGGGGGGGGGGAGCCGTCATGGGAGAGGAAAGGAATCATTGTGTGTGCGAGATTTAGTAATAAAATTACTTTTAATTTCTTTTTTATTCAAACTGTTTGGTTGATGCTTGTTTTTTCAAATAGGGCAGCAGATAGAGGTGCTGCAATTTGTAACAATTAATTGGCTTTAGCTTCTTGAGAAGCAAAAGCCAGGTTTACCATTATCTAAAAAATATATGGCTCGGTACTGTGTACTCAATTGGATTGAGACTACACTTGGTTTATAATAAGTTAGTGTGCCAATTCACAAAGATGCCCGAAAAACCAATCCCAGTCTTGTCACGTTTGCTAAAATCAATGATCTCTTGAACTTTTCTATTCGCCTTACTGCCCGTTTAGGAAGCCTGAACCTTGTGAGAAAGTATGTATGGATGACAATCTTAAAGAAGATAACATTTGCTCATTATGTGGACAGGAAGCAGAGACTGATTCCATGCTTTACTAAAATGCACCCATGCCGTCGCGCTACGCAGGGAAATGGTAGAAAGGGAACTGCCGGGTGATGAAAAGATGAACTATAATGGTCCGGAATGGCCATTGAAGTTATAATTGATTGCATACTAAATGGGCAGAGATACAATCTAATATTGCTGTTGTTGTGAACTTGGCATGCTAGGAATGGAGTGGTTCATGAAAAGAAAGTAGTTGCAACAGAGGAATCAGTATGTTTTCTTCAGAGTTACGTGAGCTCACTGTTGACTGCCCGACAAAAAGGTGCTGATATCTCTGGTCGTATTCAAAATCAGATGAGTAGAAGCAAAAGCGGCAAGACAAAGGAGAAATGGCAACCTCCAATGGAAGGATGGATTAGAATTAATGTTGATGTAGCTTTCTCACAAGATCCAGGGCATGCGGGAATTGGTGTAATCATTCGAGATCATCAGGGCCGAGTTATTCTATCATCATGGAGAGTCCTGTTCGATGGTATTCCGGAGGAGGAAGTGGAGGCCAGAGCCCGCTATGAAGGTATTTGACTTGCAAACGAATGGTGCCCTCACTGAGCTATTCTGGAGTCCGATTGTATCAACATTATTGAGGCGCTGAAAAAACCTAGAAACATAAGATCATCCATAGGATATGATTGATATAAAAGGAGGCTGGCACCCTATTGCTAGATGTAATGCCCCGCGTCCAAAGTTCGTTTGCTACCTAACTCTCACGTGGAGCGGGCTTGCGCATTCATGTATATCAGCTCTCTTAGAGCTTATTCGGTTGCTAGGCTAAAAATCATTTCCAACAGGATTGATTTTCGGTATGGAATAAAGTCATCTTAAGTTAATAATTTAATCTTTATTTATGAAAAAAATCATTAGGGTGCAAAATAAAACTCAATTTATTTCTATATTTCCTCCTTTCATGACCCGAAATGAAAACGCATGTCCTACCATGTGGAATGAAACCGGCCGCAGAAGATGAAATACGGGCTTTATTCCCATGCTAATAGAATTTTCTATGAACAAAAATGAAGTTATTAATCTGGGATGACTTATTTCATACCGAGAATCAATACTCTTGGGAATGATTCCTAGCCTAGCAGCTTGTTCGGAGATGCTATGGTCGGAACAACGAGAGTTACCTTCACCTCCCTACACAATCAAATGTGGGACTAATCCCACCTCTTCATTTCACTTTAATTATTGACCATTAAAGCTTAAACCACGCCTTACAACTACAGGCTTGGACTGGGGTGTTACAGTCACCTCTCTTAAGGACTCACGCCGTCGGCAGCATACCATATATTTTAATGGCAGCGGACATTCAGAATTCTCTCTCGATATAGAGCTGTGCCATGGGACTAACCACATACGCACACGCACATACAACGAAAAGTTTACTCTAATACCACTCTAATGTCCCGCGTTCAAAGTCCGTCTGCCCAACTCTCACGTGAAGCAGGCTCACGTATTTATGGATAGCATCTCTCTTATGCTTTCGGGTTTGTTTCGTATAAAAAAGGTTAATTCAAAGGTGTTATGATTGGAACAACAAAAGTTATAAACTGACCTTTACCTCCTTACACAACCAACATGAGACTAATCCCACCTCTCCACTTTATATCAATTATGGGCTATTAAAATCTAAATCACGCCTTGCAACTACAACTACAGACTTAAGCTGGTGTGCACAGGTTCGTTATTGTGTAGAGCATTTGATTACTCAAGAATGTAATCCTGATATTGAGTGATCAATAAAGATCTTTTATCGCAAAAAAGTACGAATGGATGACAAGATTGCCTTGATAAGAATATATTTACCTTTCTTATACTATAATTTATTTACCTGGGTATGTTGAGAATTTTCTCTTCCATCCTAGAATTTTGGAGGTTTGGGAATGGGCCTGAGAGGAGATTTGTACATGGGCTCCCACGGGGTAGAGTTAGGCCGAGCAGACGCTGATGCAGGTTGTAAATGGGCCACCTCCTGCCCAAGTCGTGACCAGCACGTCGCGCAGCCACTCTCAACGCGCGGGGCGAGGTCCGTCCTCCGAGCATCCGACCGAATCCCTTCTGTCGGGAGTGAGCGGCTTCTCCGCGCGCCGCCGCCAGCCGGCGACCATGTCCCTAGCGGCTATTTTCGTCTTCCTCCTCGTCTTCGCGCTGCAGCTTGTAGACAGCTACCTCGACCTATCTAGAAAGGTCAGCGCCGACCCCCTCGAGCCTTGCCCCTCCCACCCGTCTCGTACCCTGCTTGGATCTTCCATGAATTCTGATTCCGCAGGCGGGCAATTGAATTCCTTCCCTGGGGGGGGGGGGGGGGGGGGGGNNNNGGGGGGGGGGGGGGGGGGGGGGGGGTGAGGTGTGACTATTGCTTCAATTTCGAAGAAGTTATTGTCCTTGTTAGCTGTACCGTCTGAAGAATTTAACAAACTTCGGATTAAATTTCTGTGTCCATGGGAGTGGAGTAGCCTACGAAATACAGGATCGAGTTTTCTTGATCTCTGTACTGTTTCATGCGTTTCTTACTCTAATGACTGATGCATCCACATGCTTTGTAATCTAGAGGGGCTCACACAGTGATGAGCAGCAGAACTTGCGGCTAGAAATCAAGCAACTGCTGAAGGAGGCTAATCAGTTGTCAACGTAGGCATTAACTATCCTTCGAACTACTGAGCTAGCTTTTGTAGGCATTAACTATCTTTCAACAGCAGAATGATTTGTAAAAGCTGAGTGTACCTTGTCACGTTTTATGAATGTGTGGGTCTGGCAGGCCATCGACATTTGCACAAGCTGCAAAACTCAAGCGGCTGGCTGTTGCTAAGGAGAAAGAGCTGACGAAAAGTGAGTGCTGAGCTCTCATTGTCTTGTATGTTTTCTTTGGCCATCGATTCAGCATCAAATATGACTAGTTGGCCCTGTTTTCCTGTAACTACTAGATGATTCGATGGCATAACATTGATGATGTTTATTTAGAAGTAAATTTTTAGTGTTCAATACTTCTGCAAGCATAATCATTGCAGTGATGCATTTGAACTATCCTAATAAGTGTTTTTTACCTTATTCTATTTTACAGTACAGGAAAAAGACATTAAAGAAAAGCAAGCCTTGTATGATCGATACAGGAGATTTCTGCTGGTTACTAAGGTTATTCTATATCAATTACTTGATATGTTTGGTTTATTGTTTTCCTGTGTACTGTACTTTATGAGATACTGATCAGTTTTTTTTTATCAAATAGGTAGTACTTTGTGTTTTGCTTGTTCTGTGGTTTTGGAGATCTCCTGTAACTAAACTTCCACAGCATCTTCTACAGCCCTTCGGTATATCAGTGCCACTAGCTAAAGGCTTTTAATTTCCGTTGCACATTATTTGCTCCCGCTCCTTTGGTGAAATACTAGTTTGTTCATTTATCATAAATTGTGTAACATTTTACATTGTATACTCTGCTCAATTTTTTATAGTCCTAGAAATAGCGTCTTGCAGAAAAGCAAGGAATAGCTGCGTACAAAAAATCCAAAGTGGTTGGACCATTCCCTGGACCCTGCGCAAATGGGAGCTACGTGCACTAGGCTGCCCGTTTTTAATGTTTAAGTATGCCATTATTAGGAAAAAGAAACTAGAGAGCAAAACTTTCAATTTCCTGGCAATCCTCATCTAATATTGGAGACAAAACATCTTATGCATTTCACTAGTGTGGCTGCAATCCATGTTGACATTATTTAGCTCACTCATTGTCATCTGAAAATAAACAACGTTCATTCAAACAATCATCTGAACTGTGAATATTGCATTACTAGAGGTCGAGTGAATATGCACTTTTGGATGGTGGACTACTAGCATCTGCCCTGGATGAAAATCCTTCACCATCAGAAAACAATACCATTTTTTAATGTTTACTCTATGTTTCTGGCCATTCATGATTCATCTGATGAAAAAGTAATAGTGGCATTTTAATGTTTTACAGGAAAGATGTTTTCCTGGAGAGGTGTTGATGCTGCTACTGGCCATGTTGTGGTAAGAGTACATAACTTTTATGTTCTGAAGATCAATATGGATATGGTAATTTCATATAGGTATTGCTGTCTTGGTAAAATACTGCATGAGATGGAAGAAAATACCCATTCCTCTGTATACTTGACTTTGTTTGTATGTATGAAAGTGGATTGTTCATTGGATGGATGGGGAAAACTTGTTCAGTTTTCTGCAGTTGGCCTTAAACATGATGTTGCGTTGATGCAACACTGCATTTACTTAGGAAGATTAATTGTACTTAGTAGACATATCTTATACTGGTATAATAGACGCCAGATGTTGACAGTCACTGAATCTGTTGTTGCCTCTTGGTGCAGGTCGGAATACTCCCATGGCTATTTTTGACCTCTCGAGTCAGCAAGTTGCTGTGCCAGAAATTCAGTGTTGTACTACTGCGTCGATAGCTCCTTTACATGTAGTCAGCTTTCTCTTAACATTCTTTTTTTTTCTTTTTGGGCAAATATGACCGTGCTATAGTTTTTGTATCGCTATCTTCATTTCGTGTCTACTTTGTAGACAATTCTTGTGCTTGCGTGCTTGACACGGGGCACACCAAACGGAGTGTCTAACATATAAATGTTGATGACCGTTCTATAGTTTGCCTTTTTTTTTTTTACAAAACTAATGCCCACTGTCCAGAAAATAAGTTGTCTTCAATGATTTTTGTGTTAGAATGAGAACGTCCTTCTTCATTTTTACTTCCTCCGTTCACAATTATAAGTTATTTTATATTCAAATTTTGCTCCTCACTATATGTCATTTTCACTTCTCAGTATATTTTTTTCTCTTTTCAACATACTTTCTCTCTTCTCAATAAATCTCTCTTTTCTCTTCGTTTTCTACACATCATACTTTTTTTAATTCTCCTTAATTTTCGTCTTCAGAGCTAGAATAACTTATATTTGTGAATGGAAAGAGTACCATAATTGCATTGAAGTATGCTATTGCGGTGTCCTAGAATTTTGTTTCGTAGTTTTTATATATCCTAATATTTGGGAACACTGTCGAACACAGCTGCGCCAGAAAGATTTTGTTTTAGATAGATCGTTTTATTGTACTCTATATTGTTGTCTGTATTTGTCTTGTACGAGCCCAGAACTTGTTCGCGTGTGTCCGGGTTGGAGGCTTACTTTGTATCGGTGCAGTGCCGCACTCTAGATATTTCTTGCCTGATGAATTTTTATTCCAGAAACCCACATTGCACTAGTGTGGTAAGATATCATAAACATTTTCTATCAGAAATTGAAAGTATTTGTAGTAAACCAAAAATATCATATAATAGTATCCATTAGTGCCTACCTCAAGGGATGGATGACTGAGGGTTTGTGTTTCACTGTTACGGTAGCAACAAGGAAATAAATAGATTGGTGTAATGTGAAACAAGAAAATAAACTTGTTCTGTCTGCCATTTTGCAAGGGATGGATGCTCCGAGGGGGATCAAGCTGGGTTTGTCAAGGTAGTCGAGGCCGGCTTTGCCTAGGAACTCAAATCCTCTCTCGTTGCGATCAAAATACAGCGTAGTTACTGTAGCTAGAATTTAGATATGTTTATAGCCGTTCGACGATCTAGAGCAAATTGATCAAGTAGAGATACATTCATAGTTGTTCCATGATATAAAGCAAATTGGTAAAGATCTGTTGCTACAGTAACTGGTGAGAGCATACCAACCCGAACATTGACCAAGTTTTACTGCAAATGTGCGAACTAGCTACTGTAGCTAGCTTTATCTACTATACTAGAGCCATCTACAATAGAGTTGTTTTATGCATGGACCGTGCATCGCTTGCTAAGTGGCAACAAGTAACGAGAGGTTTTCGACGTGCTACAACAGTACACTTAGGTGAGTTCTTCCCATGAGCCGTTCGGTCCTGCTTACCGAACTTATGTGCCGGACACACGCACATGGCTTATGTACCGGACACACAAATGGCTCCTCACTTTTACACCGCACGCACACACCTCGCGTGTTTTCCTCACATGCCAAGGGTATGAAAAAAAAAAGGAAAATACACTAGAAAGTATATCCATCCACCACACTAATAGATGAGGATCCTTGGCAATCACCTGCCGAGATGATTGCCATTGCATATAGGTTAAATAGTGTGTGAGTCCTTTGTGGTAGCGACAGCAGTCGAGTGCACCCCGCACTCACCCCTTACGTCTGACACCTAACACGCATGATCCTCGACAGTTGATAGCTAATGAAGTCGTTACCGACGCGCGAGCCACACACGAAGCTTGGGCCGCAAGCCAAACCCACAATGACATTCAGCACAAAAAGCGGTCGCAAAAGAAAAGAAAAAAGAGAAAAAAAGAAAACAAGGGGGCATGTACACAATGGGCAAGCAGCATAAACAGCCCACGTGGCATCGGGCGATGTTGACGACGCCTCCGCCGTGCAAGCGGAAGAAGGGTCGCTCCTCACTTCCCAACCTCCATAAGCACAACCTCCGCCTCGAGATGCTCCATGAGATGCTTGCGCAGCGCCACCCTCTCCACCCGATGCAACTGTTGCTTTACCGAGAACTCCGACGTGCCAAGCCACGGCCGCCACGAGGATAAGCTTCGCCTCGTGATGAACCTTGTCGACAAGTTGGGCAAGGTTGGCCCCTTGCCTCCTCCACCCCACCCCAAGCTCCCCGTCCCTGATCCACCTTGAATCCAAGTTTGATTCATACTTGTTGGCTCTGCAGTAGATCAGCACACATGGCTCATGCGCCAGACATGCAAACAGTTCTTCAGTCTTGCACCGTGTACACAGTTTTCGTCGCTTGCCAAGAGTGTATGAAAAAAAGAAAGGAAAAGCACACAAAAATTATACCCACCGTGCTAATAGATTAGGATTCCTTGGTAATCGATGATCATTTATATAGGCTAGATACAACAGTCAAACATGTTCACACCGCACCTACCCCTCACGCATGGAATCATGATCACCTATCTTTAGGACTTGTCCCAGTACATGTCAGCCAACGTAACTTCAAAGTCATGAAGTTAGAGATCTTGATCTTCAATGGTCACCTACGCGCGAGACACACACAGATCGTCGCCCATGCATGTGTGGCAACTGCCTCGGCAGAGGATCCGCACACGGCATGCAAGCCAAGCACACACAAAGACGCCTCGCACAAAAAGAGTGCACAAAAGGAAAAAAAAGAAAAGAAAAGAAGGGAAAACAGTGGGCGCGTACAGCTCACTCGAGATCCAACCAGCAACCACCCACGCGGCATCCAGTGATATTGGCGACTCCACCGTGCAAGCGGAAGAAGTAGGTGCTCGACCTCCAGAAGCGCAGCCTCCGTCTCGAGATGCTCCAAGAGGTGCCTACACAGTGCCACCCCTGCACCCCACGCAAACTCGTCTTTGCCGATGACTCTAACGGATGGTTCACAACCGCCGTGAGAAGAAGCTCCGCCTCCTGATGGGCCTATTGATGAATTGGGATCTGCTGACTTTCAGTATTTTAATGCACGTTGTTGCAGTAGACTGCATCGCCGTTGGTTTTTGTCCAACGTTGATCAATGGTCTTGCATGCTCCAGCTTTTATTACATTCCACGGAAATTACTTTCTGATAGCGCTGTCAGGTTTAATATTGTGCAACTAGATATATGCTAGTAAATTAAAATAGAAAACTATTATTTAAAATTAATATAAAATCCTTTGGAACATAGGAATTTCACATACCCCTTTGGAAAGTAGGAATTTCACAAGAATTACACATAAATTTCACATTTTCATTTTGAAACTATTACTTCTTCTGCCCATTATAAAGTAATTCTAAACTTCTTCCAGTTTTTCAAAATTATAAATCATTCTTACTTTTTGATGCAATTTTTTTCCTAATATTTCTCCATCTCTACCTTTTCTCCTAATTTTCAGTATATTCCACATTTCCGACATTGCTTAATTTTTGTGTGTAGTTCTAAAATGACTTATAAATTGGGATGGAGGGAGTATTTATTTTGTTGTGAATATTTTTATCACTAGAAATATTTTAAACAATATAAAAAAAGCCTCAGGTCAAACTGTTCGGCAAGTCGATTTCGATTGTTTTAAAAACAAATTACATTTCTATTTACTTGCTTTACATTTTTACCTCTCCAACCCTAACCTCTTTACTCGACTCCAATTCTGTTCTTCTCCCGTCCCGGCAATGTGTGAGTGCGATCCGACTGGCCTGATCGAGTCCAGATCTAGCTCTAAAAAGATCCTTCTCTGACGGGTCCCTCCCGAGGTAGGTTTTTTAGTGTTCGTGCTGATTTTTGTCAAGGCGACGTCGATATTCCCCATACGGACGTGCGACGTGATGCATTGACCTGAACCGTTTTTGACGTTAACAATAATTTTTTTCTATCTCAAAATAGGTGTTATTGTTTTTAATTTTAACATTACTTTTGACTCTTTGGCTTATTAAAATTTTTTGTACAAATATAAAAAAACAAGTATATTGTGTTTAAAATATTTCTAGTGATAAAAATATTCACAACAAAATAAATACTCCCTCCATCCCAATTTATAAGTCATTTTAGAACTAAACACAAAAATTTGTTTTTAAAACAATCGAAATCGACTTGTCGGTTATTCTAATAGAGACGATTGGGATGCCCTTCAATCGGCCTGAGGGCTTTTTTTTTATAGAGGTGAGTTGGCATTGCCTAAGACGTTTCAGATCCTACAATTTAGAAATGTAATTTGTTTTTAAAACAATCGAAATCGACTTCATCGGACAGTTCGACACAGTGCTGAACACTCCGATACTGTGTTGGATACTGCGTCGTGTAAAACTTTGAAACCTGAGAGGGCTTGCCGGACAGTCCGGCAACTTGTCGGATGGTTCAGTGTGTAAATGGTCGAACCCGAGAGGGTTTGCTGGATACTCTGGCAACTTATCGGACACTCCGATCATCGGAGACTCCGGTACTATGTCAGACAGTCCGGTGCGCAAACACACCTGAACCCGAGAAAGCTTACTCGATAGTCTGGCGACTCACCGAACAGTAGTCCGGGTCCGGTGGGCAAAATGTCCAAATTCGAGAGAGTTTGTCAGAGACTCCGACATTGTGCCGAACAATCCAGTAGAATCAATTTTTGGGTGTCAATAATTATACTAATTTTTAATAATGATTTTGTATTTAAGTTTACTTACGTAAATCAAGTTGGACAATATTAGACCTGGCAGCGCTAACAGTAAGTAATTTCCATGAAATGTAATAAAAGCTAGAGCATGCAAGACCATTGATCGATATTGGACGAAAACCAACGGCGATGCAGTCTACTGCAAAACCGTGCAGTAAAATGTGAAAGTCAGCCGATCCTGAATCCCTTCCCCCAAGCTTCTCGTCCTTGATCCACCTTGAATTCGAACTTTCATTCGTATATCACCGTTACTATGTTCTTAATTCTTATGGTCAGCGCAACAGATCACATATATTGTTCATGCGTTGGGCATACAAGTGGCTGTACATGCGTGCTTTCCTCACATGCTATGAGCCTCTTTGTTTAGCTTTTTCGTCGAAAAGCTGAAAACTGAGAACTGAGAAGCTGAAATAATTAATGTTTTAAAAAAGTCGTTTTTAAAATGCTGAAAAATTAATTTTTGCAGAAATGAACTAAAAGCCGAAAAACTCACTGAGAGCTGCTTTTGAGGTCTTTTGGTGTGAAAAAAAATTAAATGTATATTATAAAAGTCAACATCTAAATTTCACCAGCCAGTTTTTCAACTAGTCACCTACTAACTTTTTTAAAAGATCAAAAGCTTCTGCTCAAACAAAAAAAAACCTAAGAGTGTGAAAAAAAAAACAACACATGAAAAATATACCCACCGTACCTATAGATTAGGATTTCTCGTAATCAACTACTCAAATGATATGCATATAGGTAGATGACACGTGTGCCTCTTGCGGCAGTGACAACAGTGATATATTCACATAACACTTACCCTTCACACTTTATGCGCTACGCCCGTTATCCTCAACAGTCGATTTCCAGTGGAATAGTCCATTACACGTGAGACACACACGAAAGCCCCATGCGTCGGTGGCAACTGCCTCAGCAGAGAGGATCCGCGCGCCGCACGCAAGCCAGCCCACAGCGACCCCCGCACAAAAGAAGAGCGCAAAAGAAAAAAAAAAGAAAAGACAAGGAAAACAGCGGGCTGCGTACAGCTCGCTCGCCGGGGCGCGCAATGGGCAAGCAGCAGCAGCCCGCGCGGCGTCCGGCGATGTCGGCGCCTCCGCCGCGCAAGCGGAAGAAGAAGGGCCGTCCGTCACTGCTCGAACTCCAGAAGCGCAGCCTCCGCCTCGAGATGCTCCAGGAGGCGCCCGCGCAGCGCCGCCCCTCCACCCGACGCAACCCCAGCTCCGCCGACGACTCCGACGGGCCGGCCCACGGCCGCCGCGAGAAGAAGCTGCGCCTCGTGAACGGCCTAGTTGACGAATTGGGCAAGGTGGGCGCCTTGCCTCCTCCACCACCCC
>BCLF01000041.1:2212307-2229911 GCA_001602275.1 Zoysia japonica
AGAATGAAAACAAAAACATGAGACCCATGTGATTTTTTTGTATTTTTAATACTTTGAATGTTTAGTAGCAAGGTTCAATTGTTTCAGTGGTGAAAAGAAAGTAAAAAATAATTATTCTAATAGTAAAAATAAATGGATCAAAATATTTTTGATGGAGGCATGTTTGAATGCGTCTAGAGATGGATGAATAGGATGCAGAAAATAAATTAAAAAGAATAATTTATATTAAATAAAATAAAATACATGATTTATAAGATAAAGTACTTCCTCTGTACAAAATTATACTTCCTCTGGTTCACAAAAATTATACTTCCTCTCGTTCACAAACAAAGTTATTTTAGATAATTATATAGGTTTCAAAACATAACTTTGACTTTTTTTTAAATATTTATTAAAAAGTAACACATGTATACTTTTATGATTTTTAAGACAAATCTAAACATATAATTTTTATATTTTTAAAATTACTAATTTAAAAATTATTTGTGATTTATATTCTCAATATTTGATCAAAATATATTGTTCAAAACAATTTCCTTTGTGGACTGGAGGGAGTATAAGTATTCTTACGTTTTCAATACAAAATAAAAAGAAAGAGAAAAGATTACTACACCGCTACATTTACAAATTTTTTTTAACCCACCCAACTCTTCTCGGAGGAGAAAAAAGAAGCTGAGATCGTCCTGAGCTGAAGACATCGTTCAGACTGTCACTACACAAGAGGGCCCCTCTACAAAAAAATTAGCGCCAACTCTCAACCACACACTTGCTTGATCCAACGGTCCTTGCCGGCGTTGCCGCGTCTTGAGCGTTGCCGCATCCTCAAGACGTCTGTAGAAAATCCGCGTTTCTTCTTGGAGGGAGGGAATATGTTTCAAAATAGTACTACTCTCTATGTTCCACTACAAATGTTATTTTATGGAAAAAAATGGAAACTACGATACGATGTAAAAGTAGTCCATAAAAAATAAATAATGATTTCATAAGAAAAAAAGTTTATGGTTACTCATAATGTTATGGGCTGCTCATAAGAAATAAACAATTATATTTCTTGAAATAAACAATTACTTCTTCCGTTCTAAAATAAAAAGTGTCGGTTTAAATTTTTAAACTTCTCTTTTGACCATTCATCTTATTAAAAAAGTTTTTTAAAAAATATTTATTTTATTGTGAATCGATTCATTATTAAAAATACTTTAAGCTTGACATGTTTATTTTTTATTTTTAAATTTTTTTTTATTTTGAGACGGAGGAAGTATATTTCTTCCTCTTCTCTATGTTTCATGTTTAGACCATAAAAAATTTAATATTATTTTTTATGCAATGTAAAGTTATAACTTTTATAAAAAATTTCATAACTAAAACTCAAAGTTGTGAAACTCACACATATGGACTGTTGGTTCATATACATTGTTGTTCCTCTTAGCCCACCTGCCCCCTGTAAATTCTGTAATATTGACCCGAACCAGTCCCACCGGCGGCGGCGCGGCGACCACCCACCTCCGCTGTCTCCTCCCTGCCCTCACCGCGACGGCCTCATCCCCAACGTCACCGCCGCCTCCCCTTCCCCCTCCGCGCGCCCCCCATCAGTTACCTGCGGCTGCTCTCTCTAACTCGTCTTATCTCGTCGATTGCCCTTTGGCCGTTCGACGTAACGCCACTGAGAAACAAAAGCGTCCGCGACTCCTCCCACGCCGCTGCGGCGAGCTGAACTGAGAGGAGCGAGTTAGAGATAGCCCTCCCATGTCCCTCGCCAAGCGGTACGTGCTGCGCCTCTTCATCTCGCTCAAGTACGTGACAGCGAACGTGGTGGACCGGCAGAGCGGGCGCGTGGTGGTGACGGCGTCGTCCGTAGAGAAGCCCCTCCGGGACGGGCTAGAGTGCGGCCGCACCTGCAACGCCAAGGCGGCCGCCGCTGTTGGTGAGGTGCTCGCCATGCGGCTCAAGGTGGACGGCCTCGCTCGGGAGCCCATCCACGCCGACGCCACCAAGGAGGTCGAGAAGAAGGGGTTCAAGAATCGGACCAAGGTCTGGGCCGTCCTCAACGCCCTGCGCAACCACGGGGTCAATCTCCGCATCGACGACGATGGTGATCATAGGCCGCACGTCTGACAGCATTACAGATGAGTTACGTGCCCTGAAATCTGTCGCGTTCTGTGATTCTGTTTCATTCCTGGATGCTCGATGACGATATGAAAGAGGCAGCAATAAAGTTTGAGAATCTGCTGTAATATCCTGTCCAATCCATCAAATTATAGCTCAAATTTTCAGTTCTAAGTTGACCCACATCATGAAATACGAGTAGGAACATCTAGTTTTATCTGTATCACGATCACTGCTGGAAACTTATTGCACATCTTTTTACAGTTTCTAATCTACTCAGGGTCCCATAAAAAGTTTATTTCTGGGTTTGGTTGACTGTGTTTCTTTCTTTTCTTTGATCTAGAATTTATATAAATTTGATAAACTTTAATAATATAAAATTTATACCATTAGATTCACCATGAAAAATATTTTTATAAAATGTAATTTACGTGTTCATAAAGTTTACCAAATTTATAAAAATCATTGGTCAAAGTGGAAAACAAAGCACAGTCAACCAAACTTAGAAATAGACTTTTGTGGGACAGAGGGAGTACATGTTACTCACAGCTCTTTAAAAAGACTAGAGCAAAGGTCAGAAATTTGAGTGCTTCTGTTGTAGTTTACTGCTGAGAATTGCTTCCATTGTTCTACCTCTCAGCTCTCAGTTAATTGAATGCAGTGTTACAATTTTCATCTATAGAAGCATTTTTAAGTTCTAACTTTCTATCTGTTATTTTGTCATTGCTTGTGGACGTCGGACCATTTTCTACTCTTATATCACGTAACTCTGAATAAATCCCTGCTTTACATAGCTTGTGGGAAACCCGGTGCACGTAGCTTCCGCTTGCACATGGTCCTAGAAAGGGTCCGGTCACTTTGGGATTCAGAAAAATAAAAACATGTAAAAACAATTTTACAAGAATGTAAAGTAGAATAACTGCTTTAGTGAGATTTAAGATTTTCATCCAATAGCTTATTAGTCTTCATCATTTAGAGATACATGAAGACTCAAGGATGATAGTTTACCCATATTTTAAAACCGGAGGAAGAGGCTAGCACAACCGCTACCAGGTAAGCTCAGTCCCCTGGTGACTGACTGAGTGCCTCTAGGTTGTTATACGCTTTGAGCTGATTCAATGCACTGTTCAGTAGAGTCTTTTTTACTACCTTCGATCACTTTTCTTGACTGTCTTAATTCATGCTTGACAGAAATCAGCTCGTTCTGGATATTCTTGATCTTCAGTGCATCCCTAGATTTCTCAAGCTCCCTAAGCTTCTCCTCTATCAACTGCACGCTTTCATGATATGATTGAGCTCCTGATGGCTCTAGAGCCCAGGAGATGTTATCGTGTAATGGTGGAGCTGAAGGTGCAGCATTTCCAGAGGTGCTTCCTAGAACCAATACCATTTTCTGCAAACAAGTGTTTTTAGTTCCAGTTAAGAAAAACCATGGTGAAAGCAAGGTCCCCTGCCCTGGTTAACTGTTCGAATTCGTTCATTTCTGCAGAGTGCTTTGCCACTTCCAATGCACTTTAAAAGTACATTCCTCATGTTGTTAAAGTTACTTAGTCTGTAGAAATCACTTAATCTATAAAAATTGTTGGTTAAAGTTAGATTTAACCAAACCCAAAAGTAAACATATTCTGGGATGGTGATCTTGGAAGGAGGCAGTACCTGTTTGGCATTTGCAACAGGTGGATCTGGGTGAACAATTTGGACATTCTTCCTTGTCTTCATCTTCAACCAGTCGCAGACCTCCGTTGGACTCACGTTCCCAACCAAAGAGATAATCCCGGTATCAACATCCCCAACTGACGTTTCGATTCCTATGCCACAAATTTTTTCTTAGACGGCTTGGCAAAATTTTTATAGGATATAAAGTTGGAAGACTGGAAGTGAACAATAGTCAGTAAAATTGTGTGTAGGTACTACTCAAGCTTCCGATTGACGCCATTGCCTTCTCAACCTTCCTGAGGCAGCCGATGCAGCGGCACTGTATGTCGTCTGCTACTACTAAAAAAGAATCAGAATTCATGGACCCGAAAAAGAAGAACAAGGTGAGAAAAGCTCCTCACTGTTGCCATGGAGTTCGTCCTGAGTGATCTTCTGCTCTCCGGAGAAGGCGGTCACAGTCTAGAGTTCAGTAACAAGGGTTGTTTAAATAGACTGCTACTACTGTTACTTGTTGCTTCGTTCCCTGGTCAGCTACTCATTAATTGGATGGAGCAGAGTTCCATGTAGGGGTTGTGAATTAGAGGAGCTACCTGCTCCATACTCGATTATGCTTGCATGAATAAACCTGGTCACAATAGAATTCACAATGTTGTATAAATTATCACTCTTTTAGTTTTTCCTTTTCATTGTGAGATAATCCTTGTAGAAGTGTGGAGAATGGTGTAAAAGTGGGTAGGAGGTAGTAGTAGCTTCTAGGAACATAGATTACTTAAGCAGCAAGTAGATAGTAGTAAAATTTGATTTTGCCTGGAGTGGTGAAGTTCAAATTTGCTTGTTGTTTGTGGGATGTTCTAGAGCTCACTTGTGTACTCTATATATACCCATGTAACCCATCCTATTGAGAATGGAATGGTAGTTCCCATATTTGGTATCAAGAGCTATGGTTGTGAGGAAAAATAGAGATGAAGAGCTAGGTTCGTCCTTCGCTGGTGTTGTGCGGGTTGTGGCCAGCACAAGGCGGCGATCATGGTGCCGGCACGTTGGTGGTTGTCGGGCCATTTATCGGTCCGTGCATATGTAGCTATCGGAGGCGTGAGGCGCTGCGGCAGTGGATCGTTCTTCGGTCTTGTCGTGGCGTGGTGGAGCTCCGCAATGGTGGCTACATCGAGCTCGGTGATAGCCGTGATGTTGGCCATGGCGACGAGGACGGTCGACGGCAGCCTTGGGATGCAACAAGGAAGTCATATTTAGGGGGAGTATTGTATGTTGTAAAAAACCCAACCGTGGTGTGTTCTCGGTCTTGATGCGTGTGTGCGTGCGTTTAGGTCGAAGATTAGAGTCGTGCTTGCGTGCAATTGAGTTGCCGCGAGTAAGAGCCACCATTGGTGTGCACCAAGCTCGAAATGTTGCCCAGGTATCATAGGAGCAATGGCTCCTGTGAATAGGCAATTGAGAAGGTGGCGATCATGTGCGTGTGGCAGATTAGTTGCTGGTATCGTGTAGAGCAAGTGCAGCGGCAGTTGTGACGAGTCCAAGGCGTGGCGTGGCTCTCACGGTGAGATGAATGGTCCGCGTAAAGTGGAGGTCGAGTCGCCAAAGGAACGTGCAGACGTGTGCATGTTGCCGAAGGATGCTAGGTTTTTGACAGATTGAGTTCAAACAGAAAACAGGGCGAGTTCGTCACCGTTGCGGACGTTTCGTCGCACAGCAATTTCTGTGCTTTCTCAATGGTGACCAAATTTCAACTACAAGGATTAGGGGGAGAATTGTGAGATAATCCTTCTAAAAGTGTGGAGAATGGTGTATAAGTGGGTAAGAGGTAGTAGTAGCTTCTAGGAACATAGATTACTTAAGCAGCAAGTAGATAGCAAGTAGATAATAGTAAAATTTGATTTTGCTTGGAGTGGTAAAGTTCAAATTTGCTCGTTGTTTGTAGGTTGTTTTAGAGCCTACTTGTGTACTATATATATACCCATGCAACCTCTCCTATTGAGTATAGGAGTATTATTTATTTGGTTCTTTCGTGGTAGGAGTAGTGTGCTGGTGCCTGGTGGTAGTAGCTGTCTGGTTGATGCAGGCATGGAGGATGCCGCTGTGATTTGTGAAGGAAACAGTCTGCTCCTCGTAACATGCGGTCTTCTGAAACTCTGGCGCAGCCATGCATTCGTTCGTCGTGGAATCACGATTCACGAAGTCACTGAGTAGCCTAATTTTTCTCAGTGGTGATCAGGTAATTAAGCCGCACTTTTTGCTCCCTCTCCAGTTTGACTGGTGTAGTAAATCACTTGTGTAGTGTGTACCAGTGGGCTCACCTGTTAGCAGATTTGGCCCATAGAGCACTCACTGCATGACCACATGTTATGTACGGCCCAAATTTGTGGTACGCGACTATGAGTGCGGCGAGGATGGGCACTGCCCGTAGCCAGCGAGTGGCCCGCGCCATCCAAAAAATCACGGCGGCGGTGGTGGCATGGCCGAGGCTTCAGGATGCCGCAGCGGCGTTATAGGATGATCGTTGGGCATCGATGGTGGGGATGCGAGGGGAGATGAGGAGAAGGCGGCCGGGAAAGAGGTGGGGACTGGGGAGGGCGAAGGCGGCCGGTGAGCATGGAGAAAAAGAAAGGAGGTTATTTCACTGAAGGGAGTGACGAGGACGACGACCAAGCTTCAGTGTATGGTGCTAGCGCTCTTGCGTTCTGGCAAGACAGTTCGATCAACGTGAATTTGTATCCTGCCTTCTTGAATCTTTACAAATTACTGACTGATTTCTTGCTACAAACTTTGCCTCGTTGTCTTTACTTTGTTGCTGTAATTATTAATATTATAATTATTATTAATTACTCTTGCTTGTAGTCTTTATTTTTTTCCATTATCTAAGAAAAATCTAATGCTTTTCATTCCTGCTAGTTATACTGCTTATGTATCCGGAAATGTAGTTATTGTAGACTAATGAGCAATTGCCACGGCCCCCAAATTTCCATGTTTTTTTTTCTCGGATTCTGCTTTTGCTTCGAGTAGCTTTTCATTAGTTATATGTGTATGCTTTATTGAACTCGTCTTATACGCATAAATCAACATCTTAAGCACTTTTCTTGTGTCAGTATATTTTGATTTGTTTGTCACTTCTGAAGAAATCCTCATAGTCTATTAAGATACATTTGTTGCAGCAAATTGCTGTGCCAAGACTTTGATGTGATACGAATGAATTCTAAAGGATTTGAGACATGAGTAGCTTATTTCGAAAAATACTTATCTACACACTGTTTTTAGTTACCCTTATTTAAGAACTGGAGAAACAATTAAGTTGCATTATATTTGTAGAAAGCAGATGATTTTTGTGTAATAGCGAAGTTCATTGCTTCCATGCATGAGTTATTAGAGTAGCTACGTTATATAATCTGTATGTTGATCTTTGGCATGCGAAACAGTTCAGAAAATCTGAAAATGAAAGCTTCTTCAGAAAAAAATATTTCTTTTGTGTTTGCAGAAGCAGACATTCTTTCTAAACATGCACATCATCTGGCACCAGGGTGCCACACTTTTCTTTTTACAAACAAATTGAACAAAAAGAGTACCTATGCTCCAATTTCTAGTTTTTATCCTGAGTATGTGCTGTCGAAAATTGCATTTTCAGAAAACAGAGCTTAATATCCAGTAGAACTTAGGTGAGGAAGGAATGCTGTAATAGCCTATGAAGAGATTGTTGTAGCTGATCAATAATCTGAAAGCAGGCATTATGATTATTGCACATCAGTGTTTCAAGAACCAAATATTCTATTCCAATAGTGTGAAAGCACGCATTGATTTATGCTCATCAGTATTCCAAGAACCAAATATGCTTGGACAGTTGAGCAAGCCTGACCAAATATTCCAATAGTGTCGACCCAATGTCTCCTAGAGTTTCAAGTGGATCACTCAGAGTATTTACAATCAATGCTTTTTTTTTTTGCGGCTTACCCTATTTCTAGATCTGGCTTTATCATGGTCAAGTACTCTAATTTGATTGTCAATTCTAACCTGAGGCAAAATAATCAAAAGCTAATCCAGCAAACAGCACAACTGGTTGCATTGCTGTTTAATACCTTGCACACGATGCTAAATGCAGATACTGAGTTCCTGATATAAAACCAAGCACCTCCTCTTAGATTTCTGACTAAATCCCAAAAAGTGGAGAGGCTTATGCTGTCATCATGACAAACCATTGTGACCATTACCATTAGATATCCTTGTAGCTGGACTAGTTGCTAGATGAATTGATATTTTGATCGTTTGGATATCTGCTAGTTTGTGTACATGAAGGCACTCTTGTAAATCTGCGTCACATGTCATCAAGACCCAATCGGAGTCATCATCCAGGTATTTTAATGCCAAGGAATTCAAGTCTACTATACTTAATCGTTTTGCTATCTCATGCTTCAATTCTTGAAAGTTGCACTCAGGCTTCAATCTGAACCTCACCTTTTCTGACCCAAACGTGGCCTTGACTCTCATACTCATGTCTGCATTCTGTTTGGGAGATGTCGAGCTTTGTGTATACTGCTGAAAACCATTAGCCTTTTCAGTAACATTCTGAGGAAGATTTATCGATGCCTCCTGAACCAGGAAATGCTCATAGAATGAAGTATTCTCTGTTTGAATAGGCTGAACAGGGCTGTCATTTAAAGGATTTCCTGATTTCATTATGTCAATTACAATCTGTGGTGCATCTTTTGTTGCTCCACCACTGCAACAGGGACTTGAATCAGAATTGCGGCCGCATGAAGAGTTTGAATGTGATGTTGATGGCACGTTGCTTATTGACTTATGGTGTTGGTGCTTATCTGTAAGACTGCTCTGCTTAAGATGAACCGTGATACTTCCTGATAAATTGTTGTCTGATGATATAGAGGTGTTAGTGAGGTCCTTGTACAAGGTGTTGAGCTGGAAAGCTCTCTCTGCTCCATGAACCGAATCAATGATCTCTTGAAGCTTTTTTAGAGAGTGGTCTACTTTCTTTAGCTTTCGTGAAGGCCAGCGGGCTATACCATGCTGCCTGCATATTCTTTTGAGGGTTGTAGGACACACTATGGAAGGAAAAGAAAAAAGAAAAATGAAGTGGTGAGTACATTTGCCGCATGATCAAACACATATGTAAGCATACTGACTTTCATAAAAAATGTTATCTCAAATGCAAGGTACACATGCTGAGGATGCTGTCTGCCTTCTTTTATCTGGAAGTCTAATTTTACCCATGTAGACCCATTAAGCTACAAAACCATCAATTCTATTTCTGGAAGCAACACTGCAGGCCATTACTAGAAGCTAATTTATGGGTTTATTCATAGAAATTGCACTTTCCTATGTGAATTGATGTGCCATTATGATAAGTTAATTTATGGGCAGATCACTGTGTTGGTTTTTTTTTCTAACGCTGCTATATATTCCAGTGTTTGGTTATGCCAAATTGCTTTTGAGCTCAAGACAATGAATGGAGACTTCGAGAGACTGATCGACTATAGGCTCTATGCACTGTCTACTCAACCAATTAAGACCATATTGTCAATCTTTTAACTAATTTTCTATAGTGTCATTTGGTCAGTTCATGGCAGTTGACCTTCTCTTGTTCTTTTCTTGTATCATATCTATTCATGATCATGCTCTTTTTCCCCTCCATATGGGCTTAGTGGTACTATGGGAAAGGAAAGAATGATCATGACAAGGGTGATATGACTGTTCATGTTTTGATTATAAGATGCATGTGATGGTTGACTTTTGCATGACGATAACATTTTCTTATTGATTAATCAATTCAGCATGCTGGCTCTCTATTGCTTATACTGTTATGACTAAATGACTGATGGTATCTACTGAAACAGTAAAATATACATATCTGAATCTTGCATTTATCTGATGTTTCTGTGTCACTTACCTCCAAGGCTTCTTGCTGCATCCTTCAGGCTACCAGCGAAGTACTGCCGAAGAACCTGCAAGCTCACTGTCTTCTCCGCCTTTGTACGCCTTTTTGCTTTCCTGCCTTCTGCAGTTATCTGAGCACCAGAGAGAGATGGACCCTGCTCATCAGGTGGGAACATTCCATGCATTCGCAACGCGGCCAATCCAGATTCCTGATGTGAAGTTTCTGCTACACTTGTCCAAGTTGTCTCCCCTCTGTGATCTCTCGAGTTGTATCCAAAGGACAACTCCTCAACTCTGTTCTTCCCCTGAGGAGTAAATGAGTTGAGCTCGTTCATCTCCAGTACCGTCTCCTCTTCCATCTCCTTGTCGGTGACCACACGGAGAGTCTGGCAAACACTCCTCATGGTTTCTGACAAGGAGTCCAGCACTGCTTTCTGCTCCTCTAGTGCTTCACAGTCAGTTGGCAGAAAAAATTCCAGCACGAAGTCTGCTGACCCAGTGCGCGTGCACCGCAGTCGGATGGCCACTGCGCCTTTTAAGTTGAAGATCTTAGCATGGTGAGATAGCGGATAGTCCAGCTTAGCTGATGATCCAATATCCGGCTGGAAGCATGGCTGGTTTGTGGTGAAGGCCTTCCCTGCCACCCCCTCCCCACGCAGCAGGTGGTGCTCGGAGCAGGCCTCGTGGAAGTTCTGCATCCGGGGTTCATTCACAAAGCATGCTTCGTCAATGGTGGAGATGCAGTAATGGTAGTTCTCGTCTGAGTGGCGGCTACCCCGTTTCCCTTGTTGAGCGCATGTGACCCAGGTCTGAGCTAATGGCAACTTGTGGATGAGGCAGGCTGCTTTCAGGACTTCAAGTATCTCCGGTAGAGCATCTTTGTAGGAAGCACTGCTGAACTGGTAGGTAATCAACAAGAGTGAGCACGAATAAAGTCATGAACATATATATACTCCCTCTTTGTTTCCTGTCTTGATTTCTTTGTATACAATTTTAAAGCTTTAGTAAGGATAAATTGAAAACTACTTCCTTTTTCTAGATATTTTTTTTTTTGAAAAAAAGAGTTTCACTAAATCGTTAATACACTATGTGGCACATTGGAATCTATGATCATTTGGTTTATAAGTTTTCGACTTCCTAGTTCTAGCAAATTTTCACGGCTATACAAGTTTATTTGTATAGGCACTGTGTCATATTGAATTATCATGCCTATACAATTTTTCGATTTCCTAGTTCTAGCAAATTTTCATTTACTTGTTGCAGAATCTCAAGGTTATGAAAAAAAAATGGGACTATAACTGTATAAGTAGTTCTTTGGTGCTCACCTTGATTCGTGGGATGTTCGAAACTTCTGTGCTTCTCAGATTTACTGCCTGCAAAGAGCATTGTCATTAGGAAAACCCTGACCAGGAAACATTCAATATGTTGTCTAATCATTGGCCTAACTACATGTTGTGAACTTTTAGAGACAATAAAAATCAGGCATCATACCTGGAGAGCACTGCATATGGCGTTGAGTTCAGGCGTGAAGTTGAGCTTCTGCTTGGTCATGATGAGCTCGATGACGCCCAAGCACGAGTAGCTCCCCTTCTCGAACACCGGCAGCCCCATGGTGCCGTGGACGTCGAGGATCTGTGCATGGCTCACCCTCGGGTACTCGTAGCTGGTGAAGTACCTGACATCTGGAGACCACTCGGGCAGCCTTCCGATGAACACCCTCCCCGGCAGGCCCGGCGTCCCCGACGTGACATCGGCGGAGAAATGGTACTTGGTGGACACCTCCCTGAACTGGATGAGGCTGTCGGAGCGGTGGTCGAGCGTGAACGGCTGCCCGCTCGTCGTCAGCACCAGCCGGCCTTCGTGTCCCTTGACCGGCACCCACAGCTGCACGAGCACGTCGCTGTCGCTCTGCGTCTCCCTGATGTAGGCGAGCGCCTGGTTGAACCGTTCCCGGACGGAGGAGGGGCTGGCGCCGCCCGTCTGAAGCAGGCAGCCGGTGTTCCCGGTAGTCGCCGTCACGGTGGTGGCCGTCGCATCTGCCGCGAAGAAGGCCGTGGCCGGAGGCGACGCCAGCGAGCTGGGCGAGCGTGACGCCACCTCGAGCCAGGCGTTGTCGCCGGACAGCAGCTGCTCGAGGAGGTCCAAGTCGCCTTCCGATGGGGTGCATGCCAAGGCGGAGACGCTCGGCCGGGGGTCTCTTCCTCCTCCTCCTCCTCCCATGCAGGTAAAGCTCTCTTCAGGATCTGATCACACAGTTTGTCACGAACACACCGCATCAGTGATAATCACACCAACGAGAAGCCTCTCTCGGAGGTAATAAAATCTTGAAAAAAATTTAAAAAAGATAGCGACAACGCTTGAGCATGCAATTCACAGTACTTGTTCTCTCCTGCTGGGGATCAAGAACCAAACCTCCATGCGCATCTTGCGCAAGGAAACCATTGTAGGGTGGGTCACTCGGGAAGATTGATCTTGCGTTCGTGTTTGGGTTGCAGCAGGGTGAGGGTAGCAGGAGAGAGTACATCTTTTTCGGCAGAAAGGCAGCAAAGAAAGAGATTGATTGATCGATAGAGATCAGGTAGCAGTATCTCACTGGAAATCAAACGCACGCCTCCCCTCTCATGTCATCAAGGAAAGGGGCTCTTCTATCTTCTTCCTAGCTTGTTGGTTTTGGTGTTGGCCTCCACCAAGTAGCTGCTCACCTCTACAAAAGGTTGGGTGCTCCACCAGAACACTGGCCACCATCCAATTCCAAAGGCATCCGCTGGATCCTGCTGCTGTAAGATGGAATTAACGGGAAAAAACAAGAAATCTTGCTTTGCTCGCCCTGGCCTGCTTTGGTTTGTGGTTCGGTTTTGCGGTAACAACAAAGCTTATGGGGTCACCACTGCAACTCTCTCGTTTAGTTTTAGAATCTTTCCCTCTCACCGGGGGCCCCAGATGCACTACGCAGGAATCCGACCATGCCTGCTTCCATATAAAAGTCCTGTATGGGTAGTTAACAAATTATGCGGCTTAAGATGGATTCCGTAGTATGAAATCCTCCCTCTCTTTCACAATACCAGGGGTGGTTTGCGAGGTCGGTAAACTGGTAAAGGTTTTTTTTTTTTTTTGCACGTTGAAACAAATACCTCTATTAGCTCTGATTCCCAAACTGTATCACAGTAGATTTTAGAATTGTGCAGGAAATATATTGTACATGCTGCTGTTATTCTGATGTCATTTGTGAAGTCTGTTTATGGAACTGGCCAGTGTCGTTTGTTATGGGGCCACAAGCAAGACCACAAAAACTACATCAGTGGTGACTGCACAGAGGGGGATCAGGGGCCCTGTCGCGCTGATTGGAGATTCTACTAGCATCTATTGGCGTAGGACCAGAGAAAATTTGTCCTCTCTACGAAAAGAATGGCAAGCCACAGGTTCCAGGTTGAACTATTTGAAAGGGATAAGTTTTAGTATCTCCCCACCCTGGCTACAAGTTCCATACTGAAAAATATAATCAGACAAATGAAACATTTTGGCTAGAATATCTTTTTTTTTTTGGTAAAGAACAGGAGGGCAAAGTCCTACTGGTTGCCATATGCTATCAAATTTATTACATATGAATTTGCACTGTAGTCTCGTTTGCTTCCGCATAGATATCCAAATGTTTGTCAAAAAGTTCTTCGATGTTACAGGGTGTAAAGGGAGAGAGAGGGTAAAACTCCATAGTTAATCATAATATATTATGAGTTGCGGGGCTGTGTGGCATCACATTATTTTATCTGCACACGCTTTATGAGCTCAATAATATTCCTAGAGATCGTAGAAACACTTGCTTATTTAAAAATTGTTTGTGCCTGTTTCTAGGTTTGCATCTCGTAAAGCTACATTTGTACGGTCTGTTACGTTTCTGTTTGCGATTGGCTTAGTCTTTTAATTTATGTTGTGAGATCTCTATACATTAATTTTAATTTCTGCTGAACTTTACTTGGGAAGATTAAAAAGTACTAGTTATTCCCTACATAATTGTGGCTTTGGTGGTGATACATGTGATCCGAAATTCCAAAGTCCAATTAGAATGCATGGTTAGTTATGTGATAGCACTATATGTTTATTCCCAAGGATGTTTTGGTTTAGGAAGGGCTTTAAAGACAGCCAAAATGTTACTTACTACTTGTGCTGACTGCATTTTTTCTTTATTCCTACCATGTGAGCGTGTTTCTGTTCCCTGATCAGGGAGGAATACAATAATATAGAGCCTCTTGGAGATGCAACAAGCCAGTACAGCTCTAGCAGTGTGAGCCTTTTCCATATAAGCTTTAAATATTTTGTATCCCACTTTTATATTTGGAGCGCGCTTCTAGTATTTAGAGCTTTGATGTTAAGAAAATGACATATCTAGGGGTGAAAAGGGGCCGAAGAAAATGAACTAAAATTAGTGAGGGCCGGATCGAATTAGGATCGAGCTCAATTTCTATTCATTTTTGTACTAAGATTTAATAAGGGCCAAAAAAATTTGTGAAAGGATCCACGGGCCGAGCCATTTTAACACCCCCACCCCTAATTACATCGGATATTTAAAATATCAAGAAAAGGGTATGCTTACATTTGTACTCTGCCAATTTTACCATTTTGTGGTTCTTCTGAGCCAGTAATATGCTGAATTTATGTGTTGCTGTGTAGAGAGATTCACATGGCATCAAATTGACAGGAAGAGAGGATCTAGATGGAGAGTGACATCAATGACAAAGTGCAAGGCACCAAGAATGCGCATCTGAGGTACCCTGACATCACTCGACAGAAAACAAATGCAGTCCCACTTGTTTTTGCTTGCTTTCCCTTTTGTATATTGGTTCAGTCACTGCCATAGAGCTCATTGCAAATAGATCTATGAGCAACTTGCTCATTGTTTGACCCAAAAGCTTTAGTTTTCTAGTGGCATGCCAATGTAGCATCAACACCAATCCACTAGCTGTTGAGAGCTTCTTTATTCCCGCCAATCAGATACCATTCTGGTTGTTAATATTCTCCTGGGAGTGGGTCCCAACCCAAGAGTCACCTAATGCTTGGGGCCCACGAGGAGTCACCACCAACGTGGATCCAAATCGGCATAGGAACATGTAAAAAGGTATTAATAAGTAGGGGCGAACTGTTCTTAGCAATAAACGCTGTTTCGACTAGAAAGATACAATAAACATTGGAACATTGGTCACTAGTTTGGATTTTTTGCTCCATATGTATATTTTCTGAGTTTTCATGTATGATTTGTCAAAAGAGTATACTGCAATCACTTATTGATATCTAATGTTTCTTGAAGTATTCTGGCACCATTTAGAGGGAACTTTGCTAAGTGGTTGATCTGACGGGCTCATCACATTATTAATTGAGACGTGCAACAGTGTTGCACGCAATCATGGATACCTGGAATCCGACAACTAATGTGAGATTGAAATCTGGAGGTTGTACTGAACTGCATCAAGCTCTGAAATTTGAATACTCCGAGTCAAGGGAGATGGATTCGTTTGTTAGTATAATTTCAGCTTTGCTACGAGTACCGGAAACAGGAAACCAATAGCATCCACAGGAAGCCAGCCCATCTGAGATGAAGAAACATTGGGGGAAAAACGCGCTACTGAAAGTTGCAGTTTTCCTGACGTTTGCAGAGCCAATGGTACCCTTGGAAACTCAATTTGGTCTCCTAGATGTGCCCATCGGTGTCGTGAAGTTTAAGAAAGCTGATATAATTTGAGTGTCTGCTCGCAATATATGCTCATGGACTGAGCTTTCAACACAGCGCTGAAATCATCCCTCATCAGGATAGTGTTTGAGCAAAGCTTCAGGATCGAAGTAGCTTTTGAGAAAGTTAGGATTCCTCAAATATCTATTTTATGGACAGGCATTGTACCTTTTTTTTAACGATCCTTGTACCTTCTTTACTGGCTGCTGTTGAATTGTTGTTCGGGTAATGGCCGGGTTGCAATCCAAGTTTCTTTGGCTTTACGTCAATGTGACCTTGCAGTTCACACAGGAAGTCAGGCGTGATTAAGTTATGTCTTATGTTTTTTGCAGCGTAACTCTTTATTGTTCCTACTTGTGCAAAAGCTGTAAGGAATTTCTGACTTCTGCACAATTACGTCACTAATAAAGTGATAAATGATGAGCCCATGAGCCCATTTTGCTCATATAATTGGTTAATCCATTCATTTGGAACAAGTGGGAGTGTGAAGTTAGAGAAAGGGTCAAAAACTTGTTTGTTTCACAGATCTACACCGTGTGGTGTCCATTATTTTTTGAGTAAATTTCACAAAACTACATGTATTTTATGAATATTATCACAAAACTACAGATTTAAACCATAATTTTAAAAAGCTACATATTTTGCATATAATTTATCACAAAACTACAGATTTTATATCTAATTTATCACAAAACTAAAAATTCTATGTATATGTTTCTGAAATTACTGTAGCAAATCTGTAGTTTTATGAAACTATGACTTAAATTTGTAGTTTTTTTTGATAATATTGACAAAATACCTGTAGTTTCATGAAATTTACTCTTATTTTTTCTCCTCTCGCCTCATTTTGTAAAGGTATAACGTGCTGGTTAGGAGGGAGCATACATGTACCTGTCTTTATCTTCTGTAATAAAATTGTATGTAAATTATGCCGCCGCGGAAAAACAGACTCATGGTTCATTGTTTAAGCATCAATAATGGAGCATCTTGGCTCAAATAGTCAAATTGCCGGCGATCCTCTTGTGGCCAGAATGTGTACCTTCAAGTCCCCGTGCAATTAAACAAGACGTCTACTGTCGGCATCAATGATATACGTCATCTTGTTGAAAAGATATTGGCTCAACATTTCTTAAATTCAAGCAGCTGCATAAATATTTCTGTTACAAATGGGAATGGTTTGTTGGTCAAATACCATTTTCTTTCCTACTTGAGTTTATTGTCGAACCACCACATACCCCCCCGCCCCCCTCAAGTTATGCATGAACCATGAGAATATGTCAATCATTCCAGTTAATATGTTATCAGGGTTGATACACAACAATCATGAGTCTATATGTCACAGGTTTCAGGTGGTACAAGTTCAGAAAAAAATTCCAGTGAACACCTATTATGAAGTACCATGACCAAATTTTTTTTTCGTTCTTTTCATCGGCGAGCTGGGGATGGCAGCTGCGAAAAGGAAGGGGACTAAGATGGAAATGATGGTGGGTCACAGGGCGTAAGCCTGCCCACTACATTCAGAACTTTCATCTTCTGCAGCTCCTTCCCTAAGGAATAATTACGACTGTCAGTGCAGTGCCTAAAACTCCTATTTACATAAAGACATTCAGTCATTGAAGAAGATTGGTAAGCAAAATTGCATATAACAGAACTATCAATAATTCAATATCAATACAAAACTTCAAACATACAAGAATCTGAGAGCAGTTATTACCTTCCTCTACCATTAGATTGGCTGCCCGTTTCTCCAGCTCAAGGGCATGCTTAGTTCGTCCAACAGAGGACAAAGACCAAAGCACTACAGGTTTCCCATAGGACATATTATATAAGATACTATCAATCATGAAAAACTACAAATGACTTCAGAAATCAGAATACACAAAATATACAGGAGCCCTGGTTGCAGTAAATTGCAGTACAACTGAGGTGAAATAGTTGCTTACTGCGGAAAGATTCTTCCTGGCCTGATTGCTCGTTATTTCTCAGGAATGTCTGGAGCCAAATAAATCTATCACTCGAATCTTGATTGCTTGATCTCAGCTGATCAGTTCGGTTAGGTTCTAGAGAAATAGCAGTACAAGATGCCCTACTGATAGCTGAAACAGTGCTAGCTGCTAAACGAGCAGCTGCAGAACTTTGACGCATTGGAGATGAACCCACATTGCATGGTGGCAGAATCACATCATTACCTCGATGAACAGCAACCTTTCCTGGTGATTGTTTCCTAAAAG
>BCLF01000041.1:2237950-2301163 GCA_001602275.1 Zoysia japonica
GCGCGCGCTCTAACGACGGCCGCGCGCTGCTGCACTAGGCAGCGCGCCCGTTGCCCTATCCGTGGCAGTCGCCTCGCGCCCTAGCCGGTGGCGCCTGTCTGCGCCTCGCCATCTTCTGCAGCTGTGCACCCTTGTCCACGCCACAACGTCGTCTACAGCCGCGTGCCCCTGTCGATGCCGCCCTTGCGTCAGCAGCTGCCACACCTCGCTGGGTGCTGGGTACTGGGCAAGGAGTTAGGCGGGCTTCAACAGCAACCATTTGTGCTCGACGCCTTCAACTCTCAACATTGTCTGTTTGTGCTTGGCGAGGAGTTAGGCGGGCTGCTTGTGTGTTCCCCGCTGTCGGGCTGTTGTTCTCTGTTGGTGTTTCTCGTTCAATGTATGTGCCTGAACTCTGCATAGTTTAATTTTTTTTTATGTGCATGAACTTTGGATAAATTAATTGTATTCACAATGAAGCTTTGTATGATTTACTGAAGCTTCCCATCTTGCAGCCACCGTGCTTAACCATTTAAGAAGAAATTGGTCTGTTAACTTCAACATCAAGAAGCTCTGCCATATTAGGTAAAGCTCTCTATTTATCTCCACTATGAAACAATTTTGATGTTGCTTGCCCTACATTGAGTGTTCCCTTCAGTACTAATTAATATGTGTATGTTTGGTCATCTTCTAGTTTTCTCTAGTAAAGAAAAGATTGATGGATAAATCTTGAATTGATGATGATGCTAGGTAAAAAACCAAAGTTAACAAATGTTGAAAGTGGTATATATAGGTAAAATGATATTTTTAACTTGAAAGTTTCATGTAGGCACACCAAGAGATATTTGCAAGGGGTGAACCGTTTCTTAGCTTTTGCATTTTCTAATTCAGCTATAGGTAGAAAGATTTTATGTCCATATAGAAAGTGTTTTGAAAGAGGTCAACGAAGTCCGTGAACACTTGATTTGTGATGGATTTCTAAAATGGTACAGAACATGAAATTTACATGGAGAACACACCCCTTCTGTGAATCATGGGGACTTTGATAGTGATATTGTTGAGGTTGTGGATAAGTCTGATGAAGATGATGATATATCTGATTTTATTAGAGACCTAGCTGCTGGCTTAGATGAGAGAGGAGATTTTGAGGACAACAATTCTGTTCTAGATCCTTGTGAGGAACTAGTTGCCATACATTATACATCATGAAGCAAGAGCTTTGCTTGTAAAAGATATGAAATGGTATGTCAAGTTATATGGAATTCTTTTAATACTTAATATGTTGTATTATTGTACTGAAAGTGAAACACCTATAGGCCAATGAACTAGGGCGCTCTCCTCGAAGAGACGAACTCTATATTAGAGCACATACAAGAAAAAATGGAGTGTCATCACAGAATGCAGAACCAATTATTGTAAGTTTTTTTAAACAAGTATCATATTTGGAAATGTTGCTTTGTGGTGTAGTAACAATGATATTCTATGGCCCTGTTTGGCACAGCTTATTTTCAGCTTATTTACAGAAATAAGCAGAAGCTGTACCAAACAGCAAACTTATTTTACATCTTATTAGTTCAGCAGCTTCTCAGAATGAACTAAACAGCAGCTTATTTTTAGCTACTTTTCACCAGCTGAAAAAATAAACTGTTTTTTTATTAAGTTTCAGCTGTACCAAACAGGGCCTATTTCTATAGAATAAACTGAAATCAGTTATTGAAGCCCACCTAGAACTGACAGAAAAAACAATCCAAGAAGGAGATGCATTTGTTGCTGCTTGTGGAGATTCCTGTGAGATTTCTGCGAAATTTCTACATTCCCAAAGGAGGCCTAAATCTTTTTACTTTAAAAAAGAAACTAAAATTTTAAAATCCTCTTTGCTTAAAAAAATAATTTATTTTTTTTATATAAAGAGGTTTGAAAGTTAACTTTAAGTGCACCTATTAAAACCCTTAGCTGTGAGGTGTCACCATATCAGTAGAGCCGGAGGTAGTGGTAATATGATCATTTTACATTCTGGGCAGCATAAAAACAAACTCTTTTTTCTTACATTATAAGGACATCTGCAATGCTGGCTACCGACTTAAGATATTAAACGTGGGTCTGTGATATAGTAGGCTTGTTTAACACTTGTTAGAGACTATAAAAAAGCTATCTGGAGTAAAAAAAATATTTTTTGTCAAACTCCTCTTAGTGCATGCACCTACAAATCTTACATAGTGACCAAAATAATATATTTTATCTTTTTACTGCCGGTAGTAGCCGAATGACTGAGTTTTTTTTTGTTGTCGGCCTGCATACTGTTTATTACTCCTTCCGTTTCATATAACTGACATTTTTGATTTTTTTTAAATCAATCTTTGATCATTTTTCTTATTCAAAATTTTTTGAAAATATTATTTATTTTATTGTGAAATAATTTATTATTAAAAGTAATTTAAGCTTGACTTAATTATTTTTGTATTTTTGTAAATTTTTTGAATAAGATAAATAGTCAAAGATTGATTTCAAAAGATCAAAAAACATCACTTATAGTTGGACAGAGGGAGTATCATCCTCTAGTTCACATGTTTTCCTCGTTTACTTGTCATCTTCGCTTTTTAATACACATTTCTCTATTCTCAATACATCTTTATCTTTATCTCTTTTCACCTTGTTCTGAGCACATTCCACTTTTTTGACAAAGTATCTCCAAAAGCTCTCTATTAACTCCCCCTAAATCCAAGTATAAGGAAAAAGTGTAAAAAACCTCGTCCAATAACACTCCTAAACACCTCTTCACTTTCGAAGCTCTCTCGAAATTTCCCTATTCTGAGGTAAATCTGAGAAACTTTCTGGGGTCCCAATTCTATCTCTAGTGCAACTAACAGTGAGATCGGTTGTTCACTTGTTCAAATTTATACTATATTTAAGATAGCTTTTGGAGGAGGTGACTAAAATAAACCCCGAAATTTTTTTAGTTGGCCCCAAAATGTAATTTTTAAGGTACTTTTTTTAAAGAACCGTTAGAGATGCTCTTAATCTCCGTGCCTATACTTGGAATAACAAGTAAAAAGGGAGACAGAGGGAGTACTTAATTACAAGGTTGCATTCAGGGGCGGACCCAGCTGGCCAGCTGGGGTCTAGGTGGGCGATTGCACATCCTAAATTTAAAGAATCAATGAAGATTTTTCATGCTTTGCTTCAAACCCTTTATGGTGTACTCCCTTCGGTTTTAAATTATTGACACCGTTGACTTTTTAATGTCAACTTTGACCATTTGTTTTATTCAAAAAATTTGTTCCAATACGTAAAATTATTAGTTGTGATTTAAATTCCACTAATGATAAATCGAATAATAACAAAATTTTATACATTTGAATAAATTTTTTGAATAAAACAAATGGTCAAAGTTAATGTTAAAAATCAACGGTGTCAATATTTTACAACCGGAGAGAGTAGCACACATCACTGTGGTAGTGCACACTTCAGAAAATTGCTCTAGGTCCGCTATTGTTTGCATTGATTGCTTATTGCCGATTTTTCTGCCCATTATAGAAACCATATAAAGCTAGGCAGAAAAATACAGCCTTCCTTTCCATGGAAGGCTCGCTGTTGACTTAGGGCATCTTTGTTTGAGCCGGAGCTTTTGAGCTTTAAAAAAAGCTGGCTGGTAACTAGTTAAAAAGCTGGCTAATGGAGTAGTGATTGTTGATTTTTTGCAATATATATTTGGCTTCTCTGCATATCAAAAGCCAAAAAAGCAGCTCTAGATAAGCTTTTCAGCTTTTAATTCATTTCTTCAGAAGCTAGCTTTTCAGCGTTTCAAAAGTCAGTTTTTTAGAACCTTGTTTGTTTCAGCTGAAAGCTTTTCAGCAGGTTTCAGCTTTTTAGCTGGAAAAGACAGCCTAAAAAGCTGAAACAAAGCTGCCTAGAATTGTCTTGTTGTGCAAGTACGAAGTGGTAGCTGAGACACTTCGCTGACGGCAATGTGCACCACTTTCGTGGTCCAAAGATTCTTTAATTAGGAAAGAGGATATTCTATCAAGATAGGAGTAATATAGTACTACCTCCGTCTCATAAAAAAAATTATTTTTTGATTTCCAGAAACCATGTTTAATCACTCATCTTATTTAAATTTTTTTAACAAATATAAAAACAAATAAGTCATACTTAAAATATTTCTAATAATAAAACAATTTGTAATAAAATAAATTATATTTTCACAAATTTTTTGAAGAAGACGAGTGGTCAAACTTGGAGTCTAAAAGTTAAAAATAATCTTTTTATGGGACAAAAGGAGTAGCCAAGCTATCGCAACATTCGAAACATCCATTATTACTCCTCCGATTTTAAAATATTAGCATCATTAATTTTTAACATCAACTTTAACCATTTATTTTATTAAAAAAATTAATATATTATATTTTCTTACAATTTGATTTGTCATTAGTAGTATTTGAAACATAACTAATAATTTTACATATTTGAGCAAATTTTTTACTCCCTCGGTTCATAATTATAAGTCATTCTAGCATTCGAATTTTATTCCCAAATATATGTTATTCTCACTTCCTAATACACCTTCCTCTCTTTTCAACACACTCTCTTTTTCCAATAAATCTCTATCTCTTTTCTCTTTATTTTCTTCGCATCATACTTTTTCACTTTTTCTTAATTCCTGTGCCCAGAGATAAAATAACTTATATTTGTGAACGGAGAGAGTAAATAAGATAAATGGTTAAAGTTAATATTAAAAATTAACAATACCAATATTTTAAAACTAGAAGGAGTATATTTTTAATTTATATTTTTAATATTTGACCAAAGCAAAGTCTAAAATGACTTAGATTTTAAGTATGGAGGGAGTATTTGGGAGAGCCTCTATTTTGTACTATACCAAGAGAGATCAGTACAAAAACTCCGGTCCTAGGACGAAACGTGTCTAACCCCTGCAGAGTCAATGACCACAGCTGCCAAGTACTAACCCCCAGGCTGGAACTTTCTTGACATCCAAGCAATATGGCTGCTGTTTTGACCCAAAAAAAAAAAACTTCCCAGATATGAAAATTTGAAGACTACCAATAGTACCTCCCATTACAAGAGAGTGTGGTGTCTTGACATGCGTCCACTTAATTAACATCGTTGAATGATGCAGAATCAGAGGTTCAGAAATTCGAGCGAAACTTCATCCAAAATGTGCTTGTGGTCAGGTGCATGATCCTGTGTATCAAAGAAGCCTCTTTGTGAGGCAAGCGGATCCTCAGCAGCTCTATTCTCTGATGACAGCCGCGACATATGTGAGCCACTGTAACCACCTCGTAGTCTACCTATCGGCGGCTATCTATCGGATGGCAGGCTGCAGACGCAGATGATGACTTTGTGAGTGATTCTAAAATCAGACTGACAAGATAGAGCACTGCTGGTCTACAGACGCCGGCGTTGAATTGCCAGCGTACTCCGTACTCCCAAATCAACAAAAAAAAATTCCGGATAGTAGAAAAATGTGTATCCGCATCGGTCGGACGAAGTTTATAAATCTCGATTTGAGCTTGAGCAGCTCTGCTCGATCAAGTGCACTTAGCAGCATTCGAGCCACAGATTACTCACTGCACACATCGGGGCGCGTGTATTGATTAATCAAGTTCTTTCCTCCTCAGGATAAAGATTCTGCACAATCCAAGAGACAGAACCAGATCACGGCCTCAATGGATACCAAGGCGGCGAGGAGGGTGGCGATCGTCGGCGCGGGCACCAGCGGGCTGGCCGCGTGCAAGCACCTGCTGGCGCGGGGCTTCCGGCCGGTGGTCTTCGAGGCCGGCGCCTCCATCGGCGGCCAGTGGACGCGCACGCTCGCGTCCACCAGGCTGCAGTCGCCGCACGTAGCGTACCGCTTCTCCGACTTCGCCTGGCCGGAGAGCGTCGACGTGTTCCCGCGCCACGACCAGGTCGTCGACTACCTCGCTGCCTACGCGCGCCGCTTCGGCGTCGATGAGTGCGTCAGGTTCCGGAGCCACGTCGTGGCCGCCGAGTACGTCGAGGCGGACGACGCGCTCGGAGATGACGAGATGTGGGCCGGCAACGGCGAGGCGTTCGGCGGCGAAGGTGCCGGGGTGTGGCGCCTCACCGTCCGCCACGGCGAGTCCGACGCCACGCAGGTACGTTCACAGTCACTGACATGTACTAGAGTAGTACTGGTATCCAGATGAGGCTTCCCGACTTGGCAAAACAGGGTCACATCTGACAAGGCGCTCCTGTGGATTTGGCAGACGTATGAGTACGACTTCCTGATCCTGTGCATAGGGAGGTTCAGTGGCGTGCCCAACATCCCGGCGTTCCCGCCCAACGGAGGCCCCGAAGTGTTCTGTGGGCGTGTGCTACATTCCATGGACTTCTCGAACATGGACGACGCGGACGCAGCCGCGCTGGTCAAGGGCAAGCGCGTCGCTGTCGTTGGCTCCGGCAAGTCCGCCTGTGACATCGCAGCCGAGTGCGCCGAAGCGAACGGTTAGTCGCTGCGCGCTAGGCTTTCTGACCTACTGGTTAATTAGTTTCTAGGCTAGCTCAGGGGCGCATGCTTACACGTTTTACGTTGTCTCGCTTTGGTGACCCTTTCTGTTGATCAGGTGTCGAGCTGCCGTGCTCAATGATCTGTCGAAACCCGCAGTGGTTGCTGCACGACACCAACGTCTGGGGCAGGCTAAACATCGGGTTCCTCTACATGAACCGGTTCGCGGAGCTGATGGTCCGTAAGCCTGGCGCCGGCATGGCGTCGATCCTTCTCGCCACTTTGCTGACACCTCTGGTACGTAAATTCTGAACCAAACATCCTCGACCATGGCGTCCGTCAGGGGAAGATGCCTTCACTTACTTGCACCCGCGGTGATGTCTTCGCGCAGGCGTGGCTGATATCCAAGCTCACGGAAGCATACTACACAAAGGAGCTACCACTGCGGGAATACGGTATGGAGCCCAATTCCGGGTTCGCGAGGAGCGTCTCCGGGTGCATGATCGGCATGCTGCCGGAGGGGTTCTACGACAAGGTCAAGGAGGGCAGCATCGTGACCAAGCGCTCGAGGTCGTTCAGCTTCTGCGCGGACGGCCTGATGCTCGACGGCAAGGACCGGCGCGTCGTCCCTGCCGACCTGGTGATACTCGCCACCGGCTTCCGCGGCGACCAAAAGCTCAGGGACATGTTCGTGTCGCCCCACGTGAAGGAAATCATCGCCGGCTCGTCGGACACGTCCGTCCCTCTTTACCGGTGAGTCACACAATCTTGCCATTGCGACGTGATCTGGGAACAGACCGAGGTCAGGTTCATATGGACGACGAACGTTGTGCAGGGAGTGCGTGCACCCTCGGATCCCCCAGATGGCTGTGATCGGGTACTCGGAGAGCCTGACCAACATCCACTCGTGCGAGATGATGGCCAAGTGGGTGGCGCGGTTCATCGACGGCGCTTTCCGGCTGCCCAGCGTGCGGCGCATGGAGCAGAGCGTGGCGGAGTGGGGGAGTTGCATGAAGAGGGCCAGCGGGGACCGGTTCCGAAGATCGTGCCTCGGCGGTGTCAACATATGGTACAACGACCAGCTGTGCCGTGACATGGGCTGCGACCCAAGGAGGAAGAAGGGGTTCGTCGCCGAGTGGTTTGAGCCCTATGGCTCCGTCGACTACGCAGACATCCAGTGACGACGCTCTAAGCTAGTATATGGACGAAAAACAACATTACGTGGAGCCAATCTACAGGATCGAATTAGCACTGTTTGATTGAACGAATGCAAATAAACAAGCTCATATGCAAGACACTTACGGACCGAAGAATATAATGAAGAGTATGTGTCTCTCTTCTTTCTGACCTTTCTTAGATACGTTTCAGTACTAACAAGCAAAAACCATGTTGATCAGATCTTAGAACAGCCTTAATGAAACGCTAGAATCAGGAACACAGAAAATATTTGGCAAAAATTGACAGTTCCGAAAAAAAAATGTCCTCTTAGTGTGCACTAACGAATCCATCCAACTGCAGATTGAAGTTACGCAAACACCACCCAGAGAACTCACAACATCAAACTAGGAATCAGAATTCAGAAGCCCTTAATCTTAACAAAACAAGAATCTGAACGGCAGCCTTCAGTCCTGGCGCAGAGAGCCTAGACAGAGCAAAACGACCTGTAGAGAGATGAGCAGCTCCGTCCATCTCCACCGCGCCGGCTCCAATCGAAACGCCGAAGAGTGCTCCGGCTGCGCCGTTGGAGACTTCCCAGCGGCTGGCAACAAGATAACAACAGTCAGTGACAATCTTTTGACAGGCAAGGCTATCTATTAATTGGTTATTACTGGTTTAACCGAGGTCAAAAGCATACTCACCATTGCACGTATTGGTGGTGGTAAGGTTCGCGAGGATGGTGAAGGATGTGGTGTTGGTGTACCCGGCGTACTCGCACTTGGTGGCCTCGCAGGTTGAGGTGGACGACGTGTTGCCGAGGAACAAGTCTCCGCACTTCGCGACTGGGCAGGCAGACGTGCTTAATCCTTGGGTTGGCTGGCAGTCCAACCTGAATGGAAGTTACGGAGCATTGTGAAGTTGGAACTGATTCAGCAAGTATGAGTTTTAAGTAAGAGTAGAGCAAGCACTCACTGCCAAGTGTTGGAGCTGCAACCACACATGACGCAGTTGTTGGCGGTGAGGATGTAAGTTCCATTCGGAACGAGAAGGTTGCGGTCCACAGCTCTGTTGCTGATGTTAGAACCACATGCTGCATGGATATGCAAACCGTAAGCCAAAGTTGGAACTCTGAATAATAATAATACAAGAGTTTCGCTAAGATAGAGCATCTCCTTTTCTTTCACCTCCTAAAATATGAAACTCTGAATAAATCTAAACCGTTCAATTTTGGAAGAAAAAAAAAATCCATGCGATGGCTCCGGCGAAATTTCTTTTCATGGTGCAATTTCCTTCCTGATAATGCCGTTTATTTTCAAAATAGTCACTTACCTAATATACAACAAATGCAACTTTTCATAACTTGTTGATTCCTTTCAATTTAAATATTATAATAATTATTAATTATTTTAGTGTTTTTACCTCCTAAGAAGTAAAAGAATCATTTTTTTTTCTCAACATCCATGTAAATAGATGGCTCACATTCATTTGAGTATACTGTAGAATTTGCCTAATACAATCATAACAACAGGAAGAGAATGCTGTGTTAGATGTAATTAGGCATTACACTTTCTGAAACAGCTAAAATTCAAATATAAAGGCCAACAAGCATCTTATGTTGCACGATACCGGCAATGCTGCTCATAAACTTGAGGAAATGAAATAAAAATATATTACAATTCCTATCATGCCATTATAAATTTATAAAATTTGAGGTATGCCTTGGTGACCTACATGCCATGGTTCTCCTGTCATTGACAAAGCAGTGGTATATTTCAAAACTATCAAAATTATAATGGCAAAAAAAAGGGTTAACAAGTAAACCTCTATTTTTACATGCACGATACAGGCAAAGCAAAGGGTAGGATAAACCCCGATGAGTAATTAGTTTTAGATGATGACAGTTTTACAAGATAGAATAATATGTGCCTCCTATGTTGTTGCTGCCATAGTTTAATTCAGCTAATGTTCTAAACGTTTCGTCCAAACTTTAGCCAAAGACAAGGAACCTTGACATCAGCTTGGAATTTACCTTATGACAAATGCAAGTGTTCAAATACTCAGATCTAAATTCCAGTGTACACATCCATTAGCTTGATCCCGAACTATGGTCGGCAATAGACAATAGTAGCTTAACAGGCTGTCACATCCCAAAATTTGAATCAAATTTAAAATGGAATTTATAAAACTTTTCTTCTCGTATGAAGCTAGTTTAGGCCCCTTTAACCTTTTCTTTAAAAGAGGAAACTAAAATAGAGACAATTTAGGGAAATGGGAAATTTCGTAAAACTTATAAACTTGGAGCTTGTTAACCGTTTGATTTTCTTTTTCCGTCGAGTTGCCGGTTTAATTTTCGTTGCTGCTTTTTGGAGTTTGGAAACCCCTTTAGCCTTTGAAAAAAAAAACTCTTAAGTGGGCCGAAAACCCCTGGGCCGGCCCACTTCCCTTCTCTTCCTTTGCCACCCCAGCCCGACCGCGCCTTCCTTCTTCCTCGGTGCCCACAGGTCAGAACGTGAACGCCACTTGGCCGCTCCGGCCGTGGGCACGCCAAGAGGAGCCAGTGACGGCGTCGTACATCGCCGTCAGGCCTTGCCCGTTGCACCCCGCCTTGAACTCGTCGGTGCCGTTAGCCCGCTAGAACGGCGGCAGTGTCCCATCGGCATTGAACACCGACGGCTTGAATGCGCTCGCCAAACGGCACGGGATGCCGTGGCGCCTGCCTACCGCGTCGAGGGTCGCCCTGGCCGCGCCTGCGCCCGCCACAACACGAGCCAGCTGCCCCTCCCCGAGCCAGCTGGCCTCGACATAGCTAGAGCACGACCGAGCTAACTCCGACACCAAGCGTCGCGCCGGATGGAGCTCCACTGCCACGCCGCGATATAAGGACCCCATTGCCGCACCCGCGCGACCCTAAGCTTCGCCACGCACCTACCTAGGTTAGCACTGCCCCTCCCCACCTGAACTCCATCCCAATTTGGCCAATTTTGCTTCTTCCTCACCACTGGCCACCGCGCGCCGTCACCGGCGTTCTCGCGATTCCGACGACCACCAGTCGATTCCTCTTGCACATAGCAGCCTCTCACCAAGCTCCACCTCACTGTGTTGGCCGCACCACTTGGAGACCTCCCAAGCGACCCCTCCACGGAGGCCATCCCCGAGCGGCGCGCCCTTCGCGTCGCCAGCCGCAACGGCATCACGTCCGGCCAAACCGCGCACATCACGGTACTTCCGGGGTCCCAGGAGAGCTGCCAGACCAGAGGAGAGACCTTCCCTTGAGGCCCTCGCCCCTCCTCGCCGGGGGCAGCACTGTCGCGCCAGAACGCACGGGCACGCGCTAGAGCGCGCTGTACACGCCCAGTGCGCGCCCGGGGCGCGTCCAGAACTCCGAGACACGCACAAAACGCCTTCAAAACGGGCCAGAGCGCGCCCGACGCACCCGGAGCACGCCCGGGCCAGCACACGTGCACTCACGTCTATGTCAAGGAATCACGTTTGGCCTTAGGTCCCCGAAATTTCACGTGTCCACGAAAACCCCGAACTTTCACGTGTCCACGAAAACCCCGAACTTTCACGTGTCCACAAAAACCCCAAACTTTTACGTGTCCACGAAAACCCCGAACTCATCACGACCCACGGGTCCCTGGGAAAATTCCCGATTTTGAACACATGCGTGTTTAGAGGGCGTGGACACTGACCAAACCCCGTGTCTACACAGATTTTTCTGCAGTCCGTCATAACACATTGCCGGTAACTTTACCGCCACATGCTAACTCCAATCATCCTAACCAATATACCATTGGAATCCACATCACGAGCCCTACATCCTAGCTTATCCAAACTCCATATCTTGTTTGGTGATTGTTTCTGTTCTTAGTTTCTTAGTTTTACTTCGGTAGTCTTATTGTAACTTTTGTAGCCGAAGAAGAGCCTGAGTACGAGGAGGGACCCGAAGAGCCTGAATACGAAGAAGAACCCGAATACGCCACGGAAGGCAAGTCCTAACACCCCCTTGAACCACTTTGAACCTACTTTACTACTGCACCTATATAAACTACATGCTTACCTATGTTTAAAATGTGTTAAACATTGTGTAGTATAGTACCTATTCGATTCTAGGTATTTATATTTATGTCAGTAACTTGCTGTGAATAATATAAATACTACCTTGTTAGCCAATCGAAGACACATCCTTGTTAACCATAGAACTTCCGTGCTTTGAATACTTTCAATGAACGAAAAGTGCTTTGATTAGAGAAATGCTTAGGACTTCAAATTGCGGTACCTCATACCGCCACATCAATCTTTTGCAAATGCGTTAAGATGTGTTTGGTGGTGTGAGTAAAAGAAAATGGGTTGGGCGTAGTGAAACTGGTGTTAGGTGAAGAGGATTAATTCTAGTCGTGGGGTGGAGCTCACTTGAGGTAATGGTGATAGGTGAGTAGGCTTCGCTGTGGTCCACCTGCCGTGGACGAGATCGCCACCCCTGCTATATAAGGATCGGTTCGTTAGCGCTCGACTTAGTAATTTTCGTGCAACCACAGAACCTGTACATCTTGGGTAGGACTTATTCCCGTTGGGTAGGCTTTTCCACATCGAGCCACTAGGAGGTCGAATTGACACAAGAGGCCAAGAGCAGGGCATGAGATAACTCGCTGCCCGGCTTTTGACCATGTAATTGTCCGCGTCATGGGATCGTAAGCCCACGGATATAGCCTCTGGTTTGATAATACCCGGCGTAGTAAGGGACCAGGAAAAGATGTGACTGTGGTAAATCTTCACGATCCGGCTCCGAGAATGTACCGTCGCATCATCGAGAGTGAAAACCCGACGGATAGCCCCTAGATGCGTGGGTGAAATCTGTGGAAACCTATGTAGTTGTGGGGTAAGCATTATGTAACTCTGTTAATCAGGAGTAGCATAACCTGTGGGTACAGTGTACAACCTTTGCAGAGTGTAAAATCCTTCTGGATAGGCCATTGTCACGGTATTGGCATGCTAATGTTCGGGTACCCTACGATTAGATTTTCTATACAACCTTGTTGTGTGAGTGGGTGTAGGTACCCGTGTTTTGAAAATGTGTTGGCTGTGTGCCTAGAGCCGGTATGGAAGCGTATTGTTGCCCAATTTAAAACTTGAGGAACTGTGGGAAGCAGTGAAAACCTTTCCTAGATCCACTCTACTAAAATATAACTGCATCAATTTTCCTCTCCTAATTAAAAACTCTCTTTCTGTTAGGAAGCTTAGCGTAAAAACTTACTTTCCGCAAAATATGGACCATAAACTTTTCCATGCTTCGCTATTGCGAATCCCCTCCTATCGACCGTTAGGACTTACTGAGTAGCTTTGTACTTACCTCTCTCCTTGCTGTTGTTTTTCTCAGAAGATGAAGATGACGAGGATGATGCCGACTATGAAGAGTAGAAGTCTCGCTCTTCACTCAAGTTTACCTGTGGCTTGTTGTTAGTCTCCTAGGAATGTTGGATTTGAATAAAGTCGCTGCGTCGACTTATGTTTGTAATATAGACGTGTTTGTTGGACCATATTAAGATATGTAGTACATTGTACTTAGTACGTATAATAAATATCACTTTATTCTTAATGTGCGTACTAACTACTAGTCCAGAGAATGATGCTAGTGACACGTAGACGCTCTTTTCTAAAAAGGATCTAGCGACATGTAGACGCTCTTTTCTAAAAAGGGTCTGACACAGGCATATCAATCAGTTTTTCCTCCGTGAACTATCAAAAATTTATAGTGGCAAAATGAAATGTTTGAAAGTACTGTAGTACTAATATTAACCGACCAGCCCACTCCCCAGTGTCCTTTTTTTTCCACAGTCAAAACTCAAAAGCACAAGTTTTAAGGCAGGAAATCTGAAAAGCCACTTCTGAGCATTGTAAGGACAGGGTAGCAGAAGTACTAGCTTTTGTACTACAAAAGTGCGACCAGAAGGGGTAATAAACTTTGCGTTTAACAGGAGCAAACCATCTTTTGGGCATAAAGAGATATTGCATTCTATCCGTTGTAAAAAAAAAAAGATAACCCGAAAATGCCGTTGCATTGTTGCAATTCATACTCTGTTTTGTTAGGGATAGCAAACAAAAAAAAACGCAAAAAAAATTCCCGATCTATGTCCACTAGCAAAAGAGCATGATTTGAAAAGATATAGAAGTACTAGCAAAAGAGCACAAAATGTTCTTAACGGTTTTCCCCTTTTTCGATCATAATGCAGAAAATGAACCATGAATACTTAATGCTACGTAAATAGGCTAGAAAGGAGAAACATGGGATGGTCATACCTCGCAGCGGCACATCAAGAACCTGACCAGCGAGAAGGCTCTTGGCGTCGGGCATCCGGTTGACGGCAAGAATGGTCTCCTCCGTGGTACCGAACTCCTGCGCGATACCGGCGACGGAGCTGCCCTGCGGCACGACGTACGTGTAGTGCACGACGGGCTGGTTCCCAACGGTGTCGCAGCTGCACGGCACGGGGATCCATAGCTGCAGCCCGACGGCGACATTCTTGGGGTCGGAGACGTTGTTGGCGGCGGCGATCTCCTGCGCGGTGACGAAGCCCCCGAATACGCCCCTGGCAACGGCGTCGAGCGTGTCTCCCGCGCGGACGCGGTACGTGGGCCGCTGGAACGTGGCGCCGACGCCGCCGGAGCAGAGGCAGGGCAGGCGGACGCGCAGCGGCGTGGGCGCCGGCGCGGTGGTCGGCGTGGAGAGCGGGAGGCCGTTGGCCGCCAGCAGCGAGCGGTGCGAGCGGAGCTGGAAGAGGTCGCGCACGGCGGCCAGCGTGGTGGTGCCGTTGGGCGGGGAGTAGGAGACGAGCGCCTGGCACGTGTTCGCTCCCGGCGCCGTGGAGTTGCACGAGAACCGCGCCGCGCGCGCCGATGGGGACTGCGCGGCGAGGAGGCAGAGGAGCAGGAGGGGCACCGGGAGCAGCGCTGCCATCCTTGCCGCCGCTGCAATGCGTCGTGCTGCGCAGCTCGGCTCGGATTAGCTAGAGGAGAGTAGTACAGCGATGAGTGTGTTGCGCGTGTTTTATAAGGGGGCGGCTGGCGCTTGGCGTGGTGCTGTTTGGCCAGTTTTAAATGTCCCGCATTGGCGCGGCGGTAGAGATGACTGGGCCTGTGCGGTGTGGTGCCGCCCGCGCGGTCAAAGCCGGCCACGAGGCCCATGACAGGTGACGCGAGCCCTCCACTGGCCGTTGCACGGCCATGATCATGGGCGCTGGGGCCTCCCGTTTTCAGTAACAAGACACAGGAGAGGACAGCGGAGCCTAGCGAGCCGCAGCGGAGTGGAGGGAGAAGAGAATCCAAGCGCGGGGGATCTCGGCAGGAGATTCGGAGAACCTGCCAGGTAGAGGTAGGTTTGTGCTTAAGGATGCAAGTGAGTATGCATGAGATATAATTTTAATTTAATATAATAAGTATTTATAAATTATTTATAAAATTTAAATTGGATATAGACTCGTGGAACGGGGCAAGGCACGACTCCCTGCCCCGTGCGGATCGATGCGCAAGGGGACCGCAGGCGATCCCATCCGCTCCCGACCCAGCCGGCCGTGTGGCACGCCACCCTTGTCCATGCGCCTGCGGCCGGCGCGCGTTCTACGAAAGAAAGACGAGGTCATCCGACACGGACACTGGATTCTGCTCGATGGTTGCCGAGGTTTCACCGAACTCTGCGTGATAGTGCGGCGGGGTCGTTTGAACCTGACAGAATGCAGAGGCGTCCACGGCTCCGGGACGTCGCGGGTCAACACAGTTGCGAGTCTTCAGTTATCAAAGGATCTCACTGCTAAGGCAGGGACAATCACCCGCGAACACGCGAGCACATCCTCCCAGGATGAGTAGAGTTGAAAACTGGCCGTCCAGCAAAGATTCCGGGCAATAAGGACCATAGCACATTTTCATTTTCCTTGGAGAAATCACCAACGTACTCTACTTATCTCTCAAGTTGCGTACTCTCTCCATTTATTTCTATGTTTTATTGACTACCATTTTGATTAATAATTTTGATAAATTTAATTATTTTTAATAATATAAATTATATACTCTCTCTGGTTCATAAACAAAGTCATTTTGGATAATGACACAGTTTTCAAAACATAACTTTAACTTCTATTTTCTATAAAAATATTTATTAAAAAATAATATATTTATACTTTTATAAAAGTATTTTTCAAGAAAAATCTAATCATATAATTTTTTATATTTCTAAACTTAACAAGTTAAACCTTATTTATAATTTATATTTCTAATGTTCGACCAAAACATCATATTTTTTAATGAATTTAAAAGTGTAACTACTAGATTTTAAATTTAACTAAATTTATAAAAGTTATTGATTCAAAATGTTTGACCAAAACATCATATTTTTTAATGAGTTTAAAAGTATAACTACTAGATTTTAAATTTAGCTAAATTTATAAAAGTTATTGGTTCAAAATGTTACTCAATAAAAGTTAGAAATAAAGAAGTAAGAGTACGGAGCAATGTGCTTCGCGTGTCACATGGCTGCGTTTCAGAAGGTGACCTAGTATGAGAACCACAGATGGCGAGGCAAATCTTTTGAGTACTTTCTGCGATTTCTTTTGAGTACTTTCTGCGATTTCCATGGAGCATCCGGAGCGTACAAAAGGTCAAATGAAGGTTAGCACATGACGGATGGCGATGAGGCATGGGGATCTACTAGGATTATAGGAACATCCGAGTCCCCTGGATTTCGACGCGACTCCGGAGGACCGGATATGCACTCCGATCTGTTCAAGTTACTATACCAGCTTCGGATGTGATTTGACACTCCGCAATTGGTACTCTAGGTTTGATTTGTGAGGCAGAAAACGCATCTGCGCATAGTAACTTTCGAATATTCAGAGGAGAGCTGAAATGGCATGTTGTTTACCTGACCCGAACTGTAACTCACCCATATGCGACCTGAATAACTGAACTAATTCATGCCTCTGTACAGAACATGCCAGTACTTCTTCACAAGGGAAGAAATGCAATGTAGAGTACGCTGTGATGATAACTTCATGCTACTGTGCTTCCTTCCGACAAAGAAGAGCAAGTACTACCTCCGTCACATAAAAAGATTATTTTTTTACTTTTAAAAATCATGTTTGACCATTTGTTTTATTCAAATTTTTTTCAAATATAAAAACAAATAAGTCATGCTTAAAAAATTTCTAATGATAAAACAATTCACAATAAAATAAATTATATTTTCACAAATTTTTTGAACAAAGCGAGTGGTCAAACTTAAAAGTCTGAAAGTCAAAAATTGATCTTTTTAATGAGACAGAGAGAGTATGTCTTTACATCGTGCCATGTGACGAGTTAGTACTAACATGATTCCACCATAAAAGTCAAAGGAAAAAATGTCAAACACTGGCGCGTGTAAGAAAAGAAAATAAAGCTGAATAGTGCACAGGGTTCCATGAGTAAAGCGTCAACTGCGGTAATTCTACTCCTAGGTACTAGTGCAACTAAGGATCAGGAGAGGTCAAGTCAGCAACTGCTGTCACATACTCCTACTCCTAGTACAAACACTTGATGCCAAGTCAGATCTGCATAGCTTCTGGATGAAGAAATGCCTGCTTCAGTGTCGGGATAGTATACCCTGGTTACTTACGAACCAACCTCTACAATGCGGCTCACTTGAAGACCGTGGCCCAACGGCCCACCAAAGACCTCACAAAGGCGGCCCGGCCTCAGCGGTCGGGAAGCTCCGTCAAGGCCCAGAAACGAAGTAACCGTTCCGACTCCCAGTGGTCGGGACTCGAACTATCGAGATCTCAGCGGTCGAGACCCGCCCGCCGACCGCTTGGAAGCAGTCATCAACCGAACAAACGTGTCAACTCAGAACCCTCAGCAATGTGCAGGAGATAAGCATTCCGGAAGATTCTGCAACTACCCGGTCGAGCGAGGAACAACCTTCCAGGCGATAAGGCGGAGCAACCCTGCTCCTTTTCAGGGAATAATAGTACGAGCGGGAGGCATCGATCGTCTGGCCCAAGCACCAGAGGGCATGACCCTCTGGAACCGCGGTCCCACCCGTCAGGGGGCCATCTGCTTTCGTAGGCGGCAAGATGCTTAAACCATGGTCCGGTCACTCCAACCATGGTTCGGTCAAGGCAACTCAGGATCGGCCCTATATAAGGGGCACCCGAGTAACGGGAGGAGGAGGAGATGAACAAGATTATACACTCTGAACAATAGCGATAAACCCCGTCTGTAAACCATCCCATCACGCGAGCTTAGGACTCTCGGATCCGTCCGGAGCCCTTCCGCATTGTACCTCCATGTTCTTGAGATTTATACGATCGATCTCTGGTCCCTGGTCACGATCCTTCCCGTGAGTGCTTCATGTTGCCCGCCAAAGCCGCAGAGGGCGAAACCCCCGACAAGGCAGCACATGACGATCCCTCTCCACACCTTCACGCTCTTACTGTGGTCGAGGACGCACTCCGGCGCAAACTTGCGACCGGGGACGATCCGAAGGGTAAGGGCGCCACCGTGTCTAGTGGTGGTGCCCGGGCCCGAGCCCGCACTGCTTATCAGCAGATCATGGACGGTGGCACGCCTGCCTTCGAGACGTATGAGAATCTGGCGGCGGCGGCCTGCGTCCTTTATGAATCTCCCACACTCGATAAGCCCATCCTCAAGGAGACTTACGATCGTCTCTGCCCGACATCAGCATCGGGGTAATGGGACTGCAGGTGCGACAACGTCAGCGACGCCCCGTCCCGCAGAGCAACGAGCAGCTCGGTGTGGATCAGCCCCGGCAGCCTCTCCAACACTCGGGACGCCCGATCCGCCGACGTGCTCAGATCTTGGGTGTCGTCGAACACCTGGTGCACCAGCGTCCTTACCGACCACAGCAGCTTCCGGAGCTCTACGGACACGTCTGCATCTCAAAAATTTCAGGGACCAGTTCCCCCAGCAAATTAACAAACTCATTTGTTACTTACTCTCATAACTTTTATGTGCAGCCTCAGTGGCCGACCGCTCGTTGGCTAGATCCTGTCGAAGCTGAGCAGTCGATGCTTTTAGCGAAGCAGACAGCTTCTGCACCCGCGCCAGTTCCACCATGTACTTCCTCACCTCAGCCTCCAAGACGCCGAGACGAGCCTCCGAAGTATCACGGCTTTCCAGGGCGAGGCGGCACAGCTCTTTCGACCGCTCCAGCGCGCCGTCAGCCGCTTCCTTAGCCTCCTCGGCCAAGCGCGTCCGGTTCTTCAGCTCCCGGATCTCCCGGGCGCTACGGCCGGCCCCCTCCTGGAGTTCTGCGCAATCTAATGCGTCAGCAAGCAGCAACATGGTGAACTCTCTTGCTAGTTAATGAACTATAAAACCACTTACTTGCACAGGTCTGACGCAGCAACCCGTCCTCCTCGCCGAGACTCCTCTTCTCGATCTGTAGCCGAGTGATCTCCATCTGAAGCTCCTGGTCACCCCTCTCGAAGCCCTCGGCGCGCCTTTCCGCATCCTCGAGGGCGAGGAGTCGGTCGGCGGCCAACTTCTGGGCCTCGTCCCGCTCGTTACGGGTCCGCGAAAGCTCTCAGCGCAACGCCTCGACCTCCAACCGACCGAGATCTTGTGGAGGCTGGCGGAGCGCCCTTTCGAGGGTCCCCTGCGAAACCCGCCAATCAGGTTCATGTATACCTTTGAAAATTTGAAATATCAAAACTAACCTGGCAGAGCGTTCCATAGGGATCGACCATGGTCTCCTGGAACTCTTCCAGGCATTTTTGGGCGCTCTGCATGTGAGTGAGCGCCGAGGAGACCCATTCGCCCCCCGCGCACACCTGGTCGTACAGGAACCTCCAAGAGTCCCAGGCGGCCTCATTGGAGGTCAGAGGACCAGGTGCCCTATGGCGACCTGTCGAAGCGGACGGGGAAGGATCCGACCTCTGCCTCAAGATCCGGGGCCGCCCCAAGTCCGCCCGTTGCGCGGAGACCTGCACTGGCGCCACCAACGCTGTTGAAGTGGGTCCTGTGGTCGGCGGCAAGACAGTCACCGTTGGCGCCGAAGGCTCCCTCAGAGCCGACGGCACGCTCTCTTCCCTCGTCCCTAGGTCAGGGGACGACTCGACCCGACTACTCGAGGGCACCGTCATCGGCTCCCCGACTTCCACGTCCCCGGCAATTGGGCTCGGGGGCAGTGGAACGCCAACCTCAGCCTTAGCGGCTGAGGGTTGCTCCTTTTCCTTCACGGCTTCTTCGCCTGGGAGTCCACCTTGGCCGCCCTCGGCCTCGGTGCTCGGAAGTTGCGCCACCCCCTCCACCCGCTCCTCTGCGGTCTCAGCCGCGAATGCCGGGTGAGGGGGCGGCGGCGAAGGATGCGACGTCAGCCTTCCCTCGGACGCAACCCCCGCCGCTTGGGTTCGTGGTGCGCCGAGGGAAGAAGGGGCCCTGCAAAACACGATCAAAATCCTGGTCGCTTCACGATATCAGGTAAAATATCCAATTAAATAAGATTACAGATACTCACCGGCTCGACACTCGCATAGAGAAGGGCAGGCTTCCGCCCGACGAGATTTGTCCGACCCCAGCAACCGAAGCAGTCGGTGTCGAGGCGAGGGCGGAAGGACCGGATTCCTCCGTCCTTGACTTCTTTGCAGGTGGTCCCTCGGCACTCTCCGTCTCCCTTGCCCGCTGGCGATGAAGACGCTCCGTAAAAGGCACGTCGTCCGACGAGTCGAAGTTCGATAGAGCGGCAGCTGAGACAGCCCGTGCCGAGCTCGAAGCTGGCACTTTCCCCGACACGGCTACGGCTAGTGACCGTCGGGCTGGGGGAGGCGACCAGTCACCCCTGGTGGACGGAGAGGACCAAGATTCAGAGGAGGAGACCCCCTGAGTCGGCGCTGCGGTTGGAACGGTCGGCGCAGCGACCGTAGCAATCGGCATCACGGCCGGCGCCATCAGAGCAGCAACGGCTCCAGCCGGAGCAGTCGGCGTTGCGGAAGGAGTTGCAAACGTCGGCTGCGCCGAGGGCCCAGCGACGGGTGTCTCGAGGCTCACCCCTCTGCCCGAAGACTCAACACCCGACATTGCCAGGATGCCGACCTCTTCAGCCGGCACCATCACAGGCGCCAGCGAGTACGATGGAGGAACGCCCTCCTGCACAAACAAAGATAAGCGCCCCAATTTCGAAGTATATTATTCACTAATAAGTGCAGGTAAGATGATTTACCATTCGGCCCTCCTGATGTTCGGCATCCAGAGGGGCCGGTCCCTCGCTCGCACCGGCGAGAGCGTCGCTTTTCAGCAAGCATGAGAGGCGTTGCCTCACGCCATCCTCCGACTGAAGGATTTTCCGCATCGTGTCGAACCGCTCGGTGTAGTCGCACATGAGCCGAGCGCGGAGGCGGAGCGGCTGAGTGCGGCGGCGGACGAAGGTATCAACAAGACGCGCCCCGGTCAAGCCCGCGTCGTCCAGCTCGGCCATCCGGACGAGCAAGTCTTCAATGTCAGCCTCTTGCGCGTCGCTGAGGCCGGCATTCCAAGAATCCAAGACCGCCGGCGGTTCGAGGTCGAACACCGACAGTTCGGGGGTGGTGTTCTCGATGTAGAACCACCCCCCATGCCATCCCTTCAAGGAGTCCTTCAATGGTATATTGAAGTACTCCTGACGATTGTTGCGAAGACAAATCCCCGCGCCGCCAACGGTGCGAATCACGCCGCCTTCCTTCTGAGGCTGCACGCGGAAAAAGTACCTCCACAAGTCGAAGTGGGGATCAATCCCCAGGAAGGCCTCGCACAGCGTGACGAAGGCCGAGATCTGAAGGATGCCGTTGGGGTTGAGATGATGAAGACGCACGCCGTAATACTCCAGCAAGCCGCGGAAGAAGTTCGACGACGGCAACATCAGCCCGCGCTCGTGGAACTCAACGAAACTGACGATCTCGTTGGCGCGAGGCGACGGAACGACCTCGCGGTACGCTGAACGCCATCGCCCCGTGCCCCTCGGGGGGAGCACTCCAAGCCCCACCAAGGCGGTGAGGATGCTCTCCGAAACGGTGGACGCTTTCCATTGGGAGGCCATGAAGACGGAGTCGAAGTCGAAATTGAAGACGAAGAGCAAAGTGAAGAGCAAGCGCAAGGAAGACAAAGGAGTACTACGCGAGGATTGGAAATCAAGATGACGAAGACCGGAGGACGAACCACCTCTCTTTTTATAGAAGCTGACGCGCCGGTTCGACGCCGCCTGATCGTCGACGCTCTGGACCGGCATATCCACCCACACTCATTGACGAGTGGGCCCAAAAAGTGCTCCCAGTGGGCACTTGAACCTAAGCACACAGAAGAATTCCGTCACCCAGACGCCGACAGACGGGCCCACGAACCACCCTCAAAATTTGAATCGACAGGAGGGAGACAACGCGGCATTAACGTGCAGTTAATGCCTGGCAACCGCACTCTCGACGAGACGTGCACATCGCGAACCGTCGCACTTCGCTGATCGTGCGATGGACCAATCCAACCGCTCGGAGCAACCGGTGGTTACAAATTCCAAAACGCTGCATCCAACGTCCATCTGGAGGCAGCAGAGCCGTTCGATCGTTGGAACCGCAACCAAGGAACCGTTAATAACACCGTGAACCGATTCACGGTCAGGCGTAAGGTTGGGCGAACCCCCCGACCGATCCGACAGTCGCCAAGAACGCTGATCATGGGAAGATTGGTCAAACCAGTCTACCCTAGGCGTTATGCCGATCATGAGTAAAGGCCGGCCAAACCGGTGTTATCTAGGCATTTCTCCCGGCATCAAGCTAACGACGAAAGTTAGCTTTCAATCGACCCCAGCGGTCGGAAACTGCCTCCACGACGCTTCAGCCCACGACCGACCTTTCAGGTCACTCGGGGGCTCGGGGACTACGCCCTACGGGCGCGCTCGCGTAGGAACAACCATCAGCGAGTGATGGTCGGTACGACGCTTCAGCCCAGCGCCGCCTCAACAAAGGTCGCGAGCGGCGCAGGACTCGGGGGCTACTGTCGAGATAGTATACCTCGGGTACTTACGGACCAACCTCTACAATGCGGCCCACCTGAAGACCGTGGACCAAGGACCTCACAGGCGGCCCGGCCTCAGCGGTCGGGAAGCTCCGTCCAGGCCCACAAACGGAGTAACCGTTCCGACTCCCAGGGGTCGGGACTCGAGCTATCGGGATCCCAGCGGTCGGGACCCGCACGTCGACCGCTGGGAAGCAGTCATCAACCGAACAAACGTGTCAACTCAGAACCCCCAGCAATGTGTAGGAGATAAGTATTCCGGAAGATTCCGCAACTACTCGGTCGAGCGAGGAACAACCTTCCAGGCGATAAGGCTGAGCAACCCTGCTCCTTTTCAGGGAATAATAGTACGAGCGGGAGGCATCGATCGTCTGGCCCAAGCACCAAAGGGCATGACCCTCTGAAACAGCGGTCCCACCCGTCAGGGGGCCATCCGCTTCCGTAGGCGGCAAGATGCTTAAACCATAGTTCGGTCAAGGCAACCCAGGATCGGCCCTATATAAGGGGCACCCGGGTAACGGGAGGAGGAGGAGATGAACAAGATTATACACTCTGAACAATAGTGATAAACCCCGTCTGTAAACCACCCCATCACACGAGCTTGGGACTCTCGGATCCGTCCGGAGCCCTTCCGCATTGTACCTCCATGTTCTTGAGATTCATACGATCGATCTTTCGTCCCTGGACGTAGGGTATTACGCCTCGAGGCGGTCCGAACTAGGTTAACCTTTGAGTCTCACTAGTAGACTAGGCCATTCGATTCCGAAAACGCACGATCCCCCGTCCGATCGTATAAATTTACTGTGTCGGTGTACAAAACCCCGACATTCACTAAACTAATCTGTCAGGATCTCCTATAGCTCAGGATCCTCTCTTCTGACTCTAGAGTCATCATCAGCTTCAGTGTCAACTCCCTCTCCTTTTCGTGTGGGATCATCTGTGTCAGATACTGATACATCTACCTCTTCGTCAGTAAAAACAGGATCCGATGGTTGAAGGATGGTTTTCCAGTATTATTAACAGTTACCCAGTCACTTCTAGGACTGGAAATGACTCCTAAGTTCATTTCACATACATGTTGCATGAAACACATCTATACGACAACTCGATTTCGTGTTTTCATTCTTGCCTCGTGTAAAAGATTAATCTGTAGTTACTACTCTTTGAGTCGCTAGTTATTTAGGCAGGGCCGGCTTACAAGCATGGCCACGAGGGCACCGGCCTAGGGCCCAGTCTTAAAAAGGGCCCCAAATTTTAAAAGAACTGCATACTGTAGCTTACTATTTTAAAAAAGTTGAACCTACAAACTCAAACATGACTTCCGATCTAAAACTGACTAACAAAACCTAATGACCTAAAATTATTGCTTATTGATGAGAGTTAGGAATTTTGTTGAAGTTTTTACTCTTAAAAATTGTGACCATTTTTTTAACAAAATCATATGAGTGACTTTTATAGTGCTAATTTAAAAAAAAAAAACTCATCACGAGGGCCCTCACATTGGTTTTGCCCTAGGGCCCTCGACACATTAGAGCTGGCACTGTATTTAGGCTTCCTTTCGAACAAGAGATTTTTTCTCGTTTCCTGTATTTTTCTTATAAAATTAAACTAATTCTTATGAAATTTCTGTAAGATTGTTGTAAAATTTTTGCGTTCCAAAAGAGGTCTTAAATTGGTCCATCCTTTTTGAACTTGCATTGTAGGACTATATTCTTGTGCCATACACATAACCAAAGCTATACGAGGAGTTAAATTTTTTTTTACCCTCACATGAATTGAAGGACTATACTCTATAAAACAAAAGCAAAAAATTGAAAGACACTTGAATCGATCAATCTTGTGATCGAACTTCATGTGGTAAACCTCCTTGGTGGCGACGAGGTTGTCCCGGACGACGGTACACAGATCCAGCAGCGTGATGGAGCCCTCGAGCTCAGCCTCGACCAGGAGAAAATCAAAAGTGAGGAGGGGTGAAGTGAGGTGTCCCATTGAAAGGATGATAAATAGAGCCTCTTTCTAGAAAAAATAGTCAATCAATCTCAACCGTTCATTTTTGAATCTGATGATTCTCAGATTACCTTTCATGCAAGTGTGTTTGCCATAAAATCCGCTTTACCTCGACCAGCCACTGGTGCCGCGGAGAGGTGGAGCACGTCCCAGTTGCTGGGCAGGCTGACGGGCTCGTCGACTGTCATGTACTGGTGATGGATTGGGCCCACAATCCAAATGGGCTTCCTACCTCAAATTTTTATATATTAAAGCGCAAGCGTATTCAACCCTCGTTGCGCCATATCACCTTAAAAAAATAATAACTGTCGAATTAAAATTTCAGATTAAAATCTAACGCTGGATATTAGAAAGAAGAAAAAAATATTTTCCCGGGTCAATGTAGAAGCGTGCTTCTACTCGACGAAAGCAAGCATGAACGACCGTGTCATCGTCTTAGCTTTTTCAGGTTTAACATAAATTTTGACTATAGTCATATTTAATTTTTTATAAATTTTATATATTATAATTTGCTTTATCATTAAAGTTATTTTAATCACAACTTAAAATTTTACATATTTGAATTAATTTTTTAGATAGTCAAAGATGATATTAAAAATCAATAGTAAATAATAATTTAGGAATAGAGTGAGTATATGGTATTCCTCATGGACAATGGTATAGATATAAGAAATTAACTGTAACTGTTTTGTTAAATCAAATTTATTTTTGCTATAGATTCAATAGAACTATTGCAAAAGATATAAGAGAAGTTCTTATAAATTTATTATACTTCTATGTCCTGCAAGTATATGCTACAATTAAAGACTTTTATATGTAATAAAAATGTATATTTAGATAACCTAAATTGTTTTATCTCCTAAAAATGCTCTTTGATTACTGTGAGAACTAAGATTCAATCTTTTCTCGCTTACAATTCCGGTCTAAAAAAATAGTAGCTTTGAATGCAATGTTTTAATCAAACATTGTCAATATAAATTAGAAATAATTTTAAATTTATTAAACTACAAATTAAAAATAATTTATTTTAAAAATACATTCTTAAAAGTGTACCGATGCTACTTTTTATTAAATATCTTATAGATAACAAAGGTCACACTTATGCTTTAAAGACCACGTCGACAACTTTTTTTTAGACCGAAATATATGTTTATAGAACGTTGTCATCCATGTCAAGGCAACTATACTTTTTTTTTGTTAAATAATAAATTTAAAATATACTGCTTCAATTAAGATCGCAAAACAAAAACATACACGAAAAGCGCGGCAATTGCCGCGCAAATTTTCTAGTTCTAGTTCTCTAATCATAAAAGAAAAAAGTCTTATTTACCTTGCTGGACTATCATGGTTGTTCGCTTTTCCTCCCTCAATTACAAAACCGGGTACTCAGACTCCCTTATCTATCAAACCCATTCATTTTCCTCCTTGAGCGGTTTATACAGCGGTTTTTGCTGACGTGGATGCCCACAAGGCAGCTCTACCTGATGTGGACAGCCGACGTGGCAAATCCCTGCTGACGAGAACAAACGACATGTCCTCTCTTTATTCTAAATTAGAAAATAAATACTTAACAGCATCAGAAAATTATGAAACTTTGTACAAATTTAAATCATTATATAAGGAACAACTTTTATTTTAATCCCAATTTCAAATACGGATCAAATTTTATTTTCGAAATTTAAAAGGACAAATAATCATAAAAATAATCTAGATCTTCGAAATCTTTTGATAAAATTTCATAATCTTTTTCTAAAATTCATATCATTCTTAGTATTTTTAAACATGAAAGGTTTCACATAAATTTCCTATTGAAATTCATAAATTTCACTATTTGAACTTAAATCAATAAAATTTGAGCTATTTTTACTTTAATTTGAGATCAGACTTTTATTTGTTTAATTCATGTATCTCTAAGTGTTTTGAAACTAAAATTGTTTCACATACATTTTTATAGAAGTTTTTAATTTTCACTTTTTTAACTTGCATTCAAATTCAAATTTTAAAATTGGGCAAAATTATTTTTTCCTTTTGAACTCAAATTTCAAATTTATTTAATTCATGACTTTCTACGTACTTTCTTATAAGAATTATTTCACATACTATTCTTCAAAATTTTTAGATTTCAATTTTGAACTTGAACTCAAATTCAAATTCAAATGTGAAATTTCAACTAAATAATTTTTGAGATAAAATTTGAAATTATTTAATTTGAACTCAAATTAAAAAAAATTCATTTCATTTGAGCTCACAACAATTTAGCTCAAATTCTAAATTTCAATTTCAATTTGGTTTAAAAAGTGAAAATGAAAAATTTACAAAGAAAATGTATGTGTAACAATTCTTTTTTGAAAGTAGTTAGAAAGACGTGAGTTTATGGAAATTTGTAAAATTTTATCAAAAAACTTAGAACGTATAGATATTTTCTTTACTTCAAAACGGTTATTTGTATTTCTAAAATTTTAAAATAAAATTTGTTTCAAATTTTAAATTGAACTTAAAACAAAAGTTGTTCCTTGCGAAATAATTTACAATTATGCAAAATTTCATAATTTTCTGAGTATGTTAAGTATTTTTTCTAATTTAGAATAAAGTGAGAATTTGTTGGTTGTCCACATCAAACAGATACTTGCCACGTCAGCTGTCATAGCCGCCGCGTGGACATCATGTCAGCGAAAACCACTATCCAAACTGTCCGAGGAGAAAAAAGGAACGGGTTTGACAGATGAGGAGGTCTGAGTACCCAGTTATATAATTGAGGGAGAAAAAGACTTTTTCCATCGTAAAACAACATTGGACACTGATTTGGGCTTGCTCATGGGCTACAATTACAGGCCTATGAGCGGCTCTTTTATGGGCTCGACTGATGGGCCATTACGGAAGGAAGTGATCAGGCCCACGAGCACGCCTGAGAACGGTCAGCACGAAAGGATCTGCTCATCTCATGGCGTCTTTCCTGCGTGTCGCCCGAATAATAGCGGCGCTTTTGCTTTGCTTACCTGTGTCACTACAAGCAGCGCATCAAGACATACCAGCTTCGATCCTATGTAGCCGTGACACGTTACGGTCCCTGATAAGTCCGTCCATTTCGCCACTGTGGTTAGCCAGGAGCTTATTCCAGGTAACGACGTGATGTACGTAGCCATACGCATGTGTCCTACGAAAAGCCAATAATTCTCCAAGCGATAGATACATCGACGCAACGCAAAGGAGGAGGGACCGCGCTCTATCCCTACTGGTCCGGATATCCCTACTGGTCCATGGATCTATACCAATGACACTGACAGGATCGCTCTGTACTAAGTGGCAATCATCAACGTTTCATCTGGGTGCACGCTTCAAATTAAGGAAAACCAGGGTTGCTCCTTTTCCCTTTCTATAATGTGTGATGCACAGAAGTATTTTGAGAACTACCCTGCTTGTTTTTGTTTATAAGCGGCTTATTATGAAAATAAGCGAGAATCTCACCTAAAAGTTTTGTTTATTTCCGTGAGAATTCAATTTTCGCTTCACATATTCGAGAATAAAATAAATATTTGTGGTGAAAATAATTAGATTCTCTTTAATCTTCTACAGAAACAAACAGACCCAAGTTGTAGCACAAAGACCGTGCAGCAGAGAGGAGCATCGAAGAAAATTCCTGATACTGTGCGTGCCGTAACAAACGACGCATGCAGCTGTACCACCAGCGCCAACTGCAAGCTGCACGCGAGCGATCGACACATATGCAGCAGCAACTCAAACTTTACGGGCAGCGCCGGTGTGGTGCACGTCGGGGCTACTCCAACCTCGATGGAAGCTCGGGGCAGGTGTCCAGCTTGGTGAGGTCACCTAGCTAGCGGCTAGCCCACTGTTGGCACCCCCATAAACGAACGTAGTAGTAGTAACACGAACGTACCTGCCCGCTGCACGCCTGCACCCAGCCCGCGACATGATAGCTGGCTGGTCGCCATTCGGCAGCGGCAGGCCACGCACACATGCCAGAGCAGAGGATACGTGGGGCTCTCCTGCTCTGGTCCCGTAGACCGGTGAGGACGCTAGCGACCCCAGCCGACGCACAATGAGAGCACAAGGCGCCAACGGGCAACGGGTGAACCTTCACCAAACTACTGCATGGTGTCCATGTCTGTAGCCCAGAACCTGAGGGCCTGAGGCGCCATTCCCGCCTAAACTCGCCCATCTCCGTGTCCTCGCCGCGACCGACCGACTGACCCGCCGGCCGGCCACGCGCTTCCGCCCTTCCCGTCGCGGAGCAACATCAGCGTCAACCGTTCACGCTACTGTAGAGCTCACGTTGCCGCACGGTGGTGCAGCGTTTTTTTTCTTCCCGGGCCCCAACGCTGACAAAGAAGAAGATTCGATCGACGTGCATTGATGCATGCCGTCACGTCTCCGTCGCGTACAGCGCCGCATGCCATTGCGTTTGGACGCGTGCGTAGAAGCGCGCGAAGCTACAAGAGTGAGACGGAGCGTGCGCAGAGGGAGATGCGAATGATCTCTCGGTCACCACCGTGCGTTATGATCTGGGGAGAGGTCAAAGGCCGTGATGTCGATCTCTCGGTCACGGTCGTCCCAGCTCGAGCGGGCATGCAGGAGCCCAAGAGCACATGAGCGGATTTTTTTCACTCCGCCCGAACGTCCGGACACGGCTCCGCTCCGTCCGCTCAGGATCGCGCGCGTCCCCGCGCCCCCGTTTTTTTGCAGGGGCCCTTTGGCAGTGGGAGTCCGGGGCGCGTCTGGACGTCCGGTTGTCCGGATTTTTTATTATTCGCCCAGAGCGCGCCTTCTGCAGCCGCTTCTGTTGGCCCGCAGTTGTAGCAGCTAGGAGAGGAAAGAACCTGTTGGCAGCACCGCAGCAGCGACGGTGGAAAAGAACCTGACCTGGAGGCCGAAAACGGAGCGGCAGCTATCGCCTGCGCCATGCGCGCTGCCCGGCCCACCAGGACATCGTCGGGCAGCCAAGCCACCGCCACCGGCCGGACAGAACCAGTACCAGTGCCCGGCTGCAGAGCCGCAGAGTCGCGGCACGCACCATCGATCGTGTGCGCGTGCGTTCGGGGCCAGCCGGACCACATCGACCACGCTGCGTGTCAGCGTACGTTGTTGCACGGGAGTGTTGCGGTGTACGCTGTACGCCCGACTGTTGTAGGGGAGGGCCACGCCATGCGAGGCGAACAATTGGCTCGCCCATAATTTCCGCAGCGTATGTCGTACATACGTACGGGCCCGCGCCACCCCGGGTCCTGTACAATACGGGACGTACGGCACATACCAGTAACACGTGCTAAATTCAATCGCGCGTATGTCCCATTGATTGATAAATTCAGTCGGAGCGCCTCGGCGTACTTACGTACACAAAGCTCCCTGGCTGTGCCGTTCACTGGTGGGGTATTAACAGGAGGTACCAAATTAAGAAGAAGAGATTTGTTACGGTGTTTTAGAAGCACTGGAGATTATATCGTATTTATTCGAGTTTATCCAAATTTTAAGGCATCTTTATATCAAAAAAATATTGATTTTTGTTGTTACTCTAAAGTATTGCATGGTTCACGAATATAAAAAGATATACATTTTCCATCCTAAAATTGTTTTCGTGCAATAACAATTTTAGAACAGATAAAATATACGAATAAATTGGTAAAAAAACTGAGATAAGTTTAAAATGGCAGATTCTAAAATAGACCAAAAATGATTGTGAACTATTCATTTGCGTGAATCTCGATAAATAAAATAATTTTTACCTCTTACTCCCTCCATCCCAATTACTTATCATACTAACCTCTTCATTTTTCTTCCCAATTTACTTATCATCATCGCTTTTTAATACACTTTTTTCTATTCCCAATATATCTCTATCTCTCTCTTTCTCATTTTCAAACCTCATAATGTCAAATGAAAAGGGACGAAGGGACATAATTATTAAACCTCGATAAAGTTGAGATTGATTTCTAGTCGTACCTCTCAGGAGGTAAAAGAAGACCATTTGGTCTACCTAGCAGGACTTTTAAAATAAGATATTGGTCAAAATGCACCATGTAGTCATGAAACAGCGATGCATTAAAAATAAAATATTTGCCTAATTATTTTTTTCTTGATTTCGCTGTGCCCAAATAGAGACCATAATATATGTTTCCTCGAAAAGAAAACTTCCGGTTCCAAGAACCAATTTAGAAGTTTTTACCGCTCCAGTTATCTGCTGGAGCGGTAAAATCAAGACAACATGCGGCCTTTAGTTTTGATTGTCGAAAGCTGCTAATTAATAAAACCGCTGGGAGCAAAACGCACGGTCATAGACAACATCTGCCGTGTGTTTTGCTCTTCCATTAATTCATGTCTGCAATAAGCAAAGTAGCAGTAGCAGAAGGAAGTCGTCCCAATGGATGAGCTAGCGAGCGATCTCCGCCTGCAGGGTGGAGTTGTACCCAACCTGCTCGGTCTCCCGCCGCAGCTGGGGCGTCGCGGGGTCCTCCTCGCCGTCTGGCACCGCCTCGTACTCCTGCGTGTCGCACGGGGCAAATCCATTAAGAAAACCATCAGTACGCTCTCGGCATGTTTGGTTTCAGCCGGACAATCAGAACCACGCGAAGCATGTCATTGCAAAGAAACCGAAAACATTCTGCCGGGCTCTCCGGTACGGTTTTGCATGCGAGCATAACGTCAACAGGACCCGTCGTGCTGCTTGAAAATTCGCTGTGGCAGCACGTCAACACTTGAAGCCGTGATGGTGATAGGTAGGAGTAGGAGTCGCGTGAGAGAAAACCAAGCGAGACTGTTTCAACTTTGGAAGAAGACGCCATGGATCGGTGCCGTCGCGCACAGGGAAGGAACGAGCAGTAGGCAGGCCGTCCAGGCGAACGTGACTTTGACCAGCGGCACAGAGAGAGAGAGAGAGAGAGAGAGATGCCGACTATCGGGTCAGGCAACAAAGAACGCGCGTGCCTGCCTGCGCCTGGACCAAGTCCAGTCCGGGGACCAAATAAGTAACAACTAGTCGCCACCGGGTTTTCCGAAAGTTCCCTGGTTCGTGAGACGCGATAAACGGGAGCTTGAGGGGATACGAGGGTCGCTTAATTAACCTCACCTCGAGCTTCTGGACGAGGTCCCTGGCGTCGGGCGCACTGACGAAGAGGTGGCGCTGGGACGGCTTGATGAAGCCGTCGTCCACGGCCTTGTCGATGAACGCCAGCAGCAGGTTGTAGTACCCGTCCACGTTCAGAAGGCCCACCTGCAACAGGCGCCGGGCCGGGTCGTTGTTAGCTGAGCTGCCGTTTGCAGCTCCGAGACAGCGGGTGACGTGCAGGAGAATGCAGTGTACAGTGCAACGATCATCCAAAAGGTTACGTGTGCACCAGGAGCAGCGAGAGAGAGGACGAGCACTCACCGGCTTGCTGTGGATGCCGAGCTGGGCCCACGCGATCACCTCCAGGAGCTCGTCCAGCGTCCCGTAACCGCCTGCAACGACGACGTCGTCGTCGCCACGGACGACGCGATAGTTAGAACAATCAAGAAGCAGCACGCTGGTGCGTGCCGAGCAACAACACGATCGAGTTCGCTGCGTACCGGGGAGCGCGATGAAGGCGTCCGAGTTGCGCGCCATCTCGGCCTTGCGCTGGTGCATGCCCGCCACGGCCCGGACCTCGCCCACCGTCTCCCCGGTGAGCTCCTTGCCCATCAGAGCGGTCGGTATCACGCTGCAACACCGAAAGCAGTTACTACTAGCCTACCATTAGCAAGAAGTGATCGAACGGAGCAAGGAACGAGAAGGAGCCGGCGGACCCTATGACGTGGCCGCCGCCCTTGTGCACGGCGTCGGAGACCTCCCCCATGAGCCCCAGGCTGCCCCCTCCGTACACCAAATCCACCTTCCTCGCCACCTGACAGGGGTACAATAGCTTGAACGAGTAAACAACCAACGACGGAAAAGTCATCAGGTGGAACGAGCGCTCTTGATCGAATCGCTGCTGCTTGTTACTCCTACCAGCTCCTTGCCGAGCTCGACGGCGGCGTCACGGTAGTTGCTGCGCTTGCCCGAGCTGCTGCCGCAGAACACGCACACCCGCCTGAACCTGGACGACCCATTGACGCCGCCGCCGCCGTTCGTGGTCACCGCTGGGGTACCTTCCATCGCTTCTCCTGTGCGCGCTGCTCAGCCGTCACGGTGCTGCGTGCGCCGTGGTGCGACGGCGCGGTGGTAAAGAAGCGGGAGGTGGTACAATGCAGGGTGGGGGCGATGGCACGGAGGGGTATAAAAAGGGAAGCTTTTTGGGGGCAAGGGGTCCCGCGCGAACAGGAGTTCTGGATGAAGAGTCTACGCGGCCGGAACTCATTAACGTACTCCCTGCTGCCGGGCAACGGGCTGGTACGGCTTGATGATAAGCAATTGATTAGCGGCCATGTGCTGGGATTAATCCAGCCATCGATCGATTCGTCTGGCGCAGTGGTGGTATCCTCTGCTATTGGTTGACGATTAGTGTGGTGCAACCTAGCGAAGCCTCTGCTGCAGACTAGTACTGCACCTTGTATTTGTAGCGAGGCATCTCTCCCGTAGTCCCTCATGGACGCATCCGTCCGTCGTCAGTGTGATTAAACTGCATCCACTTTCTCCGGTCAAATTCGAATTACTGCCTCCGTACTAAAAAAAGATAATGTTTTTGACTTTTACGCATCACATTTAATCATTGTTCTTATTCAAAATATTTGTGCAAATTTTAAAATAAATAGCCCATGGTTGAAGTATCTTTAATGATAAATAATACGCAATAAAATAAATAGAGAATTCATAAGTATTTCTCGGTTTGATCATTGTCAAGCTTCTTCAATTTTGATTGTTAATACTAGAGAATTTATAATGCTTTATCACATATAAATAATGTTATTTAATTCATCATGAAACAAACTTTCATAATATATAACTTGTTATGTTAGAAACTATTTAACTTTTATATTATAAGGCAAAGTTAAAAGAATTTGATTTTGATCAAATTCAGAAATATTTATATTTTGGAATAGAAGTAGTAATATTATTTATAAACGTTTTGAATAAGACGGAGAGCCAAACTTGATGTCAAAAAAAAAATGTTGTTTTTGGATGGAGAAAGTAACTTATATAATTATTGTCGCTCCTCAAGTGCTGTAAATTTGCATGCTTCATGAGATGGAGGATGCTGCATAAAGCTAGGGGTGTAAACAATTGCATCTAAAATTAACCTGTGGATCTATTTAGTTAAAAAAATAAATGAATTTCTCAAAAAATAGAGAATTTTTAAAAAATTAATTATTTTTTTTAAACTAAATAGGTTTGAAAGTAACCTGATTATCTTTAATTTCACCCCTACATAAAGCAGAGGGACATCCGGTCGCACAAGGAAGCATAAATTTGTCATTGCTTTTGGTAGAGGGACACTTGGCTACTCCTTTTTTAATTATTATTATTATTGGCACGACCACGTGGTTAACCCTGACGCTCTGGAAACAAAGACGCATGAGAAACTTACAGGTACGGTTTTTCCCGGATGGACGATCGCGACAGACCATTAGCTACTCCCTCTCAGTCTCAGCCCCGTTTAAAACACAGTATTCTTCATATTTTCTACTCCCTTCGTCTTATTTTATCTGTCACTTTAGCCTTTTATTTATCTCAAATTAACTATCATTCTTACTTTTCAATACATATTTTTTTATTTTCAATGTATTTCTAACTCTTTCCTTCTTTGTTCATTTTTCACCTCTCTTAATTCTAGGGCACATGCCTACATTTTTCTCTATGAAATTGAAATGATATCTGTGAAATCCTATGACATTCCTATGAAATTCCTAAGTTCCAAACGGACCCTTAGAAATAAAATCATGCTGAAATTTTTCTCTCTGCTGTGAAAAGATTGTCATTTTAAAACGTAGATATGAGGATTAAGAAAAAAAAAGAAATAGTGCACTAGAACCTAAAAAAAATAATAAAAAGAAAAATAGATAGTGAGAAAGACACTGGACATGTTTTAAATCATAAAATGACACTTTTGAAAACGAATGGAGTAAAAATTGCGTAGTACTAGTATCTTATAAAGTCATTCTCATATTTTTAATAAAAATCTACCTCTCTCTCCACCATCTCTAATAATTTTATGCTCTATCTATTTTTATTTCACTTTAATTTCTATGTCCAACTGCTAAAGTAACATTCTTTTAAGAACGGATGGAGTATTAGGGTTTGTTTGTTTCCTTAGAGAATCTCAAAAATCAACTTTTCAATGATACTTCATCCGTCCCAAATTATATGTCTTTTTGTACTCCTCTAGTTTTTTTAAATTATAAGCATTCTCACTTTCTGATACAACTTTCTCGCTTCCCAATATTTTATCTCTCACCTCCTCATTTTCTGTGCACCCCACATTTTCACGTTACTTAAATCATGTGCTCACTCCTAAAACAACTTATAAATTAGGACAGAGGGAGTATATTATAAATAACTGGACTGCCCATATGTTGTTAGTGATTTTCACTGTTTTATGTGGTGGAAAAATAAAATCTGCTAAAAGCTATAACGATTATGGGACTGAAAATCTGTTGTCTAGATTGTGATAATCATCTAAAGAAATCGAACGTTTGTTTCTAAAATAGACTATATAGTACCAGTAGTAGAAAACATTTATTACGAGAATAGCAACAACTAGTACAAAAACCTAATTACAGGCTAAAAAAAAGGGATAGGGCTAAACTGAGCTTGGGCCAGTTAGACGTACACATCTACTTTTCTTTAGTGGTCCAACAATGTACTGTAGTACTATGGTGCTCCAGCTCCAAACATCTGAATAGGTCTTGATATGCAAAGTGACAGGTTTCCATAGTTCGGGTCACATGGATTTCATTCTTTTGGCGAGTACCAGTGAGCGAAAATTATTCAAAGGGAAAAAAACCTACGGCGTCCACATCCCAGGCAATATGTGCTATCAGCCTCAGCCAACACCCAAACCTAACACATCAGACAGTAACCATTGACCATCAGCGTGCAGCCATCAAGGTTAACAAAATCATGAAAATCTGTCCGATTTTCACAGTTTCAGTGAAATCGGACCTTCACGGACGACCGATTTTTATTTTAAAATTCAAAAAAATTGACAATTTCAAAATTTCGAAAACTGATAAAAATGGATGATAAACTGGTGAAGCTAGTGGGTTTCAAACTTCGAAACTTGAAAACTGGTAAAACCGCTTGATAAATCGAAAAAATTAACCGGTTTTTGATCAAATTTCATTCAAATTTTAATTTTTCGATTTGGAGCGATTTTTGACCAGTTTTTGTGATTTTTGTCAAACTAGTCCTCATCTGTTTTAATGTTTCAAACGAAATAAAAAAGCTTGGCAGCCACGTCCCCACACCCTCGCTTCTTCCAGACCGGCTCCTCCTCTGCCTAGGGTGTCTTCGCGCTGCACCATAGGGCACTCCTGCACTATAAAACTCCATTTAGGATGCAAGAATTTTTCTGATTGCTTCATTTTTTTCTCTGAAAATGAACTCATTTTCTATAAGATCTCCTTTGAAATGTAAGATTTTATATAAATTTTATAGGAATCAGTTCAACGCATAAAATTTTTCGACGAAGGGACACCCCCTATTCCATTACATGCATAACGGAATAACTGAGTCTTACAACGAACATGTCTACCACTCTCCGAAAACAGTCCGAGTGGAGACCAAAAGCTAAGATCAACAACGGCAACAAAAAAAACTGAACAACATGACCGACACCACCACGACAAACGATCATCAGGACGACTACCACACAGCTAAACTCCTGAGACAACCACTGATAAAGATGAGAAAGACCATGACACTGGAAGCAGCAAGAAGCCAACTTTATGGAGACTTCTTAACTTGCATCTTGGGTGGCATCTTGTTCAGGGATCTCCTGCTCCTGATCTTCAGCTTCCTCTTCATCAGGGCCTCTGAGCTGCAGCCTCATTTGATTTCCAGGCATTCTTTGTTGAAACAGGTCCACTGCTGAAACGGTCTGCAATAAAATTTCCACACCACGAAGCAGCTCTTCTTTCGACAGGTCCTTCAACAAAACTACCCAGTATTTCAACAAGCCACAAGCTTGGTAAATGATTTCACTAGGGTTATGAATAACCTTCCGCTCAAAACACACTTTGTTTCTAGTTTTCCAGATAGCCCAGGTTATTGCTGCCAGACCAGGTACAAAAAACTTATCTCCATTGGGCAAAAATTTCCCGATCCACTTGTAATATTGTGTGGTAGAGTTGGGTATACAGTCTGCCCCCAAATATAATCCCACATAGCTCCACACCACCTTAGCAACTGGGCACACAAAAAATAAGTGGGAAGTAGGCTCATCATGAACAGAAATCACACATGACAATACCTTTCCAATTTCTCTTCTTCATATTATCCCTGGTAAGGGTAGCATTCTGCTCTAATAACCAGATAAAGATTTTGATTTTCAGAGGAATATTAGCTTTCCAAATATGAGTATTGGGCTTCTGTTGCATGTTAGCATGGATGTTTTTATATAAAGATTGCACTGTAAAACTTTTCTTCTTGGCAAAGACCCAAATAGAAGTATCACTGGCAACAGAAAAGGGATATCCCATAATCTGTGCCATGACATCTTGCCATTGCTTGTGAAAATTATCATCTAGCCTTCTCCTGAAGCTAAGATTCCAGTCTTTAACAACACACTCATGAAAAGAGATATTCTGATTATTACAGATGTTATAAATATCAGGAAATATGTCAGCAAGAGGTCTCTTATCCAGCCAACGATCTTCCCAAAACAGAGTCATTTTACCATCACCAACTATCCTCTTCCTCCCCATAAGATATAAATTTTTAATTTTCAGCAAATCACTCCAGCAGGAGGAGTCAAACTGCCTGTGCTTAACAGTTGTTATGGATTTATTTCTCAAATATTTCTTCTTAATAATCTCTTGCCAAAGGCTGCTCCATTTCTAACTTCCACCACCATTTACACAGGAGACTCACATTCATCCATAACAGGTTTTTAATTCCCAGACCACCTTTTGCTTTAGGCACACTGTTTTTTCCCATTTGACTAAGTGGTATTTCCCCTTAGTACCCCCATCTTGCCAAAAGAAAGTTCTCCTAACTTTATCAATATCATGAATCACAGTTTTGAGGAGAAGATACATTGACATGTGATATATAGGTGTATTTAATAAGCTTGCATTGATCAAAGTCAGTCTGCTTCCAAAGGACATAGAACCTCCTTTTCAAACATCTAATTTCTTAGCAATTTCTGAGCTACCAGGTCCTAGTCTCCAACAAGAATCCTAGAGGGCCCCACTGGCACCCCTAAATATTTAATGGGAAAACCCCTATTTGACAATGAAACAAATTAGCATAAGCATCAGCAATCTCATTGTCTCACCCAATCAAAATAATCTCACTTTTTTGGAAGTTTATCTTTAAACCAGACATAAGCTCAAACATGGATAAAAGCAATTTCAATTTATTAGCTTTCAGATAATCATATTACAAACATAAAATGGTGTCATCAGCATATTGCAAAATAGCTACCCCTTTGTCTATTAGATGAGGAACCAGGGCAGTTACCAAACCATTATCTTGAGCTTTATGAAATATCTTAGTAAGACAGTCAGCTGCTATATTAAACAAAAAAGGGGAAAGGGGGTCCCTTGGCTCACTCCTTTATAGCTAGCAAAGTACCCTCCTATTTGATTATTGAGTTTAACACTCAAATTGCCATTGCAAACAACTTGTTTTAACCAAGACATCCAAAGAAGGTTAGAGTTTTTTATCTCCAGACATTTAAACAAAAAATCCCAATTAACCTTGTCATAGGCCTTTTCAAAGTCAAGCTTAAGCACCACCCCTATCTGTTTTTGCTTTTTAGTCTCATGGAGAATTTCATGTAAAGACATAATACCATCCGTTATATTTCTCTTTGGAATGAAAGCATTTTGACTATTATCTATCAGCTTATTCATGTAAGGTTCCAATCTAATAGTCATGACTTTTGTAAGTAACTTGTACAAGCAATTGAGTAAACAGATAGGTCTAAATAGCTGAATCCTGTCAGCTGATTTTGTTTTGGGCAATAATGTGATAAAATCAATTGGGAAACCATCAGGGCCAGCAGCCTTACTAGTATCCATATCATAAAGGGCATGTTTAATCTCTTCCTCAGAAAACTCTCTATTGAAATCATCATTATCTTCATTACTAAGTTTACTGCCCACATCCCAAATTTCAGGGTCAACAGCCACTAAGTTCCCTGGGGCTTTCCCAAACAGGGACTTATAATATGAAGTGGCATGACTTAAAAGCTCCTTATCTCCAGTAATCTCTTTGTCAGCATCTATCAGGCTAAAAATAGTATTTTTTTTTCTTTTTCTACCATTGGCAATTCTATGAAAGAATTCAGTGTTGTTATCCCCTTTCAAAAGCCATCGAGATTAAGTTCTTTTATGCCAGTAAAGCTCTTCTTCAGAATACATTGTTAACATTTCAGTGGTGAATTCCATTTTCTATTTTTCTTGGATGGGAGTTAAACCATGTTGTTCCTCTACATTCTCCAATTTAGCTAATTCTTCTTGGAGAATTTTTTTTTTAATTTTGCCAGCCAGGTTGGCTCTCCAACCTTTCAAGAAATTCCTCACTTTTTTCAGCTTAAGCATTATTTTATCTAAAGAATTGCGAGCATTCACATTTTCACTCCAAATTCTTTCTATTTGAGGTTTAAACTCAGCTTGCCCAAACCAAGAAGTCTCAAATCTGAAAGGTCTAACTTTGGGTTTCTTCTTATCATTAGAAGACATGATCAAAAGGTTATGATCAGAGGCATCTCTAGAGATTTTCTGCACCGTAGCTAAAGGAACCATAGCTTCCCAATCCTTGGTAACCAGGGCCCTATCTAATTTTTCTAAAGTAGGATCAGCGTGGTTGTTAGACCAAGTAAACATCTCCCTACTCATCTCTAATTCTCTCAACTCATAAGTATGAATAACAGAATTAAAGGTAGATGAAAATTGAGAAAGAGTGTTAGGCTTATTCTTCTCAACACTATATCTCAAGATATTGAAATCTCCTTCAAGTATCATAGGAAGGGTATTATGAGAGCAAAATGCAGCTAACTCAGTCAAAAAATTTAGTTTATGTTCATCTTGAGGAGGTCCATAAATATTTAAAAGATTTCAGTCTTTGTTCATCTTTTTATCATGCAAACTAACTCTCAAAATATACACACCTTTCACCACCCTAAGGATGTCAAAAGACTCCTTACAAATACCAGTAAGCACCCCTCCTGCCCTTCCTCTAGAAGGTATCCAAATCCAATCATACCGCTCAAAAGGGTCCAACTGCTTCAAAAAGGAATTAGAATAGTCTTTTTTAATTGTTTCTTGAAAACAAACAAAAGATGGGGAGTATTCCACCAGAAGTTCTTTCACTTGGGTAGGCATCCCTTTTTTGCCTACCCCTCTTACATTCCAAAAAAGACCTAACATTTAAGATTTTGACGATCTTTCTTCCTCACCTCCCTCATAGGACACTGGAGGTTTGTCATTTTCAGACCCTGGCATCAGAGATCTGCTTCGTCCTTGATTTTTGAAGTTGCTAGTCATGACTTTACATTTTTTTTCTTTTTAGTTTTTCTGCTACTAACAACTATGAATCCCTCAGGATCAGAAGATTCTTCTTGTTCCATCCACTGAACCATTTTAGGGGATGAGGGGTCTTCAGAGCCATTATCTAAATCAGAAGATTTGGATACAATTTCTTTAGCATATAAGGCACATCTAGCTTCTTCTAGATTTTTAAACATATCAAGAATTTCAAAATCATCATGAGGTATTAGAGCACCCATGTTATTAGCCTTATCAACAAATTCTTCATTAAATAGAACCGCAAAAGAATTACTAGTATGAAAATTACTTTTAGGGGGTAAGGGATTTGGTGTACCTTCCAAATTTCTTTTCCTTGTCCTCTTCTCTGCAGCTTCCAGAACATTCATCGTGGCTCCCATCAATCTGGTTGACTGCCTAGTTGGCACAATTGCTTGGACATCCAAAGCAGCTGGCTCTTTACTTGAAATATTTTTTTCATCATGCTTCAAACTTTTAAGCCCCCCTGCTTGTTCAACCAGAACCTGAGTGGCTTGAATCACCTCCTGCTCCTGACAAAGTTGAGCCTCCATTATGTTCTCTGCTAGCACAGGTGCCACAATTTCATCATCTAGAGTAATACTATATTTTCCTTCTTCCATCACTGAAATCTTCTCCCCAAGAACATCTAATATCAGTTTCTGACTATTCAACATGTTTGCATAGAACACCATCCAAGTTTGTTGTGTAGTATATTGTGAAATTTTTTACTGCTTTTCGTGCTCTTGATAAGGACTTTTCTAACTCTCCTCCCCTTCACTGACTTCAAGATCCTTTATGGCATCAATTTTGTCACCTTCTGATCCCCCAGCCTCATTACTACCAAGTATCTTCCTTGGTGCCTCATCATTTGTAGTAGATACCTTTGAGGGATTGGATATAAGTTTGAGAGCGGTAGCTGTCTTAGTATATGTCTTATCTCTAGTCATAACAATAGTTTTTTTCTAAGGTGATTGAGCAGCTGTATCTTGTCCAGTTTTAGCTTTCTTAGCAGTATTATCCTCTGAAGCATTCTTGGAACTCCCCTGATCCACTCTCACATAAATATGCTTGTTCGGGGGAGGCCTCTCTACTGGACTTTCTCTCTCAAATAGGAAGTCATAAAATAAATCACCATTCTGTCCTTTCACCACAGCAGGCACTTTGATAATATCTCTACATCCAATCCTAATTCTCACAAACTCCTTCATTATACTTGTCAGGGTAGTATACCTCAGGTATCTACGAATCACCTTCTACAGCACGGCCCACCTGCGGCCCGCGATCCTCCAACGGCCCACCAAAAACTTCACAAAGCTGGCCCGGCCGCAGCGGTCGGGAAGCCTCGCCAAGGCTCGAAGCTGAGGCGGGCGCAATCGCCCGACCCTCAGGGGTCGGGACCCGAGCGATTGGGACCCTAGCGGTCGGGACCCACTTGCCGACCGCAACGAAGCAATCACTGCTCCAACAATCACGCCAATTCAAAATTCCTGACAACGTACAGTTCCGCAGAGAAGATAAGCATTCCGAAAGATTTCGCAACTACCCGGCTGGAAAAGAAACAACCCATCGGGCGATAAAGCTGAACAGTAAAGCAACCTTGTTCCCCCACAGTGAACAAAGGTACGAACGGAGAGCGCCGATCGTCTGCCTCAAACGCCAGAGAGCATAATTCACTGAAGACCATGGCCCCACCTGTCAAGGGGTCATCCATTTTCATAGGCGGCAAGATGCTCAAACCAACCATGGTCCGGTCAAGACAACCCAGGTCCGACCCTATAAAAGAGGCACCCGGAAAGCTTGAGAGAAAAAAAGAGAGAGCAAGGAGGAGAAGAGAAAGGCAATACGTAGAGAAAAGATATACATCACCACTTGTAAACCATCCCATCACGCGAGCTTGGGACTCTCGGATCCGTCCGGAGCTCTTCCGCATTGTACTTTCGTGTTTTTGAGATTCATACGACCGATTTCTCGTCCCTGGACGTAGGGTATTACGCCTCGAGGCGGTCCGTACCAGGTTAACCTTTGAGTCTCGCTTGTAGACTAGGCCATTCGATTCCGAAAACGCACGATCCCCCGTCCGATCGTATAAATTTACTGTGCCGGTGTACGAAACACCGACAATACAGGACTGATCAATGTCAAGAGTCTTCCCCACTAAGACCTCACAGCAGCTATGATTGGTTCTGATCTGCTTTCAAAAGGTATCCTCCTGACCCTGAACCAGGCCTTTTGTAACACTCCCTTAGCTCCCACTGTTGGATCCCAATGCTGAACACTAATGCTTGCATTAGCACTTTTCATCTTGATGGCCCTAAAATGTGACCATTCATCTATCTTTGCTGAGTTAGAGAACCTCATACTGAATTGGTTTTCACTCCATTGTTTCAGTCTGCATTTCCATCCAACAACAAAGACAGCTCGCATCTCAAACTCAATTTGATGAGCAGAGGCAGTACCTTCAGTGATAGTGATTAGAGCTGTGCAATTCCTTTCTCTAAGTGCTGTAGCATTAGGTACATTCTCAATGGCAAAGAAACCCTGGCAATTTGCTTGTGCTCCACACAGTTTAGCCACATAATCCGATGGATTCTTCTTAGAGAATAATTTGATCCCATGATTCTCTTTGCCACGATGATTGCATCTAATAACATAAGGGCATAAATCAGCAGAACGATCAAGGGAACCACACACCTCACAGAAGAAGGAAATGCCTTGTGCCTGTCTGCTAGATTGAGTTCCTGCATATCCTCTACCAGAATTCTCTATATGGCCACCACTAGGAAACTGAGGCCCTGCTTGATGAGATTGAGACTTCTTTTGATGTTGATCTCCTACCTGAGGATCAACCCACTGCTTCATTTTCGGCTCTTGATTAATCTCAGTTTTAGGAACCCACTTCGCATGATTCTTTGCCTGTGTCTCTAAGTTCTCTTTTGCCGTATCATTTTCTTCTCCAGAACTAGGGTTTCCAACATTAGCCCCACCAGCATGAACGTTGTTCAACTCATCCCTCAAATCACCATGGAACTCTTGCTGATAATGATCAAACGAATAGCTATTACCAAATCGACCACCACGACTAGATCCACCATAATCTGCCCTACCACGATAAGGACGAGAGTAGGTCCTACCATACCTTCTCCCCCTCTGAAAGGACCCAAATCCAAAACCTCTGTTGCCCTGATTCATCCTCACGAACACCACCGGAGCATTCACACCTGGTGTCGATGAGAGAACTGTGGTGAACGATCACTTATCACCCTCTATCGTTCCTGTCCAACCAGCACAACTAGTCTCAAACCCTACCCTAGGAAAAAAACCTTACGAATGAGGGGAAGTTCACAGGCGGACGTACTGGACCGGAGCACTCTACACCTCCATGGCCTGAAATGGCGGACGAGCTAGGGTAAGAGCGCGAGAACAGCGGAGGGGAATGGAGAAATACCGATCGATCGAGGTTCGGAGGCTTATCCTTGGAGTTCTGACGATTGGGGTCATCCTTGTCAGCCGACGCTTTGTCACCGTGAGGCATCGTCACTCCACTCTGGTGATCCACCGCCAAACCTCCATCGGACGGGCGCGCCGAACCAGGACGTGAGCTCCCAGGCGTCTCACTGACACCGTGCGTCGCGCCTGGCTGCTCCGCTCCACTCAACGACGGTGGGGACCTCGACAGCGACGGTTGCGCGACACGGTTAGGGAATAATCCTCCATTTCAAAAGATGTCTAAAATTTCTGTGAGAATACTGTAAAATTTCTGCCTTCCAAACAGGGTCTGAACTCATCACACCATAAGATTAGCATCGCACACTTTTTCTGGACATTGTTTGCTTCGCTGACAAATCTAAACTGTGCCACACTCTCACAATATCAATCTAGTTTATTATTTTTCATGCTAAAATTTATCAAGAATTTGTGAACTTTTCTTGCAAAGCACTTTTGACAGTGTGGAACTTATGGTGTGGCACACTTCTAATCAATCAAACAGCCTAAATCCCTTGTTGCCGCATAGAGGAGCCGGTTGTAGCACTGCCACCTGTGCTAGTAGTCCAGTACTCCCTCCGTCCAGCTTATTTCTATCTTTTTGTTGACTATAATTTTAATCAATGATTAAAATAAATTTAATTAAGTTTTTTAACATAAAATATATATATTAGAAAATTATTTATTTTGATAAATTTAAAAGTATAAATACTAATTTTTTTAATTTAACCGAACATATAAAAATCATTGATAAAAGAGAAAATTGACAAAATTCAAAAATAAACTTTTACTGATACGTATAAAAATTATTGATCAAAGAGAAAGTAAAAAAATTGAAAAATAAATTTCTACGGGATGGAAGTGTAGTACACTAGTGGTATTATCACTGCCTTATATACTAGTGGTAGGACGGCGGCAGGGCAGGGAGCAGGAGCTAATCGACGAGCAGTTTCAGCAAGTGAAAATGCCGGCACTCTAGGAGTAGGAATACTCCACTTGCTGGCTGCTGCTACAGCTCTGAGTCAAGAAATGCTAGCTCTAGCTGCGCGCCTGTGAAGCTCGGGATCTTCTCCGCGCTCCAGGTTAACAAAAACTGGTGAGAACCATTCGTTTTTTATGAAAACCGGTGAAGCTCGATTTTCATTTAAAATCAAACTGTATATTATAGTAAAAATAATAAATTATTTGATTTTTTTCGACTAACTGATAAATTTTTTACACCGTTAAAAACCAGTCGGTTCACCGTTCTTAAAACTTTGCCCCGCTCCGGGTAGTATGGTTACTATTGCTGTTGGGTCCAAAGAGGAACGAAAGTCGAGCTTGCTTTGGGTGCCGATTCTTGTTCTTCCTCGCTGGTTCCGTTATCTCTTCCTCTTCTTCACTTCACTGGCCACTGCGACGGGCCGGGTCCATCGAATTACACCCTTTTCTAGAATAAATGTAGTTTTAGATTTTTAAATTTTTCTTTTTGATTATTTATTTTATTAAAAAAAATTTTAAATAATATTTATTTTATTGTGAACCGATTTATTATTAAAATTACTTTAAACTTTACTTGTTTATTTTTTAACCAATTTATTATTAGAAGTATTTAAATTTGATTTGTTTATTTTTTTAACCGATTAATTATTAAAAATATTTTAAACTTTACTTATTTATTTTTAATTTTTTTATAATTAAACAAATAATTAAACATCGATTTTAAAAAATAAAAAACGCCAATTATTTTGAAACACGAAGGAATTACTACACGGCATATCGCCCGATGTACGGTCGCTGGCGCAAAGGGGTCAGGTACGACACCCTTGATCAACATGCACGTCCATTCAATACGATATGCTGCAGAGCTATGGCAGATCGGGCCGTCGAGGTGCGCGCTGAGGTGTGATGCGCTGAGCGACTAGCTGTCCGCGCGCCCAACGAGCGTCCACCGTCAGCTCGCATGGTCCCGTACCGATCGAGCGGTTTCGTCGTGTTTACTGGCGCTACCGTCGACTGATCTAGAGTACAGTAACTAATCAATCCGTGGCGCTCTCTTCGATCTTTGTCCCCATGGAATTGAAGTCGTCGTCGTGAAACTGACAGCACTAGCTGAGCCGTCTTCGCTGAGCGCTGCTAGCTGTCATCGGTAGTGGACCTTGGGTGTGTTTGACAGAGATTTTAGCTATGGAATTATATTACTGTTTATATATTTATAAATATAATAAAATTATTGTTTATATAAGTTATTTTTATTTGATCTGAACAAATGAAACTTTTTCGGACTTACGTATTATAACTGTAATGTGCTGCAGTGCATAAGCTGGAGCCGAGGGAAGCCTCGCCAAACGGCTCTTAATCAGTTGCGTCCAGGCACCGGCAACAAAAACAAATGATCTTGCATGCTTCTACTGCCAATAGTAGCTAATTACCGCCGATCGAGTAACACGTCGAAAAGTTACCGTCTCAATGTATTTCCTCGTGCTACTACTACTCCGATAGGAGACGTAGCACGACGAAACCGTCGTCGTTTCCCGATGTCTGTAACGGAATCGGTGTGCAGGCCAGGATCGTCCGTCCATCCATCCGTCCGTCCGTCGAAGAAGCAGGGGGAGCAACGCTGCTGATGATTTGCTCCTAGTACTCGAACTGCTAGAGGTATAGCTAGGTACAGCAAGCTGCAGGAAAAGATTTGACTACGACGTCCCATACAACTCCGATCGATACCTGCCTCCAGGGAGCACGCACGCAGCGAATCCGCGTGCTGTGCAGGCGTCCGTCTCCCGTCCGCGAGCAACTTCTGCGCAAGCACGCAGGCACGCTGCTGCGCGGCTACTCGCTCGCTCGATCCAGTGGTTCGAGAGCTGAAACCGTCTGCTGGGCCCGTCTTCAATTCGCTCATGATTTGGGCGAATTCGCAGAGTTTCCTGGCCTCGATCTGATCGGCATGGTCTGTGGATGTAAACAGCACGTGTTATTTATTTACTCATCTGGTTTTAAAAATATTAATCACTTTTATCATTAAATTTGATTATTTATTTTTTTTAAAAACGAAGGCAGTATTTTTTTTTTCACCAGTCATGCCCGATAGAAGCACATGCATCGCCATCATCCATCATAATTATGTGCTCCAGACAAAGAGACATCTGTGGCCTCCGCCTGCTGCTGGCCGGGACCAAGGCAAGGGCGCGCATGCTACGGAGACAGGTTTTAAATTACCGTTCGACCGTAGAAATGGCTCCACAGCGATTGACGAAAATAGTAAAAATCATTCAATTTTTTTTCAAATTTTAATTTTTAAATTTTGAGACGGTTTAGACGGTTCGAAAACGGTAAACCACGCGATTTTTGCGGTAAACCGCGCGGTTTGAGCGATAAGCCGCTCGGGTTTTCTGAAAATAAGTGACAGCGAAAACCGAGCGGTTTTTGCTGAAAACCGCACGATTTTTACGTTAAACCGTTTGATTTATCTGAAAACCGATAAATTAGTAAAAAATAAAAAATTTCATAGAAAAGTGCCGAAAAATTGAGCATGACGTATTCTAATTTTTTTTAATATCAACATTCATAACATATTTTATCCACAAATAAAAAACAGTTATTCATTCGTAACAAATCTAAAGTTCAGAATACAATAAATCTATACATACATGTTGTTCATGCACAACAAATCCAAAGTCCATACATAGTTTTCGAAGCACATTTTACTTTTGCATTGTATTCCAATCAAAATATACATTGTCGCACTTTTCACTTGAGAGGAGTTAAATTTCTCTAATAGCTAGCAACTCCACTTTGAATTCATTATAAGATTGTCCCGTCCAAGAAGTAGTTGTCTCCCATTATGAATATAACATGTTATAAAACTCTGGATTTTGCCATTGGTAAACCCATGTGGTAGAAGGTTCTGAGCTATGATCACCGTACGAATAATTGTAGTACTCATTACCTTGGCTGTATGAGAAATCACTTTCTGGCGCGAAATAATACGTGCCGTAGTAATGCTGTCTCCCTCCGTCGATGTCTTTGGTGACTGTGGAGCACCATGGTTCTTATCCTATATGTAGTATGGGTATAGTCTGTCTCACCTGCAAAAGAAGTGAAGTGTAAAATAAATGAGTCAAAATTGATCGTATGATGTGAAAAAATTGTTACCTGTGAAATAATAAGTTGTGACTGGTGACTGTGACTCAAAAAACATACTGGCTGGTGGGTCTCCAGATGTAGTCTGGGAGCTGCTATCATTGATTTCTGGTAGAGTGAGCTTCGTCTGACGTCTTCAGAATCTGTGAAGTCGTCACTGTTTATATTCTTACCTTTTTCTTTACTTTTTAACCTTATCTTTTTACCATTTTTTTCTGTCTTGCACTTTGAACTTTCTGTTGCCTATGTGAGTATCACCCACATTTTGATCCGCCCATTTAGATATTATTGCAGCACGAGACAAGCGCAGTAACTGTCTACCAGCGTCATCATCTATAACAAGACAGCTGAGCACAGGACTGTCAGTCTCGGTGTCCTCTTCATCAAGAACAGAGTCAAAATTGGATCTTCCATGTTCCATCAATTTTCGAATAGGATTTGAAAAATCATACAACGATAGCTCCATGAGACGATCAAATGGATCAGCTTCTGGTGACTTATATGTCCATGAAGCATCACGCATACAGATCCGAAGGTTGTAGTTAACATACACCAGCTTATGCAATTTCTCATGAGATAATCTGTTACGCACCTTCGTGTAGATCAATGCAAATGTACTTTAGTTACGCTCACAACTACTGGATGATGCACACTGTGAGACTATCCATAATGCAAGCTGCTAGAGATGAGGTGTGTCACCTCCAAATATGTTCCACCAAGCTGCAGGAGAAGTATTTTTATCAATTGCCATCCTGTTGGTCAAGTCAGTGGCGAATGACCTTGTTTTCTTCTAAAAATTTTCGCCTCCTGCAGGGCCTGCACACACAAGTCAGTTGATGCTATGCGTGTAAATGCCTCTCGAATATCGTTCATCATATTTTGACCCATCTTATAAGAATAGTGACTTCTTGGGTTCAAAGATCCAGCTGCACATATAACAATAGTTAAATATTATTGCACTAGAAACGAAAAATACAATAATATTTTTTTGTAAGTACGTATTAACTGCATTCACAAAGGTATCATTGCAAATGTCCACCATCTTACGATTTATAATGTCCATGTACCTCTGCATCTCTCGCTCATCATTCCTATGAATGGCTTCATACTCATTTTTACATATATGATATTTGAGAAGTACTTCACTCAAGATAGAGCTCCTGTCTTGTTCAGCAAACCGAAGAAACGAATACAAAAGTTGCACTGCATCTACCATATATTTTATTGAATCCCACCATGATATGCTTACTAGGACCGTCCTCAGTATTGGCAAATCTACTATTTAAAAATATCTCAGAACCCATTCATGCCATGAATTTTTCTTTCCGACGAAGCATACTCTCAAGAAACATGTAGTTTGTGTCAAAACGTGTTGCATTCCATCTTGCCAACTCATCACCAATAGCATTGGTCATCATAGAGTGCAACTGATTATAATTATACAACCAACGAGAAATGTTGCGAGCCGACTGTATCATAGTTTTATGCTCTGAAAACTCACCAGTAGCCTTTAGCATCAGGTTGATTGTATGTGTCACACACGGTTGCCAGACAATATGAGGATACTTGTTTATTAGAAGCTTGCACGCCTTTTTATAATTTGAACCATTGTCTGTAATAAACTGTACAATATTGGCTGCACCTACATCAATGCATATCTTATTCATTTTCTGCACAAAAACATTTCATTGTTCAAAATATCATAGGTACAAATAAAATCCAAAGTGCACAAAAACGTTTCATTGTTCAAAATATCATAGGTACAAATAAAACAAATAGTGCCATAGAATAAACATATGTCTCGTACCTTGAATATGAAGTCCGCAGATTGGCTATGCCCAATAACATCACATGAGTTGTGAAAAAACATGACACCATTACAGTAGATCATAAAGTTTATCAAGCTCATCTCTGTAGAGCCAGTCCAAGAGTCACACATAATCGTGACACCGTAGATCGACCACTCCATCTTGTTATCGAATTCTTTTTTGATGTCTTGCTCATTAGCATTAAGATACGTGCCATCTATTTTTCTCTCAGTTGGGCTAGGCACGCAATCACCTGCAAACATCATGACACACGACATAAATATGGTAACATATAATGAAACATGTAATACAATAAAATAAAGGTCTCATACCCCATCTCTGTGTCTCCTTTATAGCACTAACAAAGTATAGACTATCGGTTTTTCTATCAGAGATGGCTTCTGTATGAAATTTTTTTGACCATACACGTCTAATGGTCGACTTTGCTAGCTTGCTCTTTGTAGTCCATAGACCTGTATCGATCCTAGTTGCAATCTGTTCATTACCTGACCTCTGTGATGCTGACCTCCTCATCGTACCAAACAATCCAGACCTACCACCTTCCTCAAGCTCTCGACGAAAATAGTCCCGTACGTCTGTGGGAACATGAGGACACCCAAGTACGCTGCTTCCACGATGTACCAAATGTTGCTTGAATCGTGTGGCACCACGCCCTTTCTTCACGGCCTTACAATATTTGCAACGGAACCCGAGATATACGTTGTCCCCGTGCTCTCAAACCGAATCGGCCTGATCTGACATCTTACAACCAACAATTCCTGAAAATGACCAACTATGTTTTAAATTTGCTAACAAATCGACCAATATTTGAACAAAAAACACAAAACAACCATCTCACCTTCTTTACCACGGAAACCCACAGATCGGATGGCTTTCCGCGCTAATCGGGCGGCTTACCGCGCAAATGGCGCGGTTTACCGGTGGAGCCGGCTAACCGCCCTCGACGCGCGGTTAGCCGCTTCTAGAGCGCGGCTTACCGCTCCAACCGGTCAGCTTGCCGAGCGCCCGGCGCGCGCGCGGGTAGCCGCTGCTCCAGCGCGGTTTCCGGCGTGCGAGCGGCGGACGCGCGGTCGCACTGCGCGGACGGGGAAAGGAGAGGTGTTAGGGTTGCTTTGTACAGGTGAGTGAAGATAAGGTTTGATTATATATTTTTCATCTAATTTTTCTTGAATATTTTCGGCACTAAAATCAAATTTTTTTAAAAAACTGATTGAACCAAAAAGTTGCATTTTTCATATAGTTTTTTTACATATTTTTTATTTTGAAATCTACCAAATTTTTAAAATTCAAAAAAAATTGAATTCGAAAACCGCTAAACCGTCTAAACCGGATCGGAGCGGTTTGGACGGTTTTCGCGAAAACCACGCGGTAAACCGTAGTTTTGCGAACCCTGTACGGAGACTGACCAACCGGCCGGGATACTAGCGAGGGAGGCGTGCACAACTCTCCCTTCTTCCTGCGTCCATGGCGCGACTCGTTACTCGTTTCTACTAGCGCTTACGTGCGCGTGACACCCACGCGTGCGACGGAGCGAGCACTCGCTTGCTTCCGTCCGTGTCGATCGCGGCATGTGCCGGAGACCTCGAAGAACGCCGATCGAGTGTATTAACTAGGGGACACGTTCTAGTCCCGTTGGCTCGTTGGACACAAACCAAACGACTGCACAAAGCCGCTGCAAATCCAAGCCCCATCGTAGACTATTCAACCAGGAACCTGACTACACACACCTCCCAACCTTTAGGTGCCTTTGCGAACCTCATGGCGACTAGTTACTCAGACTGTTAGAGGAACGGAAGTCACTGATGTACTCTTTATTGACCCACACGTCAGTATAAGTTTTTCATCCGTCTAATAATAGCTAAAGGAACTGGTTCCAACGTCATGGCACTGTAATATTGAGGAGTTGCTAATGACGTGGTGCGATCCTGTTGGCTACATCAACTGTCAGCGCCACATTTTATGTGCAGCAATCGTTTCCAGCATCGGCAAACAAAGCATATAGAGGTCGATCTTCATTTTGTTCGGGACAGAGTTTCTCTCAGTGAAGTAAAGGTGTTGCATACATGTTCGCCGTCGCAACAAAAAAAAAAAAAGGTTGGTGCATATTCTTTCTGCCACTTGATATGCAATTGGATCCACTGGCAACTCTATTTCAAGATTTTCGTCGCACCATGAACATCCACCCATCTACAAAAGCATAGTGACTTCTCGATCCACGTCACTCGGATCTCAACTGACCACGTATACTCGCTCTGTCTTAAAAGCAGATGCCCTTCAATATCTTAAAATAAATGTTTCTTTTTTACTTTTGAACATCACCTTTGATCCGTCATTTTATTAAAAAATTATGCAAATATAAAAACAAACAAATCTTTCTTTAAGATTTTTAATGATAAAATAAATCTTTATCTCTCACCTCCATGACCCCTTCTTATTTTCTATGCGCTTCCAACTTTTTTGTTTGTACTTAATTCTTGTGCCCAAATACTAAAATTACTTTTTTTTCTCTCAAGTATTATTAGTGCTTTGCGTGTGGATGACTTGACCACTAATGTAAATATACACTCCCTTCATTCCTAAATTATTATTGCCATTAACTTTTAACATCAATTTTGACTATTCGTCTTATTCAAAAAATTTGATAAGTATTATATATTTCGTTAAAATTTACTTTATTATTGTCAAAACTTATAATTTTACACATTTGGGCCCCCTTTGGAACAAAGTAATTTTTTTTTATTCCTATATTTGAACTGGTCGCTGTGAAATTCCTGTGAGATTACCGCGAAAATCTTGCATTCCAAAGGAGGATTTGAATTAATTTTTTGAATAAGATGAATAAGTTAAAGTTGATATTATAAATCAACATGGACACACAATTTAAGAATGGAGAAAGTAACTCTGCCTATTTATAGGCATGAATGAATCAAGTATCCTTTTCCCTCGGAGTGGATTAGCCCCGAATCATGTTCCCCATTTGAGTTCAGAAAATAATACCGGTTCCATGCACCTTGCGTTTGCTTACGCATGTCGGTGGATTGTGGCCACGCGCAGGTGTACTCACGTTGCTTTCAACCTCGAGCGGGCGTGCGTGCACTAAAGCGCAAAGTTTGCAGGCTCGTTTCGGTGTTCGCGGACCGGGAGGGAAAGAGCCTAGAAAGCGTTCCCGAGCCCCACGGCCGCGACAGCTCCAGAAATCGCTTTGGCGTTGCGTTGGCGGCGGGTAACTGCAACTTCATGCACGCGACGAATTCCTGGCCGCGGCTGGCTACATGGCCATTGACCATCGCTGTTGTTCACCCGTGCGGGGCACCACCTCTCGTGGATTGGCTGCCGGGCTCACCGGCGAGGCGGCGACAAACCGACCGCTGGCCACGTCACGGAGCACGAAAGCGTCGTGGGGATGGCGTCTGGCCGGCCGGCGATGCGCGGTCTCGCTGCGGTGGTGCGTGAGCGTGAGGTGTTCCTCGGCTGTGGCCCAGATTAGATTGGAGTCACAGTGCACGCGCCCGGCACGGCCTGACCCAGTCCAAAACTAGGTGATCAGCAGCTTGCGGACTCCATGGCCCATGTGGCCTCACGGTTCAATTCGTTATTCTCTCTCTCAAAAGTCCAACAAAGCCCAACTGTATGCGCGACATGACAAAATGAGTTTTGTCCTTGTGGGAGTCCAAAATTTTGGCGACCGGACGAAATCGATTTCTTGGTTTGTGAGCTTTGGTGTGTGTACAACAAATGGCGTGGGGCAAGATTTTGTGGAGCTGTGTGAAAAAAATGGTTGTGTTCACACCTACAAGGCAACTCCCGACCACACGAGCATCAGCAAGCTTGCGCTGCATAGTGACCACCATATTTTCATGGCCGTAGCAGTAGCAATCATACGACAGGGAACAATGGTTGCCTGGTGGAACGAAGGAAATTGAGGAGCGGGTGTCAGCTTAAGGGCTCCTTTGGGTGGAGCGGAGCAAAAACCAGGTGGGATTCAATCCCAAGGGGAATTTTCACCACTGTGTGGCAGCCTCTCCCCCCCCCCCCGGGATATAAACATCCCCCAACTTAATTCCGGACGATGTATTTGGGAGAATCGTATTACTAAACCCCTAGAACAGGACAGTCAAGTATGGATGAAAGTTGAAAGTACAAAGATGCTTTACGTACCTAGGGAGCAATTTCACTTTGGATCCAGAGTAGACAAATTGTTGGGATTTTGAAGCTGAGGAAAATTTCTCTGTTTTGATCACACTTGAACATTCTTGTTGCCTTTGCCTTTTCATCATCTGAATGTTCCTCAGTTGACTCCAGTACAATAATGCAGTTCTTAATGCAATAGTCATCATTTGGCTTTGTCCTTTTATCCAGCTCATCCACAAATTTTTTTTTGTTTGCCGCCTCCTGAAATTCACATACTCTTGTAAAACTCCAGCAACTTGACTCTGATTTCTCCTTTTCCCACTACTAGATCCTTTTTGAGCTGAACAAGAGGAAGTTGTATGCTCTTCATCAAGGTTAATGGGATCATTTGATGGTCTTTGCCCCTCAAGGTTTGCAGAGAAAGGGTTCACACCAACACTAGGATCATCTAGATTCACTATACCATGTTCTGTTGAGTAGGGCAAAAGTACTAGGTTTCTGGGTTAATGTGAAATTTAATTCTCCGGTGGCTATACTTCGTAAAAAGACAGAAATAGTAGCAAACATGAGGAAACAAAATTTTGACAGAAACAGAGGTACTAAATGTGCATCAATGAATTTTTGACAAACATGATGCGATATTTTGATAGAAACAGAGGTACTGAATGTACATCACTGGCTCAATTTGCAGCACTGAAATTTTGACAGAAACAGAGATACTGAATTTTTTTTACAGAAATAGAGGTACTGAAATTTTCACAAAAATAGAAGTTTTGAAATTTTGACAGAAAAACAGAGCTACTAAAATTTTGACAAAAACAGGGACTGAATTTTTGACAGGAACAGAGGGGCTGAAATTTTGAAAGAAAAATACCTTCATACAATTTCTCCATGCTGCAATACGTGGGCTGGAGCTGGAGCCCATGGACTGGCACGGCACGACCCGATTGTGCCGGCCCGAAATTATATAGGCCGAGCTTTTTTGTGCTCAGGCTAGGCCGTGCTGGGCCGCCAGTTTGGCCATCTATAAATGGACATCACGAAAGGAGCTGTTCTGGCATGTCGCCCGGATAATAAAGTAACTAGAAAGCTTGCGCGCCGTTGCCGCGCATAAGTTGCTTTTTTAATGGTGTGACCATTATTGTTAGCATGTGTTTTAAATGAGGTACTACAAAGCAAGATAGGTGTGTGCAAGTAGAGTAGTTTGATAGTTAATTATCCTGATAATCAAAGAATATTACTACAATCTGCTCAACTTTCCTCGATTTCTGGTGTGTGCAGAACTGAATGACGTCAAATGGTGGATCTCGAGGTAGGGATCCTATCCCATAGTCCTACAAACCAAAAAATGTTAGCATTAATAAGGTGAAACAATTTATGTTTGGTGATAGGAAAAAACCTGAAGTAGCTTATAGTACAGATGTGACGCAAATAATAGTGGGAATATTCTAATAAAGGTGAAATTGGTTATAGCCAGGCCACAGCAAAACGTCAAATAAACTTTATCTCATAAATTGAATGCATAGAAAGATAAGTATTACAGTAGGTTCCAAGATCTGAGAAGCTTGAATATTTCAGACGACATATTATATTCCTTGGCGATTCTCTCCTATGAACTTGCAACTAAACAAAAGTAGCAATATTATTTATACTATGAGGTTTAAACCTATTGAAGCTTTGGATATAATGGTTTCATTTGTGCCCATGAAATTATTTACTTTACTAAACTTTCAAATTAACCTTACATGACAGAGATTGGAGAGCAACTAAAAAAAAGGGGAAATGGAAGAAGGAAAAAATGCATCTTCTGTAAAGTCAAAGAAATGGCAGACCACGTTATAGAAACAAATGACTGTTTCATCTACTATTTTACAATTGGTTCATGGTCACTGTGGAAAACTACAAACTCCATAATGATCTAGAAAAAAGTTTCAAAAGAACTTGACTCACAGGCTCCATTAAACATATCAAGAAATGTAAACTAGGATGAAAACTTCATTTAATTAATACAAATGTAAGCTAGAGACAAAAGCGATTAAAATGTCATTTAGTCCATACAAACATAGCTTCTGTAGAACCCGTAATGGCATGTTTCTTTATGCCAGTTCCAACATAAACTGGGAAACCTTGAATGTAAAGCATTTGGTGTTCAATACAAGTTTTTTTAAGAAAAAAATTAGATGCTATTATAATGGGTTATAAAATTGGAGCTACAAACTGTAACTTATAAAAATTAGGTGCTGCTACGTAGGTAACCACAAACTATCAAAAAATTAGAGTTAACATTTAATTTGTAGTAGTTGATATGAATGACCATTGAGGTTCAGAATATAGCTCTGAAATACCTGATTCTAGCACCATCAGATTCACAAATAGGATCCTTAACATTCTCAACTCTATTGAACCAACCCACCATCCCGATAACAAACAGGATCTACAGGTTGAGGGTACAAGATAAACAACAGCCACAAAAAAAAAAAAAAAAACAGTATCCATCAGTTCTGTAAGCTGATTTGATTCATATCTCTACGGTGTTGCTTGTCTATGCTGTCAGCCTGTCAAAAACCAAAGCAACTTAAAATGCATGTCTATCAGGCAATTAATCAAATAGGTTGTTGGCATTATTACGCATGTGAGGCGCAGGGACACACGTCACACACCCACCTGGGCCAATGCTTCTTCAAAATGTCTTCACATAGCTATTGTACAGGGTAACGACTATTTCAGAAGCTGCCATTGTTCCTCCACACATCATAATAGCACGCTTGTGTCTAATTACTTGAATACCCAGCATACGCCTCAGAGTGATGCCGTGCCTCACCATGCGGTAGGCTGAGAGAGAGAGAGAACAAGGGGAGGATTAGAAAGATGACCAGGGCGGCGGAGGAAAGCTGCAGCCAGGATGGATGGCTGATTGTGATGCAGGGGGCGGATGGGGGTGGCCGAGGCGGGGTGGGGTTACCCGGGCAGCAGCGGCTGAGGTAGGGCGGGGGGCGGGGTAGCGCGAAGGCGGCGGCGGCCAGGCCGGCACAGTTCAGTGTGGTGGAGAGCAGGAGCTGGCATATGCGTGAAGCTTCCGGAGAAACAGTTTTGAACGTTAATCAAAAGATGGACGGTAGAGAATGACCAGCCAGTCACATTCCAAAGAACTGCACGCGGCTTTTTTACAGAGCTCTCAGCTTTTGATTTTTTGAATTTATTTTTGATTTTTTTGAAATGATTATATGATTGAAAGTGATTCTCTTTAATTCTTTGAGATAAACTCTATGAAAATCATTTTATAAAATCAAGATAAATTATTTTTTTCATCTCTCAACTTTTTGGTTTATTTCAAATAATTACTTCACTTAATCAACTAAAAATTACTTTTCTTAAAAAATAACTTTAGCAGAGGTATCCCTTTGTCAAAGGCCTAGACGGTATCCCTTTTTCTTTGCTTATGGGCGTCACTGGCAAGCAGAGCAGCATGACATCCGAAATCCGATCCTTATTCCTATGTAGCCGTGACACGTTTCGGTCCCTGATAAGTTAGTCCATTTCGCCACTGTGGCATGGGAGGAGCTTATTCCAGGTAACGACGTGATGTATGTAGCCACATGCGTGTGTCCTAAGAAAAGCCAATAATTCTCCGATTGGTAGATACATGCATCAACGCAACGCAAAAGAGGGACCGCGCTCTATACTGGTCATGCATGGATCTATACCAATGACACTGACAGGACCGCGAGTGCTCCCTGGCAATCATCAACGTAACCAAGAGTTTGATCCGGGTACACGCTTCATATTAAGGAAAACCAGGGTTGCCCTTTTGCCCTTTATAATATTTACAATATTATGCGGTGCACAAAGTACTCTCTTTGTTCACAGATATAATTCATTTTAGCATTTAAAATTTATTTTTTAATATATGTCATTTTTACTTTTCAATACATTTTTCTCTCTTTCCAATAAATTTTTATCTTTTTTCTCGCCGGCGCAGCAGAGTGCAGCATCGAAGAAGATTTCTAACACTGGACGCTGTAACGAACACTACAAGAAAAACATCCAGTAGGTACGCTTTTGTAAGAGCCTAGATACGATTTGTTTCATATCTAGTAGAATATAGATACGTTTTGGTTAAACGTGTCTGAAGCAACTCCACACACCGTGTCAAAGTTTCTATTCACGCTTTAGTAAAACGTGTCTAGCAGAGGTAAGACGCTTAATAGACACGCTAAAAGCATGTCTACACATGTTGATACAGTTTTTTAGACACATTTAAATAGCATGCTCACAAGTATAGATAAGCTACGCATTTATGTTTTATTGTGTAATGTTTATAAATAGGTACACATTATTATATAATATTATTAAGGATGTTGTACGACAATCTAGATATACGCCTTCCATTTGAAATTTTTTAAGTCGGCATTTATACCAGATTTTCAAAATAAAGATTTACAGCGTTAGCAAATATTTACTATAGTACACTTCAGGCAGACAAAACATACTCCCTTTTGATATACAAGTGCACCTTATTACAACCAAATATTCATATATACAATTAAGTACAAATACATTGTGCAAACTTCTGGAAATAAAATAAATCTATTTGTAGGCTTTTCTAGTATCCATCTGCCTTCTTCGAGGAAAAGACGATTAATTGATTCATTTTCACTCTATATATGTGCCTTTTATTATGCTGCAAAACAAAGAAAAAGGTATAGGCCTTAAAAAATATTAGATGTAACGCCTCTCCTCGCCTGGTCCTTGTGCATTAACGTCTCCTAACACCCCAAGCTGCAAATAATTATCTGTTCTCGATATAAATTCACACTGAACATCACAAGCTGCCGATATTACTACTGGTACTCGTTGCTGATCGTAACTGCAGGGACGGAAGAGTACAGAAAAATCAAATTATTAGATGCTGCTCAAGTAAATAAGAAAATATTTCTGTTCGTGGTAAAAAAGATAGAATTAATTTAATACATACGACTATAATTTTTTTTTAAAAAAAGAAAAGAGAAATGTACCTCGAACAGAACGGCCCCCAAATCATTCAGTGAAGTGAACATCTACATCCACCTCCCCAGCCCCCTCAAATCCGAATCCCTCCTCGTGGTTGCCCTTAGATCCACCTAAGCCCGAGCAAGATTGCCGTCTAGGAGTCCCATCATGCTGCCTGCTTGGCGCCGACCTCGCCCCATCGTTGAATGAGCCTGTCGGTGTTCTGACCACCGGCATAGTACGAAAATACGATTGCAGGGATGGTGTGCCTTTGTATTCGATATGACCTAGCCTACGGAAGACTCAAGAGGATTTTTTACCTGATTCGAGCCACTTCGAGCGGTGTAATACCCTACGTCCAGGGAGTGAATTATTTCGATGATAGTAGTACAAGGGGTCGGATTCTCTCTTCGCGAGAGGATCCGGTGTGGATCGAGAGTGCTCGGAGCATGTATGAGTGGGGTTGATTGCGAGAAGGGATGCGAGAGCTCTGGAAACTAGCCGTGTTTGCTCTTTTTTTACTACTCGTTTTCTTTTCGTCGTCCCCGAGCCTCTCTTTATATAGGGCGGTCCGAGGTTACAAGATAGTGGGCCCTACGTGATCTTGCCGTCTCGCTGACAGGAGGGTCCTCCACTGTCGTCGTCATCATTCGTTTTGCCCATGCGCGGGCGTGGCCCGTCGCGTCACGCGCAGCGGCGGGCACTGTAGCGCCTGTCCGACACTGTTGTGTCAGCCACAGTGCCGTCGGGTCTTGTCCGTTGACTGCCGCGGCTTCTGCTGGAGTGTTTTCGTGGTGAAACTCGTCCCGTCCCATTAGGGCGGTTGGCGATTGGCCGTCGGAGTAAATACGTCATAATGCCGCTCCTACCTCCCAGGGGTCGGTCCCCGGAGGTCGGTTCTCAGAAGTCGGCGTCTCCGTGTGTGGCTTTCGTAGATCGCCTTGGGGTCGGACCGCGTGACCGAACGCTGCCGTCCGACCCTAACTCGGGGTCTTGCGTGTACGAGTACGGGCCGTCAAGTACCCGGGGTACATGATCCCGAAAGAGCCGACCAACGCAGCAGCAGCAGGAGGAGGAGGAGGAGGTCAGGGTGAAGGGAAACTTAGTTCTCCCCTCCACGGCGAGCTCAACCACCCCTGGCCAGATGATGGAGGCGATGTGCAGAGAGGAGGCTGTGTAGGCAGAGGGGGAGAGAGGGAGGGAGGGGGAGAGAGAGAGGCAACCGCAGCTTTTGACTGTTCGTGGGAGGGCAACTAAACAGGGTGGGGGCAATTCAACAGGCCACGCACCAATTAATGCTAATTGTATTTAAAACCATGATTAGGAGTGGTTGACTTGAGACGTTTTCTGATAACGCATATAGAAACGTGTCTACATGCAGCGACCGCAATGTGAGCAAGCTGAAAATGCTAGAGCATAGACACGCTTTTATATGACGTGTTTAGAACCGTATCTACAGTAGAATCATTTGAATTTTAGACACGTTATCAAAAGCGTAGCAATATAAGCATATCTAGAACATGGTTTTGTCGTAGTGGAACGACGAATGCAGCTGTGCCACTAGCGCCAGCTGCAAGCTGGGAGCGATCGATTATATGCTGCAGCAACTCAAACTTTACGGGCAACGCCGGTGGGGGGCGCGTCGGAGCTACTACAACATCAATGGAGCTCGGGGCAGGCGGGCCAGAACAGCTTCTAGCTAGGTCACGTACGTAGCTAGCCCACTGTTGGTGCCCCCGTAAACCAACGTATCCGTGCCCACTGCACCGATCGAACTCGCGACATGATAGCTTACTGGTCGCCACTCGGCAGGCCACGCACACATGCCAGAGCAGAGGATACGTGGGTTCTCCTGCTCTAGTCCCGTCGTCCGGTGAGGACGCCTGCGCACCCCAGCCGGCGCACATTGAGAACACGATCGCGAGAAGCCAGCGGGCAACGGGTGAACCGTTACCAAGGACTGGCGTCCGTATCTAGCCCAGAACCGAGGGAAGGTTTGCTCAAAAAATTAAAAAACCGAGGGAAGGTTCAATTCAAAGATGGGGAACGAAACACAGCTCGGCATGTGTCCCTTTGTACTGCAGGAATGGCACGGCACGGTGACATAGTCATCGATCACCTGCGTCCGACGGTGGTGTCAAGCGATTGTAGAGCTCACGCTGCGGCACGGGGGTGCAGCGTTTTTCTTTTTCCGGGCTCCGACGCTGACAAAGAAGAAGATTCGATCGAGATGCATTGCTGTCGTCGCACGTCTCGCTCGCATACAGGCACCACATGGCGTTCGGTAGAAGCGCGCGTAACGTACTCCGTAGTCCGTACAAAAGTGAGACGGGGGGGCTAGGTCGAGCGTGTGCAGGGGGATATGCGATTAGATCTGGGGAGAGGTCAAAGGCCGTAATCTCGATCTCCCGGTCACGGTCGTCCCAGCTGGAGCGGGCATACAGGAGCCTGCCAAGAGCACGCCTTCTGCATCCGCAGCTGTTGGCCCCGCAGCTAGGAGCTAGGAGAGGAAAGAACCTGTTCGCAGCAGCGACGGTGGAAAAAGAACCTGATCGAGCTGGAGGCCGAAAACGGAGCGGCAGCTATCGCCTGCGCCATGCGCGCTGCCCAGCCCGGGCGCAGCGGCACTTCTTGAACTCGCTGCCCCGCTAATGGGAAGCTGACGGCGGACGCGCACGCGGAGTCGCGGATCCTCCTCACCAGGACATCGTCCGGCAGCCAAGCCACTGCGCCACCGGCCGGACAGAACCAGTACCAGTGCCCGGCGGCAGAGCCGCAGGCAAGCACGGAAACTGCTCCCGAACGTACGTGTGCGCGTGCCTTCGGGGCCAGCCGAACCAGACCACGCTGCGTGGCAGCGCAAGTTGTACGGGAGGGTAGCGTGGACGCTGTACGAACGACTACTGTTGTAGGGGAGGACCACGCTCAGCTTAATCCGCCAAGGCAAGATGCAGGACAGCGTAGGCAGCGCTCCCTCCCTCTGGTGACTCCGTGCGAGGCAAAAAATTGGGTCGCCAATAATTTCCGCAGCGTATGTCGTACACGTACGGGCCTGCTCCGGCCTGGGTCCCTGTACAATACAGTATGTAACACGTGCTAAATTCAAACGTGCGTACAGCGTACATCTACACACAGCTCCCGGCCTGGACGTGTTGCCACGTTGGTAAAATTATTTTTTCAAAATCCCGCGGCGCGTTTCGCAATAAGAGAGGAAGAAAAAAATAGAGTCAGAAATTATAAAAGCAAACAGACCAAAAAACTCGACCTTGGGACCTAAAGAGGTTACAAACCGAGAAGGCTCGACCAATTCACCAACCCAGCAAGACTACACTGACGCGCTAAATCTAAAACTCGGTTAACTACCACATGAGCAAGGACAAACTGATTCTGAAAAATCCGAGCGTTCCGCTCCAACCACAACGTCCGGATGATAAGCAAAACAAGAGAGTCAAACGCCTTCCTCCGAGGCATTGCCACCAGTTTACCGTTGGCGAGCCACCAATCCGCAAACCTTAGGTCACGGCCCGACCAAAGAGCTTGCCACCCACAACATCGCAGAACGCGGAACCAAACTTCCCTGCTGAAAACACAAGAGAAAAGGAGGTGGTCGATGAATTCTGTGTGCTGGCTACAAAGCGCACAACCACCTGAGTTCGGCAGGTTGTAGCATTAGAGCCTCTCCGATGTCCAGCAACGACCAAGCAAAACGAGCCAGGCGAAGAAACGATATTTGTTTGGTGCCCTTGTCTTCTAGAGCTGTGCTGCACCAAACACCGCCGACTGCCCAAGGAAAAGAGCGCCATACGTCGAGCTCATCGAAGAACCCCCCGTGGAAGTCCACTTCCATAGGAAACGGTCTTCGGTGGAAGGGTCAAAAGAGAACGCTTGTAGAAGCTCGTGAAGATGAAGCAGCTCTAGCAAGCACTGGGCTGTGAGGGCACCCGACAGATCCCGCATCCAAGCATTGCCGAGTAGCGCCTCCACAACCAGCCTCTCGCGGCGGGCGCGGGGCTTGACAATACGTATCAGACTTGGGGCCAAGTCTGAATGCAACGACCATACAACCAGTGATCTGTCCAAAACAAAAACGACCGGCTGTCCCCAAGCAAAAGGGAGGTGGAGGCACGAAACAAGCTCTCAGAGGTTGCTGTTGTTATCTTTTCTCTGGGTCTAGGAGTGTAGATCCGAGAGTGTCTGTGTCGGTAATAGATCTGTGGTTCAGAGGTGGTCAATACCTTCGGATCCGGTCGCCGGAGTCGAGGAAGATGATCCGGCCATCTGCCCTTTGTTGGTGCGGTCCTCTGCTCTTGGGCAGCGTCGGTCGGTGAAGAGGGCAGTGTCGTTGGAGTCACGGCGACGTCGTCGATCTCT
>BCLF01000041.1:2301201-2313144 GCA_001602275.1 Zoysia japonica
GTCGATCTCTCGGTGGCGACGGTCGTCGTGGCGGTGGTGCTTCCCGTCGGCACAGCGCTCCCTCACAGATCGGGTTTAGGGATGTCGGTAGGGTGCGGCGGTACGGATGAACTTAGGTCATGAGTTCCGGCCGGCCCCCCACCTCTATTTATTGTGACGCTGACGACAGGGGCCCACCAGCCATAATGGGCTGGGCGCCCCCGATCAGGGCGCGATTAGGTCAAGGGCCCATTAAGGCCGTTGGGCCAAAACGGGTGGAGATCAATTTCTAACAGTTGCGTCCATCAGAAGCGGAAGCTTCACCTAAGGCCACAGCGGGTCAACACGACGGAGCCAGAGCCAGCGCATCCGAAGTGCCAGGCCAAACATATCAATGCCAGGCCAAACATATCAATGTTGAGGACACCAAGGCCACCCAACGCTAATGGACGCTGAACATGCCGCCAAGCGACCAAACATTTCCCGCCCTGCACCGTATCAGAACCCTCCCAAAGGAAGGCCTTCATGAATTTATCAAGCATCTTAACCACCCACGGAGGAAGCCGCAACGCATTGGCAGTGTAAATCGGAATGGCAGAGAGGGTAGATTTGATGAGAACCAAGCGACCACTCATATTAAGCAACTTTCCCTTCTAGGTTGGTAGCCGGTCCGCTACCTTATCAACCAGCGGCTGAAAAGCTGATTTAGGCAACTTCCTCACAGAAAGAGGGATCCCCAGGTAGCGTGTTGGAAACTCAGCCACCAAACAAGGAAACAAATCGGATAAGAGGCCGAGCTCTTCATCAGTACATCGAATGGGAGTAATCTGGCACTTATGGAGGTTTGTGGCCAGGCCAGACGCTCCCTCAAAAAGAGAGAGGATAGAACGGATGAGCTGCAAATCCAACCGAGTTGGAGAAGCGAACACGACCAGGTCGTCAGCATAGAGAGAAGCACGGTGAGGGATGTTACGCACACCAAGTGGCTGCAAAAGGGACCACTCATCCGCTTTTCTCAACATGGCGCTCAAGGCCTCCATGACTAAGAGGAACAACATCGGCGAGAGAGAGTCCCCTTGACGGAGACCACGAAAATGAGAGATCCGCTGCCCAGGATCGCCATTGAGCAGAATCTGTGTGCTAGCTGTGGATAAGAGAGCCGAAATCCAGTTTCTCCACAAGCGTGAGAAGCCCATATGCTGGAGGACCTCCAAAAGAAACTGCCAAGCGACCGAATTGAAAGCTTTAGCTATGTCGATCTTTAGGAGGAAGCGCGGGACACCTCTCGCATGTAATGCACGTGCAGAAGCTTGCACGAAGAGGAAGTTGTCTTGTATGTTACGACCTTTAACAAATGCACTTTGGCTAGAGTGCACCAGTTTGGGAAGGTGTGGCGCTAGCCGATTAGCCAATGCTTTAGACAACAACTTGCCAAAACAGTGAATAAGGCTAATCGGGCGATAATCCTTGATATCTTGAGCTTCTGGAGTCTTAGGTAGCAGGGTGAGGAGGGCATCATTAACAGAGTGGAGGCTCCTCATGTCCAGCTTCCAGAAGGCATCAAATGCAAGCATAACATCAGCTCTAATAATCGGCCATGCGACTTGGAAAAAACACCAGAAAAACCATCAGGGCCTAGGGCCTTGTCCGGCAGGAGTGAAGAGATAATGCTCCAAATCTCCGCCTCAGAAAACCTCACATCCAAACATCGGAGGTCCAAACTCGGAAGGCCCAGCTGCTCCAGATCAAGACCATGGGGCCGTGACACCGGGTTGCCTAACAACCAATCAAAAAAGGAGAAGGCAAGCGCCGCTTTGTCTTGCTCCGAAATGGCCATGACCTCACCATTCACCAGCTTATGGATGAAATTCTTCTTGTGCCTGTAATTGGCATGAAGATGGAAGAACCGTGTGGGGGCATCCCCCTCCGCCAACCATAGTAAACGCGACCGTTGGCGCGCCACAGAGCGCTGCAGTGAGGATAAACCTTGCGACTTGAGCTTCAGCCGCTTCCATAAAGCCTCCTCATAAGGAAACAAATGTCGACGATCACGCGCCATCTCCAAACGGTGCACAATTTCATTAGCAAGATCAAGCTGTGACTGAATAGAGCCAACAAATCTAGAGCTCCACCTCTTCAGAGCCTTGGCGGTGTTCCTGAACGACCACTCTAGCCGCTGGAAAGGATTGGCGTCGACCAGGGGGCATGTCCATGCCTCTTTCACCACGTCCAGAAAGCCGGCAAAACGGGTCCAAATGGCCTGTAAGTGGAACCTAGCTTTCCGAGTAAGAGAAGCATCAGTCAACAGCCGAAGCGGGGCATGGTCCGAGACGGACGAGGAAAGCGACTGTAAGTGGCTGTTCGGAAACATCAATTCCCACTGTTGGGACATGAAGAAGCGATCGATGCGCTCCAACGTAGGGTTGTCGCGCTCGTTGCTCCAAGTGAAAAGCCGACCATTAAGGTGGATCTCCTTCAGCGCCGCATCATTGAGGAAACGACGAAAACGACCCATAAGGTGTCGGTTTAGCAATAGGTTGTTCTTGTCCTCCGCACGCACGATAGATGAGGTTGAAATCACCAAGCAAGAGCCACGCCCCTCAGTACAATTGACGAAGCTCATGCAATTCCGCGAGGAAAGCTGGCTTATCATGATCACGACTGGGGCCATACACCGTGGTCAAACGCATCTCCCGCTGGGAGCTACGCAAGTAGACCCGAGCCGAGAGAGAGAACTGTCGCACAGAGATGTGCGAGACATCCCAGATGTCCGGTCACCACACCACCAGAATTCCACCTCGAGTACCATCTGCTGGGAGGAAAGCAAAATCAAAACCAGGCCTAGCAACATCACGCACAATATGATCCGAGACAACATACACTACCGGAATGCCCGTGTTTGCCGAGTGCTAAGGGCACTCGGCAAAAGATCAAAAACACTCGGTAACGAGTTTGCCGATTGCCACCCACGGCATAGACCACTCGGCTTACCTTTTGACGGCAAAGAGCCGTTTGCCGAGTATTTTCCTTGCATGCGACACTCGGCAAACATTTTTTGTTTGTTGAGTGCCAGACTTACGGCACTCGGCAAAGACTTAATGTTTGCCGAGTGCCAGAACCGCGACACTCAGCAAAGACTTAATGTTTGCCAAGTGTCAGGGTAAAAACACTCGGCAAACGTTAAGTTTTTGCCGAGTGTTTTTACCCACACACTCGGCAAAACCTGAGACACTCAGCATACTATGTTTTTGAAATGTTAAAATCAGCTTAAATCACACATATATCACATCACAAATAGTTTATATAAACCACAAACATATAGATCACATCACAGGCAATTTATATAGCCAAAAAACACTTAAATCACATCACAGGCAGTTTATATAAACAAGTCTCACACAAAATACAATAAACATCTATCATATTAGTTTGCTTCACACATATATAATCCAATAGTTTCATACACAGATCAACTACGAGGCCACTGCGGCGTATGAGGCGATTGATTCGATGGCGCATGATTCGATGCCGTCGATTGATTCTGTATAAAGGAGAAAAGATTGCATATGTTAGACAAGATTTAAAGTAGAAACAAACAACTTAAAATATTCATACTCACAGGAGTAGTTGCAGGAGGTGGAGGAGGAATTAGCTCTGGTAGCAGAGGTTGACCCATCCTCTCGCTAAGACTTTGCATCCACTGAAACATATGCTCTATTCTCTGCCGCTCGGCCTCTTGCCTCTGCCGATCGGCCTCCATCCTCGCCGCCATCTCCTCCCTTAGCCTCCTCTCTTCTGCCAGCTCGGCCTACAATGTTTCACCTCAATATTACAATACAATGCAAAGGTATGTAAAAATCAAAGAACGACGAATAAAACATAAGAAACCTGGAGTGCCTCCATTCAGGACTGTGCAGTGGCTGGTCGTGGGCGTATGGCTGGGCTTGAACTCGAGCTCCTAGCTCGAATCTGAGAGAGAGTGGGAGTGGTGACCGTGTCGAGTGTGCTATCCCCAATCCAGTACCGCCCGTGCTTCTTGCCTCCTCCTACCCTCATGACGACTTCTCCATCAAGGTCCTGGGTGCTCGGATCGTACTCTTGCCCATGGACCTCTCTTGCTATCTCAGTGTATTCACTGAGGCAGCTGTGGACGGTCGCATTGCTGTACGCCGAGGGCGGGTCCTCCGGGTTGTACTCGACGTCGGAGGTCGCCTTGCCCTTGTGGGCCAAAGCCCATGCCTTGAACTGGGAGCAAGGCTGGCCACCATGTGACGAGGACTGCGAAAAAATAGCAAGATGAGTACAAATTATGCAGAATTGAGCGTTATAATAAATAAATGAATTCGCGTACCCATCTAGCAGGCTCTGTAACTACGACACCTTTCGTAAAGTTCTTGATGTCTCGTCTGAATGGATGGTCAAGAGAGAGGAACTATCGATGTTTGTCGAACGAAGAATACTTGCCACCCTTCTTCAACCAAATGAACTGCAGAGCTGCCTTGCATACTGGGCATGGGAACTTCCCGTGAACACACCAATTGCAGAATACCCCATACGCCGAGATGTCATGCAGGGAGTAGTGGTACCAAACATGCATTTTAAAGTTCCTCTTTGTAGCTCGATCATACGTCCACACCCCTTCCTCCCAAGCATGGAACAAATCATCAATTACAGGCTCCTTGAACACACTCATTTTATCCCTCGTGTGTTCGGGAATTATCAACGATAAGAATATGTTCTGTCGTTGGAAGAGGACGCCCGAGGGTAAATTGAGAGGGATGACGAACACGGGCCACCAAGTATATGGGGCAGCCATCATTCCATAAGGATTGAACCCATCTGTTGCCAGCGTAATACGTACATTTCGAGCCTCTAAAGCTTTATCGCAATGGATCACATCAAAATGGGTCCATGCTTTACCATCAGAAGGATGTACTAGCTTCTCATAATTGTATCGACGTCTATTTTTATGCCACGTCATCTGTTTCGCAGATTCCTCGGTCATGCATAGCCGTTGAATCCTCGATATGAACGGAAGGTACCGCAAGATTTTCACGGGTAATGCGAGCTGCCTTTTATGACCATCACCAGAGTCTACCTCTAGGAACCTAGAGGATCCACACTTTGCACAGTACTTTGCTTCCGCATGTTCCTTTCTAAATAAGATGCACCCCTTCGGACAAACATGTATCTGCTCATATAGCATCTTCAGTGCACGAAGGATTTTCCGTGCCTCATACATGTTATTTGGCAGAATGTGATCTTCAGGAAGCATGCTGTCAAAAACTGTCAACATAACATCGAACGCGGCTCGACTCAGGCTAAACTGGGACTTTACGGCCATTAGGCGTCCAATGGCATCCAGTTGAGAAAACTTTGTCCGACCGTGAAAGGGTTTCTGTGCCGCAGTCAACATGTCGTAATACGACTTTGCGGTTGCCTCTGGCTCCTCCCCCCTACCTCCTTCAGCGAAATGTGCTTCATGATAGTCATTTAACATGTCTCCTACCCCCGCCATCAGCATCATAATCCTCGACACGTTGTCTCACGACCTCGTGTCTCATACGATCGGATTCACCATGGTAGATCCACCGGGTGTAATCTACCGTAAATCCATTCTTACAAAGATGTTTACCCATTACCACCTTTGTTTGTCGACGCATGTTAGCACATCTGCTGCAAGGACACCAAGTGGCAGGCGCTCCTTTAACCTTGGAAAATGCTAGTTCTAGGAAAGCATCGGTCTTCTCAATCCATTCATCGGTCAACGAACCCTGACTTGAGCGTTCCGTGTACATTCACGCACGGTAGTCCATCCTCTAACATATTAGCGAGTGATATAAAAATCAATTGCATCTACACAATGTTTGTACTATCTAATAGGTGAAGATAGGTCCTAATCCCACCCGAGGATGCGTAGATGAGGTTAGTTTCTATGCTCTACTTCTATTCGAGACAGAATTTCGGCAACACCTCCCTACTGTGTCCAGAATACACGTCCTGCAAGTGAGATTGTGTATCCGATCACAACAGGGAAGTGATGCTGAAACTCTGTCTCGAATAGGAGTAGACCATGGAAACTACCCCATCTACGCATCCTCGAACTGTCCAAAAAACGTAGACAATTCGAAACAGATACGGTTATAGATATGCAAAGATCTACATATTTTCAACCGTATTTGTTTTGAACGGGAGACGTCTAACAAGGTTACGTGATCTATGAACATGATATGATAAAAATGTTTTTTATGTCTCACCTTGTGTCCTGCAAAGTGACAAGCCTAGGACGATGCAATTAAGTCTCTCCTGCAAAAAAAGGAAAATAATAGCTTCAATGTTGAGCATATAATACACTGTCTTTCACAACTGCTCCTCCCTTTCCACCACCACCACCACCTCGCTCACGCCATAGCGACTATAGCGTCTACCCACCACCACCATCATCACGCTCGTCATGACAACTACTGCCACCACCACCACCACCTCGCTCGCGACATAGCAACTGTCACCACCACCACCTCGCTTCTGACATACCGATTACCATCACCACCTCGCTCCCGACATACCGACTAACATCACCACCTCGCTCGCGCCATGATGACTAGCACCACCACCACAACTTGTGTAAAACACGCTCAATTTTTTATCACATGTTCCACATATGATATCATGAGATATTGACAAATCTCATGATTTTCAGACTTTGTTTTTTATACAATTTTAAAACAATTCGGTCACACATTTATGGTCATGTTTCGTGGACACATATGTTCGACATTTTCTATTACTTCCCGGTTAAAGCTTCACATTAAACTCAATAACATGAATATAATTTTTTTATTTATTTTATTGCATTATTCGAATCACTTGCAGTTTAAATTTGACTTATCTCCAAAAATTCTATTAAATAAAATAAATTAACTAAATATAGCTAAAAGATCAAAAAATGTACCAAATTTTAACATAGAGTAGCATACACAGTATGTGAGCATGAAAAAAGTTAGGAGGCCAGGTGAGGAAAAAAAATCAATTTCTTTGTTGAGTGTCAGAAAAAACACTCAACACAAATGTTTTTTGCCGAGTGTTCAGGGAATACACTCGGCAAAATATCTTTTTGCCGAGTGTCAAAAAATTGCACTCGGTAACAGGTTGACTTTTGCCGAGTGTCAAACGTGGACTTTCGGCAAACCGTAACGGTCGCAAACGGACGTCAGTTTTGCCGAGTGCACGGTACCTGACACTCGGCAAACAAAATGTTTACCGAGTGCGGAACCACAGACACTCGGCAAAGAAAAGGTTTGCCGAGTGTTTTTTGTACGCCGTGAGTTTTTGTTTTGACACTCGGTAAACATTAATTTTGTCGAGTGTCCGAGAAATTGCACTCGGCAAACATAAGTGCACTCGGAGCCAGTTTCCGGTAGTGATACAATTTAGTTTCTTGCAAACAGATGAGAGAGGCGCGCTCAGAGGCTACCAGTGCACGAACAGCATCACGGTGGCCTATCGCATTAAGACCACGCACGTTCCAAGCAATAATAGTTTCACAATCCATGGGACCTCAGTCAAACGACCAGCAACAGAACCTTACACCCCTAGAACATCCTCATCATCGGAATCAGATTCCGCCGGCGCCGAAATTTGCTCACTGAAGAGCTCCTCCAACGCCTCAGTCTGCTGCTCGGTCAACCCGTTGGCAAAGAGTTGCTCATACTGGTGAGAACTTCAGCGTCTGGGGCGGTATCTTCTGCTAGAAGGCCCAACTTCTTCATGAGCACATTCTGTGCTGCTACCAAGGCTGGCGTGCGCAAACGTGTTTTTTTGGCAATCCGACTGCTGCGTCGCGGAAGAGTGAGCCCAGGAGGCGCACCTCGCTGCTGTCGCCTGAGTGGCGGGCAGTCCAGCACACTCGGAGACAAGGAGCGACGCACCATCGAGGAGAAAACATCCACAGAGGAAGGCGCTTGAGACGGAAGCGGAGGAGCACCCCTGTGGGTAGAGACGAACGGCGACGGGGAACTGTCCGGCTGCTGCTCCATTGGAGATGGCCCCATGGCGGCCTCAGGCATTGGGCCTGCCTGGGTAAAGCTGAACGCCTCCAGGAACGGTCCTTCTGCAACCTGTGACGACCTGTGCTCAACAGCAAGCTCTAAGGAACCAACTGGTCGACCTGAGGTCTCTTGGGCTGAGGCCGGCAACGGCGGCACTACGGCCAAAGATGCCTCTAAGCACATCGGATCCCATTGAACAGGAGCCACGACCGAGTCGAGAGAAAGGATCACTGAAGCTAGGTCCTCTAGAGCAGCTGGTAGCCGGAGCGACCTCTCCTCAACAGGGCTATGAACACCACTCGAAGAGGCCGAGAGACTCTGAAGACAGCGGGAGCCCGAAGGTGGAAGGGGTGGCGGTGAGCGTGGCCGGTGATGGGAGTCTAGACGCCTGACATGCTGAATCTTCGGCCAACGCCGCAGGGAGGTCATGCCATCCGGATCAGGTAGACCATCTGCACCCTCCGAGTCAACATCATCCTCATCCGAGTCATCGCCCGAGTCAGAGGGGATGGTAATCATGCACCTCGACCATGCGAATTGTGACGTGATAACAAAGCGCATCCTGACATGGTTGGATAAGCTCCCCTGATGGCACCAAGAGGTTGTTGCCTCTAGCAGCAGCTGGAGAGCTTGAATCCTCAGGAATCAAAATATCAACAGCCCCTGGGATAAGATTGGGGTCAACACACCAAGCGACCAATTTGAAACAAGACATATCAGACTTGGACATTGTTTCTGGCAAAGCTGCCAACACTGTACAAGAAGAGCCCACTACAGCCTGAGCAGTTTCGATGTCCCAAACGTGCGCCGGCAAATTCTCAAGCTCAAGAACGACCTTGAAGAACAGAGACATTGAAGAAGCCTGAGATACACGAGTCCAGCGACGGAAAATGAGGTGGAAAGGAGAATCAGACGGCGGAGGCGCATGAAGCACTGCCGAGGCACTCTCCAACTCAGCAAACACGAGCAGGAAGCCGTCCGGCCAGAAGCGGCGGACCTGCACCGCCTCCTCGCCGATACCAAAACGCTCAAGGAGGTGGCGTCTGACTTGGGCGACCGAAACCGCGGGACGAAGCCCAGCGATCACTGCGACCAGCGCTCTGGAGAGAACTGCTTCTTCCGCAACCATGGCTGGCGAGCGTCTGAGGAGACGAAACTCCGAATTATCTCAATCATAGTTAAGGGGTCCGTTCGGATGTCATATTTTCTACGGTAGCTACGGCTATTATTAGTTTACGCAACAGTAAAATTTGTTGCTATGGCTATGCAGCGGCGTCCGAACGCGCTCAAGGTTGCCAAAAATCTGTGTTCCACGTTGATAAATTCAGTCGGAGCGCCTCGGCGTACTTACCTGCACAAAGCTCTGTTGCTGTACCTTCGAGGTAACGTTCACTGGTAGGGTACTTTGCTGGTACTTTACAGGAGGTAGCAAATTAAGAAGAAATGGGAAATTATTGCGCTAGTAGATGCTCGAGAAGCAAATTTAGAATAACATTCCTTTGATGACTCTTCAAAGAAAAAATAAAAAGAATGATAGGCGCCGTCAAATGAGATAAGTAGTCCATCACATTCGCAATTATCCATCGAGCAGTACAACAGCACGACTATTTTATCTTGAATTTTCACGTACATATTATATTTATCACTGATAAAATAAGATGATATAACCAACACAAAACTACATGCTCCAAATACAAGCAGTTCTTGATTTTGTCAAAGTCAATTATTTTACCTTTAACACATAATATCTTAAAATAAACAATTTCTAATATAACAAGTAACTATCTTTGTTCTTAAATAATTGTCGTTTTTGAATTATAACATAATTTTTAACTATTCATCTTCTTCCAAAGAATATGATAAATAATTTTTTTTTATAATTTGCATTATCATTAAAGTTATTTACATGATTACATCCCAACTTATATTTTTATACATTTAAACTAATTTTATGAATCAATGAATTTTAGAATTTGACACAACAAGGTATTGTATTTATTAAGGAGTTTATCTAAGGGTTTGTTCGGCAGCCGTTGGTAGCACATCCGAACATGAACTAAATTTTAGAATTTTAAGACATCTTTATATCAGAAAAATACAAATTTTGTATGCTGTTACTGTAAAAGCACACCATGTAAAATTGCATATCAGTTTCGTGAATATAGAAGGTTTACATATACTCCCCATTTCAAAATTGTCGTCTATGGTTAAATAAAATTTAAAGGTGGAGACTCTAGGGAAAAAAATTTCAGCGAAATGTCACCGATATTTTTGAAATATCACATTTACTGGTGAGGTCCGATATTTTTTTTATCACCAAAATTTCATCATTTAGTGTCCTTAATCAATGAAAATTGCTTTCTTTTAATATACAACCATGTTGTTATATAGATGGAAGGCAATTTCTGTAACACTCCATGTTTCTGAATAAAGAAGCAATGTTGCTCGAATTCGAAATCACAGATCCGAGCTCAACCCTTTTCAGCAAATTCACGTTTCAAATAAAATGTTTAAATTTCAAAACACATGTTCAAAATTTGAAGAAAATTTATAAAAATTTACCTCTTAAAAGTTTTGCAAAGACTTGAATTTAGAAAAAAATTTTGAAATTTTATTTGACAGTTAAATGACCCAAATGAAATATTTCTTTTAATAATGATTGCCTGATTTAAGAATTTTATAGAATAAAATGTGTTTCGATTTTGAACTTGGGCCCAAAATAAAAGTTGTTCCTTCTGAAGTTTTCTACCACCCTGCAAAATTTAATTTTTATCTGAGCTCGGGAACAGTGGTTTCGAAGAAAAAATTAAAATGCTGCGCAGAAAATCAGCGAAAACAAGGAAATTGAAAAATCCGCGCGGGACCCGCCTGTCAGCCTCACTGTTCGTCTTTCTTCCTCCAGTGGCACCAGCGCATCTCACTCTCCCTCTCGCGTACTGCCAGCGCGCTCCCCTCCGTGGAGCTCATGCAGGGGTACCACGTCGACTCTCGATGACACGTCCGAGCAAGGCCGCTTTACTCCTCGCCTTCACTTCTCAGCATGCCCCCTCTCGTCCTCTCTCACTCTCTCATCGACGCCATCGCTGAGCTCTACAGCCAAACCCTTCCTCGCGGTAAATCTCCCCAATCCGATCACCTCCGACCCTCATTACCTGTTGTGACATCCTGAATTTAGGAAGTCTAAAAACACGTAATTCAAAATTTTTTCTAACTTTCACACTAACATTTTTCTTTCTACTTCTCACCTCTTCTTTTCTTGCCTATTTCAAAAGGTGGAAACCTCACTAAATTAAAACTTATCTAAATTGAAGATTGCAAAATATTAAAATTTGAAGTGTGACAAGTAATTGACCGCGTTTTGTTCCCTTTTCTTTCCGTTTATTTTCCTGCGTTCTTAATCCCATCCCTTGCACCCTAAATTCAACTAAATATTGTTAAATTTCAAACCCATTCAAATTCCTTGAACTCAATCCCTCTGAATTCTAATCCTATCGAACTTCGTGAAGTCCAAACACATCCAATTCTTTCGAACCTGTTGACCCTGTCCGAATTAAGTTATTCTCTATTTAGATAGCCATTTATCTTCCGAATTCCATAGAATAAAATCTATTCAGAATTTTAAGATGATTCCAAAACAAAAGTTGTTCATCCTGAAAAGTTCTTCAACCCTGCAAAATTTCACGTTTATCAGAGCTCGGCAAATTGACCTTTTGAAGGAAAAACAGAAGGCTGTTACAGAAATCCCGAGATAATCCAGAAAATGGAAAAAATCTGCGGGTCCCGCCTGTCAGCGCCTCCACCTTTCTCCATCCCTATCTCCTCCTCCCCTGTCTTCTTCCTCGCACCGCCTGAAGCGATCGTCGGCACACTGCCACGCGCCCTTCGCCCTGCCACGTGCTCCTCCACGCGCCGCAAC
>BCLF01000041.1:2318686-2335257 GCA_001602275.1 Zoysia japonica
CTTGATCCCGTGCGGCGAAACCTTATGGTCTCATATGTGGCTGCCCCAAATGGGCCAGATCCGTGTCCCAATGTTGGGTCAGGTCCAGTTGTCTCGGCTGGGATTTTATTTACACGAAATCTATATTTAATTAAAAAAAATAGTTCCAATTGTAAAATCCGTAGCAAATTCATTATAGTTCCAAAAATTATGAAAGAAATTTTGTTAGGGTCCTCTCAACTAGAAGTATATTCTGAAGCTAACTATTTTTCATTTTATGCATAAAATTAATTTATATAATTCAAAGCACACGATAAATCATTAATGTTTTATAATTATTCTTTGGCATGATAAAATATTAAAAAAAGGTTTACTTTTATGTTTCTTTAGTCAAACTTTATGTTTTATAAGAATTGTATATTTAATTTCATTAAAAATACTTTTGTAAATGTTTCATTTTGTTTAAAAGCATTTAATTCCTTATAAATCCATTTGATTTCAATAAATCTTGAAAAATTCTCAAAAATTCCTTTATAACCTTTTTGATTTTTGTGAACAACTGAAACTATATTTTATGTTTTCAAAAACCATTTTAAAGAAGCTTTACAACTAAATTTGTGTCTTTTGAAAATAAAAAGCAGTCATCGCATGTGATTTTATTTAAAGTCAAACACTATTTTAATTTCTTTCTTTGCATATCATTTATGTTAGGACCCAACCCATCCAAAGAGGAGCGTGGAGTCGTTCCCTTGGCAAAGGAAGCTAACTGTGAGCAAGCTCTAGGTAAGCCCCGGTGCATTACCCTGTTTTAAATTTTTACTTTATCACTATGTATTGTATAGCTAATGTATTGTGCATTAAGTTGTAGGAGTTGTTTGGAACCTTAAAATGCTAGGGTGGAGTATATGATTAACATGACTAAAAAAGTCTTATTTGCGAGCCAATGTGGTGGTTCTGAAATGCCAATAGAGAGACCTATTTTTACAGGCTCATGAATGTCGTAAACAGATTATATAAAACAAGATGTATAGCGGTGTTTAGATCTGTTTGTAAAAATCTCTTTTGTATTAGAGTTGTCAAATTCGTTCCTTCTTGATTTCGCCCTGCTGAAATAGAGATCATATATATTTCCTTGAAAAGAAAACTTCTGGTTCAAAGACCCAATTTAGGTGGAACCAGCGAAGATTATTATAATCAAGATTATAGAGGTAGTTTTTATAATCTGGTGTATAAACATAATCTAGAAGTGGTGTTTGGATGCCAGATTATATAAGCTGGTTTTTAGTTTTTTCCCTTAAGTAATGACTTATTTACCCTCTAATTATTTAAATAGTAATTTTGTTCCTGCCAATTTGTTCAGCTTGCGCATGAGTTTTTTTATAAATTTCTTCTCACCACGTCATATTTAGATAGTATTTTCTCACAAATTCATGCACATGAGTTTATATGAAACTAACAATGGGTGTGCGTGTGCAAGGTGGTTGATTGTTGGAGAAAAAGATGAAAGCGGTGGTAATATTTTGTAATTATCTGAAACTAACGAAGGGTAGTTGATCTTTTTAAAGTCATAATCAAATTTTAGCTGGGGTAGGTCAGATTATGAGTTTATGTAATCTGATGGGTTTAGTTTTTATAATCTAAACAATAAACTGGAATATTTGAAACCAGCGGAGATTATATAATCTGGTTTCTTTAATTTGGGTGGTTCCAAACAGGGCCTTAGAAGTTTTTAGCGCTCCAGTTATCTGTTGAAGGTCATCAGATCAACACACAACATGCGGCCTTTAGTTTTGATTGTCGAAAGCTGCTTATTAATATTAACCGCTAGGAGCAAAACGAACGGTCATAAAAACAACATCTGCCGTACGCCCGAATCGGGGCCTCTTCACGTACGCGAGCCATTCCCTCGTACGCACGACTTGGCCGCCTCCGAGCAGACCGCATGCAAACCATGCATGCAACTAACTCCACCTCCCGCTCTAGCACTAACTGAACATGCACACACACACGAACTCAGCCAGCCTGCCTACACGCACGCACACGTGATCCACGAAAGCACCATGGTCGAGATTAACCCAACATGTTTTACTCTTCCATTAATTCATGTCTGCATTAAGCAGAGTACTACTGCTGGTAACAAGCAGTAGCAGTAGCAGAAGGAAGTCGTCCCAATGGATGAGCTAGCTAGCGATCTCTGCCTGCAGGGTGGAGTTGTACCCCACCTGCTCGGTCTCCCACCGCAGCTTGGGCGTCGCGGGGTCCTCCTCGCCGTCCGCCACCGCCTCGTACTCCTGCGTGTCGCACGGGGCAAATCCATTAAGAACAATCAGATCAGAACCACGCAGTTCATATCGTTACTGCCGTACTCTCAGGTGCGGTAGATCGAGCGCTATTCACGTCAACAGGACCCGTCGCGCTGCTTGAAAATTCGCTGTGGCAGCACGTCAAAACTTGAAGCCGTGATGGTGATTGGTAGGAGAGTCGCGTGAGAGAAAGCCAAGCGAGACTGTTTCAACTTCGGAAGAAGACGCCATGGATGCCGTCGCGCGCAGGGAAGCAACGAGCAGCAGGCGATCGAACGTGACTTTGACCAGCGGCCGAGAGAGAGAGGCCGATCTATCGGGTCAGGCAACGAAGAACTAGCGTGCGTGCCTGCGCGGCTGCGCCTGGACCGGAGCAAGGGGATACGAAAATGTTGCTTAACCTCACCTCGAGCTTCTGGACGAGGTCCCTTGCGTCGGGGGCGCTGACTAAGATGTGGCGCTGGGACGGCTTGATGAAGCCGTCGTCCACGGCCTTGTCGATGAACGCCAGCAGCAGGATGTAGTACCCGTCCACGTTCAGAAGGCCCACCTGCAACAGACACCCGGTCGGGTCGTTGTTAGTGAGTACTGGTCAGGGTTTTAAAAAATCGGTGAAAACCAATCGATTTAAGTATATGATCGATTTTCGATGAATAATTAAATTTATCACTGTAACAAAATCGACTAGCTGACAGATTTTTTGCCTCATTGAAAACCGAGTCGGATCCGGTTTATAAAACCTTGTTACTGGTACTCCGCGCTGCCGTTTGCTCCGAGACAGCGGGTGACGTGCAGGAGCATGCAGTGTACGAGTGCACCAGGAGCAGTGAGAGCGGACGAGCACTCACCGGCTTGCTGTGGATACCGAGCTGGGCCCACGCGATCACCTCCAGGAGCTCTTCCAGCGTCCCGTACCCATCTGCAACGACGTCGTCGCCCCCATGACGACGCGAGAGTTAGAGCTTAGCTAGAACAATCAAGAAGCAGCACGCCGGTAAGTGCGGAGTAACACGATCGAGTTCGCTGCGTACCGGGGAGCGCGATGAAGGCGTCGGAGTTGCGCGCCATCTCCGCCTTGCGCTGGTGCATGCCCGCCACGGCCCGAACCTCGCCCACCGTCTCCCCTGTGAGCTCCTTGCCCATCAGAGTGGTCGGTATCACGCTGCAACACCGAAAGCAGTTATCAGACTACCATTAATTAGCGAGTGAACGGAGCAAGGAACGAGAAGAAGGAAGAAGGAGCCGGCGGACCCTATAACGTGTCCGCCGCCCTTGTGCACGGTGTCGGACACCTCCCTCATGAGACCCAGGCTGCCCCCTCCGTACACCAAATCCACTTTCCTCGCCACCTGACAGGACGAAAGCTTCAACGACCAATAAATAACCAACTTAAAAGTCATCAGGAACAAGAGCTCGTGATCGAATCGCTACTGCATGTTACCAGCTCCTTGCCGAGCTCGACGGCGGCGTCCCGGTAGCTTCTGCGCTTGCCCGAGCTGCTGCCGCAGAACACGCACACCCGCCTGAACCTGGACGACCCCGTGAGAACGCCGCCGCCGTTTGGGGTCACCGCCGAGGCACCTTCTCGGTTGTGCTGCTCAGCCGTCACGGTGCTGTATGCGCGGTGGAACAGAAGCTGCGGGGGGGGGGGGGGGGGTGTGGTTTGTACAGGAGTTCTTGATGAGTCTACGCAGCCTCATCAGGAGCCGGGACTCATTACTCCCTGGTACCGGCTGTTGGGCTGGTACGGCTTACGATAAGCAATTGATTGATTAGCAGCCACGTGCCGGGAGTAATCCAGCCACGGATTGATCCGTCTGGCGCAGTGGTGGTATCCTCTTCTATTGATTGACGATTAGTGCGGTGCAACCAACCCTAAGCTAGCTTCTAATGCAGATTAGTACTGCACTTCAATTAATGAGACATCATTTATGTAGTCCACTCATTGCTAACCTCATGCACGCATCCGTCCGTCGTCAGTGTGATTAAACTGCATTCACTTTCTCTGGTTAAATTTGAATTAGTGCCTCCGTACTAGAAGAAATGCCTTTTTAACTTTTAGACATCACGATTAATTATTCATTTTATTCAAAATATTTGTACAAATTTAAATATAAATAAATCATGATCAAAGTGTTTTTAATGATAAAATAATTTATAATAAAATAAATGATACTACCTCCATTCCAAAATATTGTATAAGAATTTCTAGGTTTATAAACTGTTTGGATCCACTATGGATTACAATTAAAATCTAATTATGGAAGTAGATTATATAATCTAGATTATGAAAAAAAAATCTAGATAGGGTGTTTGGAGAAAGGATTATATAATCTTTTTTTCTACTTTTTTACTTGTGTAATGACCTGTTCTCTGTCTCTCTCTCTCTCTCTTTCTGAAAAGGCATGTAGTTGGGATTTTGGAAAGATAAAGAGTCTTTTGCTAGGAATAATCTTATTTTAGCTTGGTTGAGGCAGTTAATGGGATTATATAATCTAGCATCCATCCCTTTTTATATGTCGTTTTCAGTCCAGCACAAGAATTAAGAAAAGTGGACAATGTGAGATGTTTTGAAAACGAGGAAGTGGAAAATGTGAGATGTTTTAAAAACGAGGAGGAGAGAGATACAGTGGAGATGTATTAGAAAGAGAAAAAGTTGTCTCTGAGAAAATTTGAGAGTTCAAAGTGACTTATAATTTGGAATGAAGGGAGTAATTTGAAACATAGTATGCCCTGTTTGGTCCTGTATGGATTTTAGGGCAACCCCAATGCTTCTTTCAAATTGATACTACATAAGCATGGGGTCCACTATAAGAAAGTATTTTGTTGTAATTCTTTATCACATATAAATAATGTTATTTGATCCATCATGAATGAACTTTCATAATATATAACTTATTATTTTAAAAATTATTAATTTTCTAGATATTACAATTTAATTAAAAGAATTTCATTTTGACCAAATTCAGATATACTTATAATTCGGAATGGATGTAATAGTTTTTATAAAATTTTTGAATAAGAAGAAGAATCAAATTTAATGTCTAAAAGTAAAAAAGTGTTGTTTTTTGTAGGGAGGAAGTAGCTTTTATAATCATGTTCGATCCCTGAGTTCTGTTTGCATGTGTCATGAGACGGTGGATGCTGCATAACTCAGAGGGACATCCGGTCGCAAAAGGAAGCAAGATATGAGGTTGCTCTGGAAGAAAGACACGTCGCTACTCCCTTTTTAATTATTATTGACACGCCCACGTGGTTATTCTAAATACTTATCATTTTCATTTAGGTACCCTTCTTTGTCATTCTAGCATTTAAGATTTCTTCTAAATACTTATCATTCTCAGTTCTTATTAATTTTTTTCTTTCTAATACACATTTTTTGTTTACCAATATAATTTTTTCTATTCTCAGTACACATTTATATTTTCACAATAATTTTCTTAATTCTCATGTTCGGAGGTAGAATGACAATTAAAAGTAAATGTAGTGGGTACAATTTTCCGGATGGATGATCGGACGATTCTGATGGACTATTAATTACTCCCTCTCTTAGTCTTAGAAAGAAAATCATTATGATTTTTTCTATCACCCCCGTGAAAAAGAATGTCATTTTAAAGGTTAGACATGAGGATTAAGAAAAGAAGAAAAAATAGATAGTGCACTAGAAACTAGAAAAGTATAAATGAGTTGAAAGATAGAAAGAGTATTAAAAAGTGAGAGTGATACTGGACACTCATAAAATGACAGTTTTGAAGAATAGGGAGTAAAGTTTACGTAGCAGTATCTCATAAATTAAGTGCATCATCCCATATTTGTAATATAACTCTCACTACAAGAAATCAACTAATTAGCCACCATGCTTTTAGCTACCAACAAGTTTGGTTACTATATGGTTACTTTTAGTAACCAATGTCTCATGTGCTTGGTTACTAAAAATTCAATTAAAAATTTATCCACTTTTAAGTATAAAGTGACTATTAGTGACCGAATATTGTGTTTAACCTGGTGACTAAAAACACTGGGGGCTGTAGTAACCACGGCACAATGGGCTCTGTTATTTTGCTTCACCGTATCCCCACTGCAGAATAAACAAGTTTCACACGACGCAATGGGCAGAGCAGGCGCGGCGGTGGAGCAGAGTGGTCACAATGGGGCCAACCAGAACTGTGAGGCGGGAGAGGAATAGCAGCGCAGGGGGATGAAAGTGCATCTAAGCCCTCTAGTGGGTTTTGGTGGATGATGACGAACCATTCAAAGAGCCAAAAACATTTGTTAAATGCATTGATAGTCGGGAAGTTTCAAAAAAAAAGAATATTAAAAGAAAAAGAAGACCCCAATTTTTTTGATCAAATCACGGAGCTTTTTCTCATAGAAGAATACTAGTTTTTATCATTTTTTGAGTCTAGGTATGCCGTACTATTAAGGGGGGACTCAAATTGAGGTCTCAAAAGTGTCAAAATGCTCAAATCTTGACCTAACTCAAGACTCTTTACCGGAGTATCCGGCACATTGCCGGAGTCTCCGGTAAGGCTTACTAGCTTTACCCGAGAAGGCTCACCGGAGTGTCCGGCAAAGTGTCGGAGACTCCGATGGCCTAACAGCCCGCAACCGAGAGGGCTCACCGGAGTATCCGACACAGTGCTTGAGACTGGTGGCTCAAGCTATGCCAATCCAAGAGGCCTCACCAAAGTATCCGGCAAGTAGCCGGAGACTCCGATGGATCGAAGTGTCCGTCAAAGTGCCAGAGTGTCCGGTCAGTCAGAATGTTGTCCAACAGCTATTTTTTTTAGCCCGGGTATTTATACCTCCTCAGCCCCTTTTGAGAGGGCTAGCGACTCACGCTTGATCAACACACTCTTCAGCTCCAAAAACACTCTCCCACTCCCTTCCAAGGCCTAAGCTTGCAGGATTTGAACTAGAGATTGTGAGAGAAGTGCTTCCACTCCCATTAAGTATTTGCGGCACCGTTGAGCTTCGATTCGAGTTTGTTACTCTTAGAGTTTTTGCTCCTAGACGGCTAGGTGTACCCGGGAGCTCCCAACTTGTGTGGTGACGCCCCGTGAAGTTTGTTCACCCTTTCACGAAAGAGATTCGTTAGTGGAGAACTCAACCTCACCTTTGTGGTTGGTTGAGTGAGAGAAAGGATCCTGTGAGATCTGGTTCTTTGTGAACCTCTCAACGGAGACGTAGAGTTCCTTCATGAACTCGAACTTCAGAGTAAAATCTTGTGTCTTCTTGTGCACTTTTCATTCTTGCAAGTTCATATTGTTCGTGTTGTTCATATTCATAGATTTCATTCGATCTACTTGCTCTCTAGTATTTTGATTCAAGTGGAATTTGATTGAACTCGCTAAAACTTGCTTAGATTTAAATTTCGTCCAAAGCGCCTGTTTGATCGGAGTGTCCGGCAAGTTACCGGACAGTCCGGTGATCAGAGTATCTGGCACATTACCGGAGACTCCGGTGGTCTGACAGTTCGTTGAGTTTATTTTTTAAAAAATTATTTTAAGTTGCCTATTCACTCCCCTCTACGCAACTTTCAATTGGTATCAGAGCCAAACTCTCCGAATCGAGCTTAACCGCTTGGAGAGAAGATAATGGGTCTAAGGAAATCAAGCTAAGCAAGCGAAAAATCAAGCGAAGAGATTGAACACCCTTCTTCAAATGAGAGTAATGCGGAATCCTTCTCACTCCTCAGGAGAAAGGCCAAAGAGGCGAAGAAGAAAGGAGTTAAAAAGGACTATTCTAAGACCCCTTTCAATTATTCTCGCCATAATTCTAACACAAACTTCTTGTCATTACCCATTGGTAAACCACCTCAATTTGATGGGGTGAACTATACCAAGTAGAGGCGCAACATGAAGTATCACCTATTTTCGCTCCACTCGAGCATTTGGGATATTGTTTGTATAGGTGTTGAATATCCGGATAGTGATGACGATAAAGAACTCACTTCGGAACAAGAACAAGATCCCCACCGAAATGCTCAAACGGTGACGTTTCTTTTGTCATCGCTCAATCAAAAAGAGTTCAACAAGGTTGATGGGTTGAACTCGGCAAAGCAGATTTAAGATACTCTTTGAGTTGCTCATGAAGGCACCAAGACCATAAGAATTGCCAAGATTGAGGTGATTGAGGGAGAATTGGAAAGTTTGTGTTAGAAGACAATGAGACTCCTCAAGAGATGTACAACCGGCTCAAGATTCTCGTCAACAAGATTAGAGCCTATGGAAGCAAAAATTGGAGTGATCATGAGGTTGTCAAGAAGATGATTAGGGCTTACATGGTTAGGAACACAACATTGTGTACACTAATTCGTGAGAGCCCTAACTACAAGAAGATGACCCCCCGATGAAGTGCTTGGAAAGATTATCAACCATAAAATGATGGAGAAGGAAGCCCAATATGTAAAAAGTTTGTCAAAGAGCACCTCAAGCTCAAAGAATCAAGACATAGCACTCAAGGCTAGCAAAAAGAGCAAAGGCAAGAAACTAGTTGAAGAGAGCTCAAGTGATGAAGATGAAAGCTCCGACCTTGATGATGAAGACATGGCTCTCTTTGTTAAGAGATTTAAGAAGTTCATAAGGAAGAAGCGCAATTACCGTGATGACAAGAGAAAAGATAAGCCCAAGACAAGAGGTAAAAGAGTTTGCTACAATTGTGGAAAGTATGGGCACTTTATTGCTAATTGCCCACATGAGAAGAAAGAAGAAGATGATGGTAAGAAGAAGGAGAAGTAGTTCAACAAGGACAAGAAATTTTCAAAGAAGAAGTACAGCGGTGAAGCCCATCTAGGAATGGAATGGGACTCAAATGAGGAGAGTTCCGATTCGGATGATGAAGGCATTGCTATATTTGCCATCAAAGAATTTTCATTAAGCAAGTCTCTCTTCACCAGCCTCAACAAGAGCAAGAGCACTACTTACACATGTTTGATGGCAAAGGAGGGCAAGCGTAAGGTAAAAATCAAATTCAACCTCTCTCATAAATATGTTAGTAGTGATGAGGAATTAGAAAGTAACAGTGATGATGAGGCCTTGCTTAAAGGGTTAAGTAAAAATGCTATCACTAAAATCAAAATGCTTATAGATCAAGTAGTTGAGAGGGATGAGATTTTTAAGAATCAAGAAGACTTGCTCATTCTTGAAAAGAAGAGAAACCTTGAGGTTGAGAATCTCCTAACTCTAGAAAAGAGTAAAAATGAAGAGCACTGCTCACGTTATGTCCGATCCCCGCAAGATCACCATTTCTATGGTACAGGATGGCGCCAAGAAAACCGGCTGCGCGGCCCAGGAGGGGGAGAACCGCCCGCAAAGGAAGACCCGCCACTTGCGAGTCGCCCTCTTGCTAGCACCGCTCGGCCACATCCAACCAGAGCGCCCCACCCCATCCAACCAGAATGCCCCACCTCAAGCTCGAGAGGATGAGGCACAATCGAGCCATCATGGAGGAAACATGAAAGCTCACCCCGCGCAGGCTGCTGTGGGTGCTGCTACCAATGCACGTGCACCGAGAGCCGCCAGAGCTCACTCCCAAGCAGCGGCTGAAGGGGCTGCTCAAGCAGCGGGAGAAGAACTTCGGTTGCCACCAGCCACCCTCGCCGACGTAATGGCGACATAGACCCAGCAGCTAGTCGCGTTGGCACAAGGTATGGGACAGCGGGGAGGACCGAACCCGCAAAGCCGAATGTCAGAATTCATGAGGCTTAGGCCTCCGACTTTCAACAGCACCGAAGAAGAACCGCTTGTTGCCAATGATTGGCTGCGCAACATCGGCAAAAAGCTCAACATCGTGGCCGCGAGCGACCACGAAAGGGTGAATGGTGAGAGAATTACAAGAAAGCGACCGCCGACCCCACTGCCATAGGATGGCAGGAATTTCAGCAAGCCTTCCGTGCTTACCACATCCCGGAAGGAGTACTGAAAATGAAAGCGGATGAATTCTGAGCCCTGAAACAAGGCTCGATGACCGTGAACCAGTACATCAAGAAGTTTATGAAGCTGGTTCACTATGCACCGAAGGATTGGACACCGACCGGAAGAAACAAGACCGTTTTCTTGATGGGCTCAGTCATGTGATGCAGGCCCAGTTAGTGACACACGCCTTCACCGATTTCAGCACCATGATGAACAAAGCTCTGCTTCTGGAGAAGGCCCGAGCTGGACTGGATGGGGAGAGGAAACGCAAGCGTCACGCACAGCAGTCCGGCCAGCAAAGTGGGTACCAGCGCCCGAAGCTCAGAAAGTTCCTGAAGCCATGTCATCAACCCATAATGCAGTACCGTACTCCTGTGAACATGCAGCAGCCACAGCCGTCCATGTCATCGGTTCCTCAACTGACAGCTCCACCACTGCCTCGTGCCAACCCCAGCATGAATCAGGCCTCAAATGCAGTGAAGGTGTGCTAAAACTGCCGCAAACCAGGCCACTTTGTAGCCAACTGCTCCCTGAACCGACCGCCTGCTGCGAACCCTGCCTACTCCAGGGTGAGGACCGCAGCACCTGTTCGCAAGACGCAGCAGTACGGACGAGGCCGGTGAACCATGTCTAAGCGGAAACGGCAGAAGAAGTGCCCGAAGTGGTACTTGGTACGTACCTTGTGCACTTCACCCTCGCAACTCTGCTATTTGATTCCAGAGCTTCACATCTGTTTGCTTCTTCGAAGTTCGCAAAAAGCGCAGGGTTGCCCACGGTTTTGTTGAGAACCCCTATGATCATTAAGTCCCCCTGGGACAACGGTCAAGTGCAGATTAGGTTGTCGGGGAGTCAAGATCTTTTTAAGTGGGGTAGAATTCCTAATCAACCTGATAATTCTCAACTTGGATGGCATAGATGTTATCCTGGGTATGGACTGGTTTAGGCACCACAAGGGAGTTATACACTGCTCGGAATGTGTAGCAACCGCCATTAGTCCAAAGGGCATCACAGGGAGGTATCAACCTCACGGCCTGAGAGACCGGCCCCAGGTGTACAACATAAAGGCGGTACCTATGGAGATTGTAACCACGGTGAATGAGTACCCCGACGTCTTTCCAGACGAGCTACCCGGTATGCCACTAGACCGTGATGCCGAGTTCCTTATCGACCTGGTTCCGGGGCAACGTCGATAGCCAAGCGGCCTTACCGAATGGCTGCCAATGAGCTAGCAGATTTGAAAGCCCAACTAGCCGAGCTGCAAGAGAAGGGATTCATTAGACCAAGCTCATCACTGTGGGGCACACCTGTGCTGTTTGTTAAGAAGAAAGATGACAGCCTACGGATATGTGTCTACTACCGGGCACTGAATGAAGTCACGATCAAGAATAAGTACCCATTGCCCAGAATAGATGATCTCTTTGATCAGTTGAGAGGGGCCAAGTACTTCTCAAAGATTGACTTGAGATCCGGGTACTATCAGGTGAAAATCAGGTAGAGTTCACATCGGAAAAACAGCATTCGTTCCTCGATATGGGCACTATGAGTTTACCGTTGTACCGTGCGGATTGACCAACGCACCCGCCTACTTCATGAACTTGATGAACAAGATATTCATGGAGGAGTTGGACAAGTTTGTTGTTGTGTTCATCGATGACATACTTATCTACTCACGAAGTACCACTGAACATGAAGAGCATTTGAGGGTAGCGCTCGGAAGGTCAAAAGAGCACAGGTTTTATGCGAAGTACAGCAAGTGCGAATTCTGGTTGCGGGAAGTTGCCTTCCTCGGTCATATTGTAACCACCGAAGGAGTGGTGGTGAATCCCGCCAAAGTGGAGGCCGTTACTAACTGGAAACAACCCACCAATGCCACCGAGGTGAGAAGTTTCCTTGGATTGGCAGGTTACTATCGACGATTCATTGAAGGTTTCTCCAAAACTACAAGACCAATGACTGAGTTAACTAGAAAGGAAAAGAAGTTTGTCTGGACGGAGAGATGTGGCTGCAGTTTTCAAACACTGAAGACACAGCTCACCACAGCCCAGTGCTTGTGCTGCCGGACATTCGCAAAGATTTTTGTAATCTTTTGTGATGCGTCTCGGCGGGGCCTAGACTGTGTATTGATGCAAGAAGGCAAGGTGGTAGCATATGCATCTCACCAATTGAAGAAACACGAAGAGAACTACCCAACGTATGATTTGGAGTTAGCGGCAGTAGTTCATGCATTAAAAATTTGGAGGCACTATTTAATCGGAAACCGGTGTCAAATGTTCACAGACCACAAGAGCCTGAAGTACATCTTCACCCAACCCGAGCTGAACCTACGGCAAAGAAGGTGGCTGAAACTGATCAAGAATTATGATTTGGACGTACAGTACCACCCAGGAAAAACAAATATGGTGGCCAATGCGCTGAGCCGCAAGGCGCCTCGCCACCGAAGAGAGATGTTGACCGACACGCCCGAGCTTATCCAGGAGATGGGCAAACTAAATTTGCATCTTACCACCACCAGCTGTGTGCACACCCTAGCAGTCCAGACCACCCTCACCACCGAGATCCGCAGAGCGCAGCTTAGAGATCCCCAGATTAAGAAGATAAAGGAACACATTAAGAGAAACAAAGCTCCTGGATTCCGCGTTGATGAAGAAGGAACACTTTGGCATGGTAACCATATATGTGTGCCCAATAACCACAAGCTCAAGAAACTGATCCTCACTGAAGCTCACAGCTCAGCTTACTCGATCCATCCGGGATCGACTAAGATGTACCAAGATGTAAAACAACACTACTGGTGGACCGTGATGAAGAGGGACATCGCTAAATTTGTGGCACATTGCGACAACTGTTAGAGTCAAGGCCGAGCACCAAAAACCCGCAGGTTTGCTGCAACCCTTGGGAGTGCCTGTGTGGAAGTGGGACGAAATTTCAATGGATTTCATTATGGGTCTGCCCCAAACCAAGAAAGGACACGACTCAATATGGGTTATAGTCGACCGGCTCACCAAAGTCGCCCACTTCATCCCAGTAAAGAAGGCATACACCGGGGATAAGTTGGCACAGCTATATGTGGATAATGTGCTGAAGTTGCATGGGGTACCATCCAGAATAATGTCGGACAGAAGCTCCCAGTTCACATTAAATTTCTGGAAAAGTTTACATGAAATGCTTGGAACTCACCTCGACTACAGCACAGCGTACCATCCTCAAACGGATGGCGAGTGAACCAAGTCGTAGAGGATATGCTTCGCGCTTGCGCCCGAACCTACGGCAATGATTGGAAGGCAAGCTTGCCATTCGCTGAATTCTCCTACAACGACGGCTACCAAGCCAGTTTGCAAACGGCGCCTTTCGAAGCCCTGTATGGCCGCAAGTGCCGCACTCCGTTAATGTGGTCGGAAACCGATGAGCGGTCACTCTTCGGCCCTGCCATCATAAGGGATGCCGAGGAGAAAGTAGCTGAAATAAGGAGACGACTTAAAGCAGCACAAAGCCGGCAGAAAAGCTACACCAATACATGAAGATGGGATTTAACCTTCTATGAAGGGGATCACATGTATCTAAAGGTGTCTCCCATCCGCGGGACACGAAAATTTCAGATTCAAGGCAAGTTGGCACCCTGATACATTGGGCCGTATCAGATCATCAAGAAGGTCGGTGCAGTAGCCTACCAGCTTGATTTGACCCAGAACTGTCAGGTGTTCATTCGGTGTTCCACGTATCACAACTCTGAAAGTGCTTGAGGATATCCGAGCAACAAGTAGCCGTTGAGACGGTGGACTTACAGCCTGACCTTCGATATCAAGAATTTCCATCCGCATACTGGATGTGGTCACTCGGCAAATGAGAAGCAAAGCTATCAAGTTCTGCCGAGTGCAATGGAGCAACCACAACGAGGCCGAAGCTACATGGGAGCGGGAGGACACTCTCAGAAAAGAGTTTCCCAACCTCTTTGAAGAAGCCCAGCTGAATATCTCGAGGGCGAGATTCCATTTAAGTGGGATAGGTCTGTCACACCCTCAAAATTTAAATTCTTAGTTCGTGTAGTGTTGAGTTTTGTCTCACCTTTAGCTCTTCCAAATTTTCAAGAAAACCTCACTAAAGCAAGAAGTAGCAAATGGGAATTTGTTAAACCTTTAAAAACTAGCAGTGAAAGTGCTTGCTTATTTCTTCTTTTCCGATGAGTTTCTTGCTTCTTGTGTTCTTGTTTGTTCGGTGTTCTTTCTCTCTTGAGAAGCAACCTAACCGGATTCCCCAGAACCTATGCCTGGACTCGGGGCCGGTATTGTGACTTCAGGGAACTTTTTCCTGAGCCACGGCCCCGTGGACACGAGCCGAATGCCATGTCCACGGCGCCCTCTGCTGACCTGGTGCTGGTGCGCGCCCGGTAGCATGGACATGGGCGGGGCACCGTGTCCACTGCCCTGACGGCCTCAACCGTCAGTGGCCAGCGCGAGCTAACGGCGTCGCCCTCGTGCGCGCGCCAGACGCCCTGCTCCACCCCAGCTCGCGCACGTGCCCAAACGGCCAGCCAACCGCCAGACGCCGCTCTCCACCGGGCGGCTCATCCCCGCGGCCGCACCGCCATCCGACTCGCGCTGCCGGCCGTATCCCGGTCGGATCCTTGCGAGTCACAGTCACAGGCCACGAACCACCACCGTGTCTCCCTCCTTAACACCACAGAGCGCCGCGTCCCCAACAGAGCAGTGAACTCCGGCCGGCTGCGTGTTGCCTATGCGTGAAGCCTCCTCGGGATGGCCAACACCCGAGTGACTCGACCGCTGCTCAGTCCCATCGCGGCTTAACTCCGGCACGCCCCAAAACCAGCCGCTGACCCTCCCGACGCGACGCCACGCTGCGCCACGAGCCATCGTGCATTGGCATGGCTGCCAGCTGCCCTGACAGCGTTCCAGCTGCCGGCAAGCGCCTGCGAGGGCAGCAATTCGCGATGATTGCAAAATCTCGCCATTACTCCGCGCCAGAGCCGCCTGCGAGCTCACCACCGTCCCAGCCTCGCACCGGTTGTACCTACCATAAAACCAAGCCACATTGCTCCGACACACCCTGTTGCCCCGCTCCACAAGCTCAGGTTTCACCCTCTCCCTCTCAAACCGCGCAATTTCTCAAAACTCGCCTTCTTCCCCAAAATCGGCCACCGCCGGCCAACTCTGAAATTCGCGTGAACCACAGGCCCTGCGCCCCAGCTCCACCGCGCCACACCACATCTGGCCCCCCCTGAACAGCTCGAAGTCACAAATGGAGTCGCCACGCGACCCCCATGGTTGCGCGACAAGCGCCGCCGTCCGCCGTCACCCGGCTCATGGTGCCAGCCACAATGGCGCTGCCACGAGCCCAGGGAAGACCTTTTTCACGCTCCCTGCACCCCAGGGAGGCTCACGCGCTCGAGAACAGGCCACCTGCGCGAGCCCTGCACCCTCCACGGAACCTCCGACGTGCTGCGGACGCCCGTACGGCTCACCGCCGGCAACGGCGACCACACCACCAGCTACGCCACCCCGCACCCGTCCCCAAGCTCCGCTCTCACCTGCCAAGACGGCGCTGGAGGGAACTCAGGCAAGCCGCCGCTACCGCATGCCATTTGGGCCCCGACCTCTCAACGGTCGGGCCAGGCCAGACCAGGCCAGCCGTGGCCTGTGGCCCAACTGGCAGCCACCGTAGGCGCCCTGCACCATGCTGTGCACCTTGCACATACACACCCCCACCGGGCCCACTTATCGGTCACAGCTGGAAAAGGAAGGAAACAGCTAGAGCCACACCGGTCTGGGACACGGGCTGGACTCATGTCCACGGAACAAGTGCGGACCGGAGACTCCGGCACTTTGCCGGATCCTCCGGGAAGCCCTCTCTGGAAACGAGGGTTTCTGTAACATCCCAGTTTTTCAAAATTAATCGAGGTGCCAGTGTCCCAAAAATTATTTCCGATTACTCCGAAATTTTCTTTTAATTTTTCAGACGCCGGAATAATAGCCGCGAACTTTTTGGGCTGAGATTAATTAGTTTGTTCTAATCCCTATCTAATCCCCTCCTATAAATACTCCTCTCATCCTTATCCTCTCCCTCACCTCTTCATTCCCATTCTCTCCTCCAGAAATATCGATAACCGCTCCACTTCACCACGCTGCTCTGGTCTGCATCGCCGCCCGCGCGCGTCGCCTCGATCTCGGTGCGCCTGCTCCCGTCCATGTCCCCCGACCGCGTCAGCCGCCGTACCCCGTTCCCACGCGCCTGCCGGATTCCCACGCCTCCACGTCGCCTGCAGCCGTCGCCGTCCTGTCCTCGCTCGTCATCCCGCGTCGCACCTCGGTCGCCGGTGCGCGACCGCGTCGCCTCCACGCGTCCCACTTTCGCCCCGTCC
>BCLF01000041.1:2335544-2348488 GCA_001602275.1 Zoysia japonica
GCCGTTCCGCGTCGACTCGCCCTGCGTCGCCCCCTACGCGTCGCCTCCACGCGTCGGCAGCTCCCACGACCCGTCTCGCGCGTGTCGCCGCGCCCCGTCATCGCGCGATTTCGCTGGAGTCCGCGTCATCACCCGTCGCCGTCACCGTGTGGATTTCGCCGATCTCTGCGCCCGAGCAAGCCACGTGTCTCCGACTCCAGTACCAGTCGCCGGTTTCGGTTTTTCCTGCGCCGAGTTCTCCAGTGCGCGGTGCCAATTTCCAGTACTTCGGTTTCCGGTCTCCTTCTCCGATTTCTCCAGTTCAAGTCTCGGATTCCGATCTTCGGATTTTCATCTCCGATTTCCAGATCTCAAGTGAGAATTCCACCTCTCAAATTACTTTTTCCTCTCCGATGGATTAATGAATTAGTTGCTAATCAATTTACGATTAATTGTTTTGCGATTAATCTAGTTCCTTGTGGTCTAGATCTTTTAGGATATTTGGGAACTCCGTTTGATCTCATAGATTCCCAAAATTGCTCTGTTAATTTGTGTCGTCGCGAATGTCTCGTAGATTTTTTCGAGGAACGTTTTGCGTACGTCTAGCCTAGTAGTTTCAATTTAGATTTAATTACCAGATTTAATTGTCGCGTACCTAGTTTCTGACTCCTGTTCGTGTTGTGTCTAGCTGGTGATCCCGAGGAGGAGTTCCGCGAGTCCGCTCAGTTTGATGACCCGAATCCCGACTACGATCCCGAGCTGTCAAGCAAGCCGCGTTCTTTGATCACTTTTGTACCCAGTATTTTAAACTACATGTTTTGTTTACAACCCTAATTTGCATGCCAACTGTTTTAAAATATGCTAGCAACATTCCTAAGCCGTGCCTATTTATTGTTTCATAAATATGAGCCTTATGATTGCTTTAGAATAGTTATTTTATTTTTATGCTTAGCCATGCTTAGTCGCACTTATTTTTATCTCACAGCTATCACTGTAAAAATAGAATTTGTGTTAAATGCTTTTGAACTGTGATTCAAATGTGTGAGTTTTGCAAATAGCTATACATAACTATTTAGCGAGGGCAGGATGGAGTACGAGAAGCTGGAGGACTTTTTAGAAGTCCCTGTGAGCGTATCTGTTGCGGGTACAACAGAAAGATCCGGGCTGAGATCTTTACGTGAGACTTGTTGGTTGTTGGTGTTGAGGTTGGAGAGAGTGCCTGCCCCGGCAATTAAAAATCGAGTCCTTCGAGCCTTGTACGCTCAGTTGACAACCATGCACACCACGTTATTCTGTATGGGCAGTGGCTTGATCTTGAAGCTTGCCGAGACTGGTTGTTTACTCGTGGGTTAGCGGTGTTGTGTTAGTGTGGTGTAGAGTTATGACTTCTCACATGAGATCGAGATACCCCACCTGATCAGTGGTAGGCTCTTCACAGCTCTAGGACCCGATTGCGTAGGCACTTGAGATCTCTCTTCTGAAGGACGGATAGCGCCAGTTAAAGCTTGTGGACGGGTCTTGTGTGTTCGTCGGGACTACGACGGTAGTTCTTAATGACACTTCTCGTGGGTCCAGGTGATAACCTCTGTAGAGTTAGAGTCAATGTGCATTGCCACGCCCTTTTTGAAAGGACACCCCCCTGAGTTGTGCTCTTTATTGAGTAATTTTATTTTTCTTCCTCCTCTTCTATTTCAAAATGTTTTTGACTCCGGCCTTTGAGCTGTGGCCGGGTGTGGAGATTACACCGGCATTTAAAATGAACCCTCGTCCGAGATAACGGAGATCCATGCGGGGCAAGATAATAAAATTTGATAGTTTTAAAATAAAGCTTTCTTGCATCTTTAAAATAAAATAAATTGTTTTAAACTTGCATTTAGCACTTGAGCCATGCTTTTACCCTTGAAACCAATTGCATGTATACATTGTTGATAGGTAGTACACGGTTTGCTGAGTATTCGTACTCATGGCTTTTTAATTTGTTGTTTTCAGAGGATACTCTCAGCTTCGACTTCGACTACATCTCCGACGAACCGTGAAGTCCGCTCCTGCGCTCAAGCTAGCCTGTGTGGAGGAGGTTCGCTACTGCTGCCATGATGATGCTTCCATTGCTGTACTTGATGGATTCTCGATAGTGATCTATCTGCTCTGAGATGTTTTCGGCCTGCGTGCCAATGGACCCCTTTAAAGGATTTTATTCTAATAAATTTGCTTTGACTTGCTATTTTCTATTCTCGTTTCTTGTTTAATATTTCTGTTATGGTTTCTTGATTGATCGCTTGTGATGTCGTGCTTACCAACCTTCTGGGATTAGCAAGGTCACAGAATACCGGGACTTATTCAAAGGTAAGAAAAAACTCGGTTGTTACAGTTTCCCCACCGGAGTGTCCGGCCTTATGCCGGAATGTCCGGTGGCCTCCTCTCTGAAACAGCACCACAAAGACTGATTTTTTGTACTTCTGCATGTGTCCAGAGGCCTGGACGCAGGTCGGGAGCTGTGTCCACGAAACCCGTCCACCTCACACCCACGGGTGTCCAACAACCGTGGACACATGCCAAGCATCGTAATCACGAGACTCTCACCCCCACACGCATCACACACAGCCGCAAGGGCACTGACCGAACCCAAAATCCCCAAAGTTGTCCTCTGTGACATTCTGCTCGTGTCCGGGGCCGTGGACATGAGCTGGACCATGTGTCCATGGGGCCTTTTCTGGTTTTTAGTTCTGAGCACTGTTTACCTCGCTGCCACTTCACCACAGCTCTGATTTTAACGATCTTTATATCGTTGGAATCAGAATCACGTGCCCCACGTTCTGAAACCAAATTTCTCAATAATGTTGCTTCTCAAGTTTGCTCTTTTTGAGTTCTTCCTTGCTGTAGGCTTAATCGTTTGTTGTTGCGTGTAGCTGACGAGGAACTTGAGGAGGAGGAAGCTGAGGACCTGGAGTACGAAGAAGAGCTCGAGGACCCACTGAAGGCAAGCTCTAACCCCCTTCAAACATACTGAACCCATGTTTTGCTTGCATATCTATAGAGCCTGTTGCTTGCATCTCTATTTTCTTTACGTTGAAGCGTTGTGTAGATAAATACCCTACTTGCTTGTATGTACTTATATTAATATCAGTTAGTTGCTGTACATAATAGAAGTACTCCTTGCAGACCATTGATAGCGCACCCTTGTTATCCATAGGAACTCCGTTCGTTGAATATTTTAAAGAACAGAAAGTTGCCTTGTAACTAGAATGCTTAGGTCCTGATTTTCAAAACCATACACCACCATTTAACTACCTGTTTATGAAAGGTGTGAAAAGGGTGAGTTTGGAGGTTTTAGTAAAGAAAATTCAGGATGGGAACTAGCAACTTGTGTAGGTGAAGATGGGGAAAAGATTTCTGCTTTTGGGGCGGGTCTCACCATGGTGTAGAGCTATATGTAGGTGCTTCGGTTCAGTCCACCTGCCGTGGACAAGCACGTCACTCCTGCCATATGAGGACCGGTTCGTTGGCGCTTGACTTAGTGATTCCGTGAAACCACAGAACCCGTCATGGGCAGGACTTGTTCCTCCTACCTAGGTAAACCACTTTGACCTGCTAGGAGGTCAGTAGGACACAAGAGGCTAGGAAAAGACTCGAGGTGCTCGCGGTCCGGATTTCAACAAGGTAATTATCCGCGTCATGGGACCGTAAGCCCATAGATAAAGCCTCTGGTCTAAGTGAACCCGGTATAGAAGGGAACCAGGAGAAGACGTGGTTGAGCTTTCCCAGGGTCCAGATATGGGAATGTACACCGTCGCGTCATCGGGAGATAGTAACCCCGACAGATAGCCCCTAGATGCGTCTTGGGCGAAATCGGTGGAGACTCTTGTAGATGTTGGGATAGGCGTTATGTATTCCTTGCTCGCGAAAAGACGTATAACCTGTGGGTACAGTGTACAACCTTTGCAGAGTATAAAAATCCTTCCCGGACGGCCGTTGTCATGGTATTGGCACATTAATGTTCGGATACATAACGATTAGATTTTCTGTGGCTCCTTCCTATGTGCGTGTGGGTGTAGTTACCCGTGTTTTGGATATGTGTTAGCTATGTGCCTTGGGACAGCATGGAGACGTGCCTGCCCCAGTTAAAATTTGGGAACTGATGGAGTGGATTAAATTCCTCCTCAGGTCCACCAACTAAAATATGGCAAAGAAAGGTTTTATCTCCGCTGTTTATGAGCTCTGTCCAGTAGAAAAACATGCATGAAAATTTGCTTTGTGCTGAAAACAGAACACCTGCCGCCCCCTTTAATTAATATACCATGCATATCGTTGTATACCCTCTCTTGTTAGAGCTTGCTGAGTACTCCTAGTACTCACCCCCTCGCTGAAAATTGTTTAGATGAAGAAGAAGAAGAAGAAGATGATGATGATGAAGAAGAAGAAAAAGAGGAAGTGGGTGTTGATGGCAACGATATTTAGATGCCTCATTCTATGCTCAAGTCGTAGTGTTTATGCTGTTGTTGCTTGAATAAGAGTTGATGTGATCAACTCCTGGTTGTAATCTAAAGACTTGTATGTTGAACCTTGTAGTTCGGACTCTCCGTGTAATAATATTATCCCGTATGTGCGACGTTGTCACTCTGGCATGTTTATGCGGCTGTTCCTGCGATTCGTTCACTGATGCTAAACACTTCGGATTTTTGAGGTGTGATAGTATGGACAAGAGGCCGTTTTACCCGTTGAGGTAAATCTAGTAGCTCTAAGATTAGCTAAACAAAATAATTTGTCCACCGATGAGTATAGTGCTTTGATGTTAGATAATATTGATGAGGTGACCGATAAGCGTTTACATGCTTTGAAGAAAATTGAAAAAGACAAAGCACGAGTTGTTAGAGCCTACAATAAGAAGGTGAAAGCCAAAACTTTTCAGGTGGGCGAATTGGTTTGAAAAACTATTCTGGCCATAGGTTCAAAAACCAACAAGTTTAAAAAATGGTCTCCTAGTTGAGAAGGACCATATAGAGTATTAAAAGTCATCGTCGAAAATGCATATATGTTGAAAAATATACGGGGAGAGTCATTGCCTAGTGCCTTTAACGGCCGATACTTAAAAGTATCATCCAAGTGTATGGCAAGAAGCTTAAGAGAAAAGAATGGTCGATATGAAGAATATCGTTGCTAAGAATGATGCAATGGCCGTCGGAAGGACCATCGCCCTTAGAGGTTTTTGAGTGCTTAGAATGTTATATGGTGCAGGAACTCTACCAAAAAACATGAGGGTATATGTTGACACCAAAAAAATCGTCGATCCACCGGAGTGTCCGCCACATTGCCAGAGAGTCCAGCAAGCCCTCTCGGGTTCGAGGCACCTAGCCCGCCAGAGTGTCTGGCATAGTGTCGGACTGTCAGGCAAGCCCTCTCAGGTTTGGGCGTTCAGCCCACCGGAGTGTCCGGCAAGCCCTCTCGGATTTGCGCACTCAGCCAACAGGAGTGTCTGGCATTATGCTGGAATGTAAGGCAAGCCCTCTCGGGTCCTGGAATTTGCACGACAGATCCTCTGGCATTCTACCAGAGACTCCGGTCATCGGAGTATCCGGCGCTTTACCGGACGCTCCGGTGGTGTCTGTCGATTTAACAAAGTTTTAGGCAGATCAATTCCAATTTGTTTCCGAATTGAGAGGATCCGTTGCCCTGCGGATAAGACCATCCCATATCTATAAAACAGAGGTCCATGGCCGGTTAAGGGTATCCCAATCGAACCTATTTTTTGCCTTTATATTTTGCACTTCTCAAACCTTAATCCTCTCACTCGATCCCCATTTGTTGTTCTTGCTTCGTCCCGGCGACGACCGAAGGTGATTCGGCTGGCCTGACGGAGCTCAGATGAACCCTAAGACGATCCTTCTCCGACGGGGTTTCTCCCAAGGCGGGGTTGTCTAGGTGCTACCCAAATCTAGCGTTGAAGAAGCGCCAGCGTTCCCGCACACGGACGTGCAAGTGGTGTGTTACCCCGAGATCCGTTTCGGCGTCAACACTCATGATCAACTTTTTTTTTATTTTCAGCAATGTCATGTGCACTAGAAAGTATTGAGAAAAAATTATTGAATAAGGTTGACATGGTTGGCATCATCAACGAATTCTTAGAAAGAAATGTGTTAGAAAAAACTTTTAAAGTAATATGTACAAATAATTATATGAATATTTTATTTTTGAATGACTTTTATATTGATAATAATAGTCCTTATAAATAAGCAAGTTTTAATTATTATATATAGGGGCCCGGCTTTTAGATCTGCCTCGGGCCCTGGAATCTCAGGACCGGCCCTGCATCCACCTTCCTTCCCCTGCTGAAACAGCACATGGAGATATCATTCGAAGCTTGTTCAGACAGTTGTTGCTACCTCGTGCCGCTCCGGGACGACCAGATCTCGTGGCGAATGCTGCCACCGCAGCCTGTGTCGCGCCAATAAGTCTTCACGTTCACCGCTCGTGTCGCTTCGGTGCTGGACGCCACGTGGCCTTCGCCTGCTGGCCATGGCTGGCCTTGGAGCAGCCGCCGCCCTCTGGCTCGGGGGGCCCCTGGCACAGCCCGTACTCGACCGCCTCCGCCCCACCCCAACATGGCCTCTGCCAAGCCCCGGCGACTGGTCCGGCCCCTGCACGCATTGCTTCCCGACCTCCATCGTTGTGGGGTCCGTTTGCATGGAAGCAGCTTGTCTGACGATCATCAGACAGACGAGCGAGCTTGCTCTCGATGACAGGTGGAGCCACGGTGGAGGAAAATCTTTGCACAGCGGCATGAAACAAATCCACGCCATGGAACTTGGAATCGACGTGATCTCCTTAGAGGGACGGTCATCAGGTGATCCCGATCCCATATGCGTATGTCGACGCAAGCAGATCGTGGAGCATCTATTGTTGAATCACCAGCTTCATCTTTTATAGAGTAGAAATAGAGATGTTTCATGACTTTCAGGAATGTGATGGTTTAAACAGATTAAAAAATGAGTTAAGGTTTAAGTAAAAAAATTGATTCAAATTTTAAAATATATAAAAAAAAAATCTCGTCTGATGTTTAGCCTCAGCTCACATGTGGTTAGGTGGCTTACTCGGAGGAGGTTCCGAGACAGGCTTCAAACCAGCCCAGCAATGAATCACTGTAAGTCTGTAATGAGGCGAGCAAAGAAAAAAACCAAAATGGAGAAAATCGAGCTCACGTGGGAAGGGGAGGGATGGTTGGAGGGGGCTGCGCATTGACGCACGCCGAGGGTAATAGGACCCGACCATCCATCCTCTTCTGCCTGCCTATTGCGTTCCCCTCCAGCGTCCGTCCATGGCACCGTAGTCTTTGCCTAGTCCAGATTTTTTCACTGCCGGTGTGGGGGCGTGGTGTGCCGGTGAAGTGGATTTTTTCCCAGCCCCCCATGACCGGTGGCCCGCGCGCGCCGTTCGATCGCTCGCGCGTGCGGCTAGGAGGCGGCCGAGTTTTTTAGCAGGCGGGGAGCCACCGGACGTCGAGGCCCTGTATTTTTTTTACTAGGTGTGCCGGCCGAGATACGGCCATCTGGCGGGCGTAGCCGCGGCACAGGTACCAGGGCTGGGGCATGGTCCCCGGGGCCAGGGTGGAGCTGTGGGGATTGTGTTTTTTGTTTTTGCCGCTCCATACCTATTTGTTGCATGGTCGGAGTAGAGGTGAAAATAAGATGATGAAATCCGTATCTTATTTTTGTTCCGGCCATTTTCAAAATGTTTGAAATTTGCTCAGAATTGAAACAAAAATGAGCAAAGAGTGTTCGGAATCAAGACCGAAAATTATGACTAATATTCTAATCATATTTTTGGTTCTCATATTTCAATCAGATATTACCATATTTTTCTCGAATTAAAACCAATCGCAACAGCACACATATAGCAGCCCACCAAGACTTGCCAGGCAGCCCAGGCGCTCGCTGCCCCCGTGCCCACTACGCGCTCGCCAAGAGCCAGGCGCCCTGCTCCTACTGGCGCCTGCTGCTGCCAAATGAGTAGGTGTGAAAATGATACGGTAAAATCATGTTCCATTTCAAACCGAATCTCATATTTGTCTCGATCATTTCTGAAATATTCGGAATATATTCGAAATCGGAATGAAAATAAGCTCAGGGTGGTCGGAATCAGAATCGGAAACGAGTTCGACAATATTCTGATCATATTTTCGGTTACCATATTTTATTTGAAATATTACTATATTTGTCTCGAATTCAGCAAATCGAAACAGCCCAACGGAGGCCCAGCTGGCAGGCAGCAGCCTCCCAAGCGCGGCCCAGCCTGTACCGCCCCATCCGACAGGCCCAAATGCACGACGGGTGCTGCTCACCATCCAGACTGCTGTACGACAGCTGCTGCTAGTTGTTTTCCTTTTACTAATACTTGTGCTTCTGTGGTACCTATACTAATTTAGTAAATATCTATACTTTAGTTGGTAAAATTATGTATATTATTATTCTAAGTTAATGTAGTGAGAGTGACGTTGATATTAACATATTTTCGATTTGAATTATCATTTTCCGATCGTTACCCATATATTTTCCATTCCAATATTATGAGATTTCGAATTCAAATATTCCGATTTCGACTTTTCCGTTTTTATTTCTGTTCGGATAAGAAAATATGAAAACAAAAACGATTTAGATGTTTTTCCGATCATTTCTATTCGTTTTCATCCCTACTAATGAGGCTCTGTTTGACACAATTTATTAACAGCTTTCTCACAGAAATAAGTAAAAGTTGTGCTAAATAACAAACTTATTCCACAGCTTATAAGTTCAGCAGTTTTTTACTTGCTGCTAAAATAAGCTACTTTTTTAAAAAAGCACCAGTTGTAGCAAACAGAACCTGAGTAGCTCCCGTAGTTGCATCCAATAAGCAGATCCTTTCACAGCCACCGGTGTGCGTGGGTGCACAAGCTTATGGGTTTGGGTGGGGCCGCGCTCACATAGTGTAAATATTGGATCAGGATTTTTTATTCCCATCTGTGCATTAGATGGAAAAGGTATATATAGAGCGTCGTTCAAGTTGAGTTACAATTAGTCGAATTAGCTCGCTGCAAAACTGAAATTTACATCAATGGGAGTGATGGGGTGATAGTTTTCAACCGCCAAACTTTCTAAAACATATTCCACCAAGTTTGTTTCAGGTTCTAACAGGGATAAACAACGAGTACGCAGCGGAAATATTTTCAAAATAAACCAAAAGAGATGGTTGTGTTGAGCTCACGAACATCGTCATCATGCGCCAAGGCGGGACCACTACTCATCCCTATCGCCCGCATCAGCGAGGAAAAGTAGCCCAACACCAAATCATTCTCACCTGTAGAACTCCAATTAAGCAAACGTGAGTACGAAGGTATTCAGGAAGACTTACTCATGGGATACACATCCCGACCCCAAGGATCATGAGTAAGGCATTGACAAGGAAATAATGCATTAGATACTCAAACTTTTGCGGAAAGCCAGTAGTAATTAATTGTGTTATAAGCATAAGCATAAAATAAAACTAATAGGCAACATACACTAATAAACTAACCTTACCACCCTCAAGTAAAACATCAACAATGAGATGCGTCCGACAGTACATCTCCAAGATAGCTCAAAACCTTTCCCACCAATGATTACTTAAGTGAAGTTATTAACTACAATAAAAAATAATGGACACCAAGCTTGATCATGACCAGAATCATAGCGATTCTAACCGATTATACACCGTGCAAGGGGGTTTAACTGTACCCACACGACTTGACGATCATTCGGCTCATGCAACCCGATAAAATTACACAAGAGGGCACTTATGTCAACGTTTTTCTCATCCATTCCTGAAAAGTTGGACAATTAACATGCCAGGGTGGACCGGTCCCTTCTCGTGAGAGCACAGCGGCCAATCGTGCGTGTCATTCAAGACATGTCGTCATCGCCTAAAAACCGGTATGCAAATGAGATATTCAACTTGTCTTACCATTATATTCAACATATGGTATGTACGAAAAGTGCTTAAGCCGACAACTAACAACGACCGGTCCTTGATCAACCAAACGGGGTACATACCTATCCCCATTTCGGTCCATAATTTAATATTTCCAGGCTTAGACAAGCCAAGACAACTCTCAAGAAGATACAGATCCTATACTCACGAAAAGGTGGTCACCTTCCACCAATTCAACTTCTACCGGTCTACGCATGGCCACGCAATACACACCGTAAAAGAAGAACCTTCTGTCCTTACCATGAACCTAAGATGCAACAAGGAGTGGGTACGTAACAAGAACCAATATTACCACACTTATCCTATTGCTCAATAATGCAACAACTACACAACAACTCATTTACCATGTATATATAAAAACAAAGGTTCGATATGAATTATGCTTGCCTTCAACAGCGGGAGTCTCCTCGGCACGATCAAAAAAAGGTGCTTCACCCTCTGTAGCACCCACATTACTCTTCGACGCGTCATTCACTAAACAAGGAAAAAAATAGAAGCGCCGGTATTAGAATGGATGCCGTGATGCGATGCACAATGTGACTGCAATGAGTTTTGCAAGGATAAGATACTACAGTCATGAATGATATAGTCATGCTGTCGAGTTTTAGTATGTGTGTTTATTTTACTGTGACTAATACAAGGCTAAGAAGGATGAATATACCACAGTGGACATGATGCAAAATTATAAAATGGCTACATCCATGGTAAAGAACATGTTAGCATGATTTCATGATTTATGGGCATGTAGAAATACATGTGTTAATTAAACAAGGTAAATATTAATTTATTAAGGTATATTTAGGAACTTAACTTATATGGAATGATTTCACTTTAGATGTGTAGATCTTCTCATCATGGTTCTAACAAACTTTGTTTCATATTTTTCTAAGCTTTTTACTATTTTCTATGCATTTTACAAGGTTTTATCCTTTTCTGAAATTAAATCTAATTGGTCTCTCGTCTGGTCCGGACTAGTCCGACCCGGACATGTCCGACCAACTTTCGGACTCCAGAGAGCAAACACACCGGACTTGTCCTACTAGATCGGACTTGTCTGGCCCGGACGATCGGCGATGACCATTTTTGCCGGAGAAGGAACAAATGAGCTCCGATTTCGATGAAATGAAAACCCAAACGATCAGTGAGATGAGGAGAACCTACTTTGGCCACTCCCAAGCTGAAGTGCTCACTGGAACTAGGGCGGCACCTAGTGGCGGCTCCGACGAGGCTTCGGCGCAAGGTTGAGCTTAACCTTCACTACACCATGGAGATCACCGGAATAGGAGAGGATGGTGAGTAAACAATCCGGAAAGTAGTCGTCACCGTGGAAGTGCCTCCGACCACAAGAACAATGCAATGGAGGAGCGAACTGCTGCTACCTCAGCCACAAAATAAAAGGGAAAACTTGTTAGGGAGGTGCACCATAGTGTTGAGAGCCTGGAATCGAACTAGAACTCACCAAGGACGACTAAATTGAAAAGGGGACGAAAGTGATGCCGAAATGGGGATTTCAGGAAGAACTCGATTCTGCGAGCTCACTGCAATGGAGGGGGAATGGAGGATAGGGATGGTGCTGGGGCCTCTAGATGACAACTTTTGCTGCTTGGCTTGGCCCGGAGATGAGTGGAAATGGAGATCGACGAGGTGAAGAGAGCAGCAACAATGGTGGTGTTAGACCAAGCGAGAGAGAGAGAGAGAGAGAGAGAGAAGGATGCCAGGGGGAGTGAGTAGAGGGCCTGCCCCGGATGCATGTGTCCCCCTATGTGGCAACTCGCATGCCCCGTCCCAAACCCAAGGGATGGAAGTGGCAGTGGCGTGCTCGAGTGAAGGCTACGAAATTTGGAGTAGTCCGGCAAGTTCGGACTAGTCTGGCTTGCTAACAGAATTTAGTGCTGCAGAGATATTTGAAAAGGGCACCTTCCTGATCTTTAAGTTTTTTGCCAATGTGGTGCTAGAAGAACACTATGTGATAAGCAACTTTCCTTTTTACACCAAGTTCAGATTCCTTATAGATTTAAAACTAAAAGTTCTGCAAAATGCTACCTTTTTAACATTGCTCGAATTTTTAGAGCCATTAGAAGACTTGATAAAATGTTGGAAAATCTCTAAAATTCTATCTTGTGATCTAGTTAATTACGGTTGGAAAATATTGGTACATTTATATGGATAAAAAGGGAGTTTCTTAACAAGGGTCAATTTGACAATTATTTGCTTCAGTGATTTGAATTTAAAATTTGAAGTTATGAAGCTCTAGGACATGAAAGTTGCTCGCACCCTGTAGGTTATACACATTAAGGATGTTTTTACTTATTGGGGTGTGACATAGAGAGATCATTCTATTTGAGCAGAAAAAAAAAACTCCTAATTTCTTCTCAGCCATTGAAAATTTTATTTTCTCTTCTGTGCCCCCGGTAGAGATTTCACTTCCCTTGTATGCCACTCCCAAGTAAAAAAATACTTTGAAACATTTTTTCATAAAAAATGTAACATGAAACTAATTTCTATAAAGGATAAAATCCAATTTACTCTCCTAATTATAGCTAAAGTCCAAATAACACTTTAAACTAAGATGTAACATGAAACTAATTTTTTATAAAAGATAAAGTCTAATTTACTATCTTCAAGTATAGCCAAAGTTCAAATAACCCTCTAAACTATGTTTTGGTTTATTTTACATCGTTAAAATATGATTTTAGAATTTACCCCCTCGTGGATTTTGTTTTTTTTTTCTAAATACACAAGCATAATTTTAAGATGAAACTTTACGAGATTATGAAGCATATTATAACACATATTAAAAAAAGGATTGTAATTTATTTATCATTATTTTATAGGAAAAGTAATTTAAAACTAAATTAATCTTTGCAATAAAAAAACTATATGCGAAATAATAGTAAAAAATTAAAATGTATTTTTCTAATATGTGTTATGATGTGCTTTATCATCTCATAAAGTTTCATCTTAAAATTATG
>BCLF01000041.1:2348929-2361976 GCA_001602275.1 Zoysia japonica
CATCTTAAGATTATGTTTGTGTGTATGGAGAATTAATCTTAAGATAAACTTTTATGAGATGATAAAACACATCATAACACATATCAGAAAAATACATCTTGAATTTTTTTACCATTATTTCGCATATAGTTTTATATTACAAAGATTAATTTACTACTCTCTCTGTTCCAATTTAGTTGTCATTCTATATCTGAGCACAAAAATTAAGCGGTGAAAAGATATGATGCGTTGAAAATGAGAAGTAAAAAAATAGAAATAAAGATGTATTAAGAATAAAAAAATGCATCAAGAAGCGAGGATGAAAAGTAATTTGAGACAGTAGAAGTATTAAATTATTTTCCCTATAAAAATAATGATAAATAAATTATAATTTTTTAATATGTGCTATGATGTGCTTTATCATCTCATGCTTGTGTATTTAGAAGAAAAAAAAAAGACAAAATTTATAAGGAGAGTAAATTGACCGAAAATTACATTTGACGAGATAAAATAAACAAAAACGTAGTTTAAAAGGTTATTTAGAGTAAATTGGACTTTACTCAAAGGAGAAAAAATGAATGGAATAAATAGTGTACAGAAGGTTTAAATTTTCCAGCAGCTGTACACGGGTACAAATTAATTATATGTATAATAAATAACCAGAACCAAAAATTTGATGATGGCCGGAGCAGTTAGCAGATCTGCAGAAAGAGGTCAGGACATCTACTCTACGACTCTACGAGCTCATCAACCTCTGGTAACGCTACAATCAAAACGCTAAACTGAGAGCGAAGCTGCAGTCCAAGCGCTGCAGGTTAGGTACCGCATGTCTACAGCATACGGCATCAGCTTCGATTCATCCTGCCTCGCCTGTCTGTACATTGACATGCCGACACGGTACTCCTTCAGCATGGATGGGAAGAGCCTCGTGAATCTCGATCAGATCCGACTTGTTGGTCCTTCATGCTTCGAACTTCGAGTTCAGATAGCTTACACTTTTCCAAGCGTTCATTGGGCCTTTCCAGTGAACTGGAAACCATTATCAAGCAGCTTACAAGCACAAGTACCCCTTTTTTGGTTCACCAGTGTTCAGGGTTCCCAAGTACCAGGAATGTCTGGTGATCCAGCAATTGTCATCATTGTGTTTCTCGATTATGTATTCACCAGGAGAATGGTTAATTGTCCAATCCCAATAATGCAGCCTGTTTCTCAAGTCATACACGGTCAACAACATGACCATGCTGCAACCTGTTAACTTACTGAACCCACGGCAGGCCTGAAACCCAGAAATGGGGGGGAAGCAGATGCCAGTAGGATTGTACCACTGCAATGCACTCTTGCACCTGTTCCATTGATGGGTAGATGATCATGTCTTCAAGTAACAATAAAAAGTTGAAAGGAACTAGGGAACTCTTCCATTCTCCTGAGCAACTCGAACTTTCTCTTCTTCGGCGCGAAGGTGGAGATCCTTGTAGGTATTTGCAGATGCAGCCATGAAGTTCTCCATGGCTTCAAAAATATTCTTCAAACTTGTTTGCAAACTACCGCTTTCAGCACCAGAGCCACCCTCATGTAATACCTGTGAAGACAAGGATACACCACTCTGATTTGAAATGAGGACGAGTTTCTTATTTTGTGCTTCTAGAGCCTTACGCATTGATTGTTCATCCCTTTCCATCAGCCTAAGGTCCCTGTCCATACTTTTGTTAGCCATCATACCCTGTCTTTGCTCTGACCTGTGCCTCTCCCAGAGTTTCAGAACATTGGATGCAAAAGCCTGCATTGCCTCAACAACTTCCTTCTCAGATATCCTAGCCACGCTGGCGTCCCAGTTATTACATATGACAAAAATCGGTGGTGCTCCCAATCGTCCAGGAGAAAAGGGAGGTACCCCATCATCTGTTACCTCAGGAACATATTCAACTCCTTTTATCAACCACTGATTTAAAGTACTAACATAGCTCTTTTGGGCAGTAACCCATGCAGCGAAACAAGCAGTCCAATCCAGAAGCTGAAGCTCTAGCCGCTTAATTAAATCCATATGGGCGTCACCAAATTTTGCCGCATCTATCATGGAATCTATGTTTTTAGCTTGGGATATGGCATGCAACTGTATCTGATGGCATTCTAACATTACGCTCCACATCCGCATCAATCTGCAATACACAGCTTTCAGTCACAAGAAACAGCCCACAGAAAATATCAAAGCGAACATTAAAAAAATAAAGTAAAGATAATTATAACTCAGAATGCATTTCCAAAAACCACACGTTAATATGTCACAATGGAAAAGTAATGATTAGACAAAACACGTATGAAACTATACAAAATCAAATGGAATCCAATGATGTCAAGACGAAATAATCAGAAAGTGAACATCCTTACTGCTACGATAGCACTCTATTTAACTACTACCTTGCAGCCGAGCAAGTTTCCATAGTTCTAGTAAATTTAATGGAGAATACTACAGGTTGTTTACTTTTGTTTCTTCCTGAAAAAATGAGCCAACTTTTTTCATAATATGTATGTATCACCACTTAATCAGTATCAGTACAAGATAGTCCACTGACATAAAAAAATTAGTCATTTCAAGAAATACAACTACAACTTTAGCCATTGAGACTTTCAGTAATTATTTTCACTAGGCATTGCAGAGAAAAAGAACCAAACCAGGGCTGGTTACATAATTACGAAACACAGCATGCAAATAAAGGCGAGCATATATAGCAAATGGTTTCGACAATTAGTGGCTATGAGAAAACATAATAAGGTTTAATTATGTTTTCAGAAATGCAATGCATACCCTTGAATGAGCTCACATGTTTGTGGCCATAACTCTTCATCCCTCAGCTTACTGATCTTTTCTGAAATAGTGTTTACAACCTGAATGGCTATGCTTATCTTCGTTGACAGCTTTCTGATGTACATTTCAGTAGCCTCAAGCTTGTCAGGTTCTGCACCTTTCTGACCCAATATTTTCAGCTCCTCACGTTTTCTATCATATAATACACGCATCTCCTCCTCAGTCTGTAAGGCATGAAAGAAATTACACAAGATAAAGAATCATAAAAAAGGGAACTCATGCTCTCTTTAACTAGGCGTGAATTAATAAACAGAACAAAAAACATGGAATTTGGAAAACGCATAGACCCAATCGCACTGCCGGCAAAGCTAAAGCATTGTGCTGCATGTAGGGTGAGGCTAGGGAAAAAAAGTTTAAATAGGAAAAGTAAAGCCCATGCAAAATTAGTATAAAACCATAGACCTAATCATTTCTTGCACAGCCATTTCTCGAAGAGGCAAAGAAATTGCACCAGTCATTTCCAAGATATCAGAAACAAAGATTAACATATGGAAGAACTCTGAAATAGGCATTCACATGGACACATTTATAATCCAATTAGCTGCTTGATCTATAACTAACATTGTGATCCGTGGAAAAAAAAGCGTAAAAAAGTGTTCAATTAAACACGATTAAGCGCTAGGCGCGACACCTCTGCAGCACTTCGGGGTCAAAGCGCGCCCGAAGCCCGGGAACGCCTTGATGTCGCGAGGCGGCCGCGCAAGCGCGAGTTGGCGCGGCGCGGGGGCGGAGCGGACGCGCTCTGTCCTTCATCGTCATGGTCCGCTGTTGCCGTCGCGTTCCGTCATCGCCGCCCTGGTCCGCCAACGTGTCGAGATGTGGAGACAGATCTGATGGTGGCGGCTGCTCAAGGGGAAGGTCGACGAGGCGAGCTGCAGCTCTGTCACGAGATTCATAGTGGCTGCTGGGGCGTTGAGGGGGTGGGGAGGCAGCAGAGAGAATGGCGGCTGGGCTGGGAGATGAGCTGCCGCTGCTGCCTGCCATTTATATCTAGGGTTGAGGAAAATGGGCCTGCTGCAGAATGGGTCTGCTGGGCCTATATCATAGAGATAATGTTTTTTCCCTTTCTTTTTTTTTCCATTTTAGCATTATTTCGATATATAATATGCAAATAATATTGACCGCTTAGGAAAACGCTTAGGCACGGGCGGTGGGTCACCGCTCGCCTAGCGCTTAACGTTTTTTTTTCTGTGGATTGTGACGTATGACCCAAGGAAGAGCTAGATCTTAAGAGGAAAGTTCAGAAATAACCAATTTTAGTAACAAAACCAGGAAACTAGAATAATAAGAGAGTGAAATAAATCTGGAAGCAGTGTCATATGGGTATGCATTATGCACTCTTAATTAAGAATTTATGATCTATAAGCATGTGAGCGCAACTAGATAGGATCACATGGTAAATAGCAATCTCAAGAATCACAATATTTCCAACAACCTCAAAGATGTAAAACAGATTATATACCTTGACTTCCTCGAGAAGCTTTTTTTCCCACATGTACAGTTTCTGTAGAGTCGATGAAATATTGCCAGATCCCATTGCCTTGTCCTCTTCGAATCTCAAGAATTCCTCTTCCATTGTTGGTATCCCACACATCATCATTGCAGAAACTGCATGACAAATGGGTCAAATTAGAATTCATACTTGTAAAGTGGGCATGATATCTAAAATGTTTGATTATAGATCTACAATAAGCTTTACTAACCTTTGAAACCTGAATTCTTCTGGTAGTAAGGCATCTTCCCAACTTCAAGCATCTTAGAAACCTCACCAGCTGATTCTGAGGCACGCTCAAATTGAGTTCTGATCTCCCGTACAACCTCAGTGTCATCACTATATGTCTTCTCTGATCCTGCAGGGGGCAGGCCAGAAACATGTGAGCGCTGAACTTGTTCTCCAACGACATTCTTTTCCATGATATGCACATCATGCTCCAGGTTGCTCCCACTAGTACTTGCCTCGGATGATTTTGACTCACGAGGCAGCTCACCTCCAGTACTGCGTCTGCCCTCCTCCTTAGCTGCCTTCCCATGCCCAACATACCCCTTCACTGAGTGCTTCTCATCACCATATGCTTCCTTAACTACCTCCATGTCTTCATCCTCCAAATCTGGGATGCCTTCCTCCTCCCGCACGTCCTTTGAACTCCTACTAGGAGTGTATGAAGCAGCGGCAGCAGATGGCTGCTCGTAATAACTCTCGAAAGTCTCAAACGGATTCAGGAAGTCCCAAGTAGACACTCTCGGCGGAGATGGAGGCGGTGGTGGTGTGGGTGCCTCGCGAGAGGAGGAGGGCATGTTCATTGGCGGGGGAGCAGCACCGCCGCCGCCACCACCACCACCACCACCACCATAGTAACCACCGTATCCATACTGATTGTAAGAACTCGAGCCCGGCGGTGGGTAGGGGTACCCACCTCCATAGCCTCGTGGGGGTGGCTGTGCACCGCCATCGCTGCCGGAGTGGTAATGGACTCTGGCATCAGTGGCCTGCAGGCGATGCTCGTGCCAGACAGATGGTGGAGGTGGCTGGCTCCGGGCGTAGTTGACATTGAAGAAGCTCTGGCCATAGCCACCCATGCCACTGTAACCCGGATCATAGCTGCCACTGCCGCTAGCCATGCCACCGTAATCTGGGTCATAGCTGCCGCTGCCACCACCGCTGGTGCCCATTCCACCGTAGCTCTGTCTGTATCCACCTGGCGGCATGCCGCCATAGCCTGGTTCATAGCTGCCACCGTTCATTCCCATTCCGCCACCGTATTCAGGAACAGAGCCAGGGCCATATCCATACCCATATCCAGCACCATACGGCGGACCGTAGCCGGAGCCGTACGGTGGTCCCATCTGCGGAGGAGGAGGACCCGGAGCCCCAGCAGACCGGATGATTTCTAGCCGCCGCTGAGCTGGGTCCGTCTCATCATCAGAGTGGAACTTGATGTGGCCGTCGTCGGAACCGGAGTCGCCGTCAGAGTGGAAGTGGATATGCTCGTCGTCGGGAGAGATGCGGACCTGCTTGGCGACGGGCGGCGGCTGCCCGGCGGCCGCGTTGGAGGAGGAGGCGATTGCAGGCGCGGGGGACGGTGACGCGGCCGGGAGGCCGTCCCCCTTCCTCTGCTGCGGGAGCCGGAGCTCGGGCTCGGGCTGCGGCGGCGGCAGCGTCTGGACGCCACGGAGGAAGTCGTGGAGCACGGCGCCGACGGCGCTCAGCGACTCGGCGTAGGCGCGGTGCGCGTCGGCGAGCGTGTAGCGGTGGCGGATGGCCAGCGCCAGCAGCTCGGTGCGCTGGCGGCAATGGCGCACCGCGTGCTCCTCCTCCATCTTGGACTCCCCGCACCCCATCGGGCTGCTGCCGGCTGGCCCCCTCCTCTCAGAATGAGAGGGGAAAGAAAACCGAACTTTTTATTCCGTCCGTCGCTCTCCCCGCACGGTCCAGTCACAGCGGCAGCAACCGCATGGCGGCGCGGCGAATCTAGGGGGAGAGCGCGCTCCGGGCGCGGAGGCGAGCAGATCTGGAAGGGGCTCCTAACGGTTGGAGGAGGAGGTGGTGGTGGTGGTGGAGGGGACGGCAGGCTGCTGCTGCTCCCGCGAGAATCTTCGCCTTTTGGAGGCCTGCTGCGGGTGTGGGCGCCAGCGGGGAGCGGCTCGTCGCGATGCGCGTCGTCCTCCCAGCCCGAGCCTGCAGTGAAAACCCACCCGCATGCTCCGCTCCGGCCGCCGCGCGCAGAATGGGGGAAAGAGGCCGGCTGAGTGGGAGAGAAGGGCCTCTGCTCTGCGGAGTGCGGACTGGGAAGCGGTTATGGTGGAGCACGAGGCATCGAGGCCGCTTCTGCCGCTGTCTTTCGCTGCGGCGGTTTTACTGGAAAAGCTCCAATAATTTGACGGGGAGGAAGGGAGGGAGGGGCGGAGGAACGGTCCGGTGTGTGTGTGGGTGTGGGGCCACGCAGGAGACATCCGTACATTGACGCCTGTCGCCGGCGTGGAGGCCTGGATTTTTACTGTACCCAGGCCTGCTGCTTTGCTCTCTCTCTCTGAGTCTCTCTCTACCCTGCGCCGTGCCGTGCCGTGCCCTGCTCTGCTCCGCCACCCGCACCGGACGGCCGTTCTCTTTCCCTCTTTTTCTTCGCCGTTTCGTCCATTTCTTTTCTTTTCTGACTCGCGCACTTCGATTTTTTCTGCTATTCTCCTTCGCATCTGACTTTGTCACTATAGGTATGCCTTCAATGTTACGGGTGTTACAGACGTGGAGTTTTGTTTCGATACGGCGGTGATCTCACCGCCATGAGCAAACCCGTGGATGGAGGCGCCGGTTTTGGTGCGAGCAAAAGCCCCGGTGGGTGTTTGTTGTGAAAGGTTTATGCGAGGGGTTTGGTTCCATTCAGTTTTGTTTGATGCGTCACGCTCACGGTCCTGTAGTTTCATTTCTCTGTGTTGGCACACGATGTGATGATTCAAATTTATATATAATCTTACATCCATGATCCAAAAGTTTAAATTCTGCAAATAGGATGAATTTTTCAAAGGAAATACCTTTATTTAGATTTATGATAATCACAGAGCCACGAGCGAGACATGAAAATTTGTGCCAAGGTCCCTTATTGTCTTTACCTTTATGCCTGATCATAGATTTCGAAGGTCAAGAGGGATTGCTGTAGATTGTGATGACTAAATCTTGCACCATCGAGCGCATAAGAGAACAGACCACAGCAATCATCTGTCATAGTCGTCAACATCATAGAAACATAGATGTTGTCAAGATATCAACACATAGGTGGAATTGCAACCAAAGAGATGTTAGCACCGAAGAAACAAGTGGGTGGAATATGTTGGAAGATGTTCAAAGGACATGAAGAGAAGGAGAGGGGCATTTTGTACTAAATCTCTATGTTTTTTCAATAAATTGAGCGTATGTCTTACGATTATGTATGAATCTTAAAAGTAACGAGCTAAAAAAATTACACACAAGTCACTGTCTTTAAAGCTATTAGCTCAGCTTTTTTTTTTAGCACATGACTTAAAACTAAAGTAACCAAACATAAAGATTTGTAGGCATTACTACAATGAGGAGGAAGGGGTTGTGAGGTATTAAAAGTACATCCCCCTATTTAATTAATCTCAACCATTGGTTTTTTAAAATTTATTACCGGATCTACTATTTTTATTACCGAGTTCACCATTTTGATACTTTTAACTAAACATCTCCTTATTTTTAACCATCAAATTTTGATCAAAATAGATGGTTGTGATTAACTTTTAAAAATTGTAATATCTCATTAATTCAATCCCTCAGAGTATGAGAGGGAAATTAGCCATCAGAGCCATCAAACTTGATGTATGCCACCCTATATCTCCTTCCACGGTATGTTTCCTTGACACGTCTAGCAATTGTCTGGCTGGCGAAAAGGAAGTGCAGCTAGCCAGCGAAGGTAGCACGTTCAATGCCTGCATGTTATGAACAGACTACAGACTGCAGCTGATAATTAAAAGAGCATAGTTGTAGTACTCTCTAAACTGTGTCATGCAATTTCCTTTTCTGCTGCTGCACGTACCCGTACCTCCTGTTTCCCAGAAGAGGCAACCTTTTTTCAGAATCACCAAACCAGGACCGGACGCGCATGAAGTCATGAAGATGAACACCACTTCCTTCGGCAGCAGCCGCCCGCGACACAGAGGAGGGGCAGGGTCGGAAAGCAACGACGAGTAGCAGTTCGAACCACGGCGTGTGTCACAGTGACACCCCACTTGCCGTTGCTGGGCGACCGGCCATCGGCAAGCTCGAGGCACGACGAGGGGAGCGCGCGCGGCTGCTCGAGACGAGGGCTGCACCTGGCCTCGTCCTGTTTGGTGCCGTTGCCAAGGGAAAAACGATGGCCGGTACGAGTTTCACGGGAGAAGTGGCTGCGCGTCGATCGGGGCGCACTGAAACGCCCGCTCCGCTGTGCTGCCTCAGCTTCTGCTGTTTCACGGAGCACTCGTAACTGTAGACGCGAGACGAGAGTCAGTCAAAACTGGCTTGGGATTGTAGCAGCTCCAGCCAGCCTTGGCGCTGGTGCCTGGTGGTCTGGTAGAAACCGCAGCGGAGCCATAAATCGGGCGGCAGTCAGTGCTGCAATCATGGTCGCCAGCCTGCGCCGCGACGATCCCGGTCACTCCGTCGCTCACTCACTGCCCGAGCAAACGGCCGCGGCAAAAAAGGTGGCGGTAGCACTCGCAGGAGTAACGGCCACACGCACTGGGCTGATTGACTGGCTGCGACGTGAAAGAGATTCAAGCGCCTGGATGCAGGACTGGGGTTCAATGAGGCGCAGCAACCCGCCGGCGTCGGGGGTCCCTCCTCCTCCCGGGCACCACTGCAGTGAATAGCCGCGTACTTCGGAGTAGGGGAGTGGTGGTGGTTGCAGGCAGCGGGCAGGCTTCACTCGTCGTATGGGTATGGCTCGACTCGTTCGTCGCGTCCGCATGAAGCCAGCTACCGGCCGTTGGGAGATCGATCTCCTTCTCGGTCCAGCTCCGCTCCTTGTCGTCCCGCGCGGATCGGAAAAAGGTCTCGACCGTTCCTCCAAACCGACCGGTCGCTGCTGGCTGCATGTGCGCGCGATGTACTTTGTCTCTGTCGATTAACTTGGCAACGGAAACGAATAGTAGTAGTTCTGAGTACTGACTCTACAGAAACAGGCGACGAGCTTTGTTCGGCAGCGAGTGAATGAACCCATCTCTCTATGCTTAGCCGGAACGTGCGCGCCCAGGCCAACCGCCCGGTAGGCTGGCTGGCTGGCTGGCTACTTTTGTTGTACTGTATACCGTCTCTGAGCTCACTGGCTGCGTTACGCCACTGTGCAGTGCGTGACTCTCTGAACGTGATCGTCGATCGATGCTAGAGTATGATATATAAAGGTGAGCGGAATGCGAGGCGCGTCAGTCAGTGGGTGCCAAATGGAGAAGACGACGCCCGACGACGGCGATCTCGATTGACCAGAAGTCCAGAGCCCAACCCCGTCTAGGTAGAAACGTCGAACGCATGCAGCTCGATGTTCGTCACATGTTCGTTGCTCGCCGAGGGAGGGAAGGAGCGGGAGGCGTGAGAGATCGCGGTGTCGGGGTCGGGTGAAGAAGAAGGCCGACGGCGGATTTGCGTGGCGTGGATCGGAGTATGGAATCATTTTGAGGGAAGGAACACACAGAGGCAGAGAGGCGACTCCCTCCTACCGCCGCTACCGGCAACGACATTCCCTTGCGTTCCCGCGGCGCCACGTGACCGTCGGATCATTCGGGCCCAGGAAGATAGTGATACAGTACTATATTTGATTCCACAAAGAGCGAAAAAACAAACGGAAAGCTGCCGACCGGCCGGCCGGTGGCCGAGCTACTGCTTGGGGGTCGATCGAGCTAGATCGCGACAAATTGCCTTCCGCTCAGAAAGTCCCAAGACTCCGGACCACATTTGACTGTTAATAATACGCCTCATTTTCATATGGTTGCTAAGCTCTTTTATTCGCAGCCCAAAACGTGAGGGTCATAAACACTGGTCTCAGTTACAATATGCCAAGGTCTAAGATCTGCGTCAGTACGTTGGCAGTTGTCCTGTCAGCTTCCATGTCCAGCTCTCCACCGTCGTTGCCTGGAAAGTCTGATGCGTGTAGGGCAGATTCATCGGGTTTCAGAGGAGTGGAGCTTGGTCAGTGTAGAAAGAATAAGATCCCTCCTCCTTTGGACTTTGGAGGAGATTCCAGCGGTCCTGATATTCTCTGCGTCTGAATTTCTTTTCCATTTGTTAGTCAAATCGAAAACGGAAATTCGTCCTGGCGAGAAATGGAATTCAAACCACCGAAAGACCGTGTGCCACAAATGCTACTAACTGAGTTTTAGGGTCAAAGAGCAAATTTTAAAAAAAATACTCAGGTAATGATGAGGGAATCCGGGTTGCTAGTTGGGGGGGGGGGGGGGGGGGGGGAGATTGCTCCATATTCGATCTTAGAGTACAGTTCCTGCACGTGATTTCAGATTTTTAAAAAGTTAAACTCTGACAAGGCCTTCTCAACCGCAAGATCTGCTGATTTTTTTTGGTGATGTACTACTCCTCAAACTACTACGACGACTTGAGACAAATTAAATGGTAAACGCACTACTTGCTCGGACTGACGATATTTCATCATCCCTGCACGATTTTCAGCGGTTAGTCGCATGTGTCTATTTCTTATTATTACAGTTAGGTGGCAGCACTTATCGGTATTATAAATTTATAATCCCATTAGGCGCTGACGGCCCCGATTATTTTCTTTCAGGTTCAATTCAGGATTAAATTAGCTGTATACATTTCTACTGTTTGGGAAGAGTGCTAAATTTACTGCTTAAATAATCCAGCATCAGATGCTGCCTCCGTGCTTCCTGACAGCCCTAATTTATTTTCTTTTGGCACCTTGTTTACGGTTTACTCTCTGATGAATCCAGGCTCATCAGGCCCTACGCCACTTGCATTTTCACGCGTCGGTTCAGACGGAGTTCTGGGTTAACCATCCATCTGCCGTGATTGCTTGACGGTGCTTCGTTACGAGCAACGACTTTTTTGAAGTTTCACTCGCAACGACTTCTTTTTGCAATTCCATTTGCAACGACTTCTTTTTGTAAAAGTATGGGAAAAAAAAGAGGAAGATCTGAAGAATGTTTGCTCGTATAAAAACGAAGAGAAATCTGAAGAAGAAGAGGAAAGCAGTAGTAGCACCTAGACCCGAATCAGCCCGTGTCTTGGTCTGATCTTCCTTTCCCCTCGCACACAAAACAAAAAAAAGGGAGCTCGTCATCTTAAAAGAATGGGGTTTGTCTAGAAACCGGTGAAGGCAGAGGCGGTATCTATCTATCCGAACATCCATCTCAACGCGACCGACCTGACCTTTTGCTGGTCAGCTGAAGAATCGCTCGAAGAAACAATCTATAGAAATTCTAGACTAGATAAGACGTGGTCCGTCGCCGAATCCATCGGTTTCGAGGAAAGGGAAAACTGGGAAAGGCACGGATGCCACGGAACCTGCAGAAATGCCGAGGCGCTGGCGAGGTGGCGACGATTTCATTTCTCTTAGCACAGTGCAGAAAGAAAAAGGAAACTATTACTACAACTAGCTGTTCTGAAGCAGAATTAGCTGATCTATGATCCTCTCCTCTCCTACAAACTGAGGACAATTTTGCCACTTTTGTTTACGATGTGCATACGGTTGGACTCGTATTTTTCCAAATGTAGAGGCACGCCCTCTTCAAAGTACGGGCCGTCGTTGGACTACTTTACCACCGGCCAAAAGCGCCAGATCTGTGCTTGCCTCTCTCAACACTCAACAGAACTACTACTACTTCTACTTGTAGGTGTTCAAGCAGATCGGCTAGGCTAGTTCATCAAATTATATTACTCCAGTACTATCGGCTGTAATGGGTTCTGAATCACGCATGCAAAACTGCATGTCCCCTGCTTGTTCGTTGGTTTGGTGCTCATGATGTCCGTGGCGCACTCATGGTCGCCAGTTTCCATATCTGTGAGAGAGCAACTTTTTTTCAGGGACGCGCACGCATGATGAGTTCCAGGTGCTCACAAGCTGTGGAGATCCCTCCTGATGTTCTGCTGCGTCGGAGCTGTTGGTTGATGTTGTCGTCGATGACGAAAGACTCGGTTCATGGAGAAATGAAATGTCCGAGACTGCTCTAATCAGATCTGTGCAGTTGCAACATCACGCAAAAAATGAGTTGGATTTGCAAAAGCCATTGCGTTGCGTACGTTGTAGTACAACTCTATTATCACTACCTTTTGATTCGATCACATCTCCCTACTTTCGCCCTGGAACTCCGGTAGGTGACAATGTTTCCCAGATACTACTTCTATACTACAAGTGGGACGCTTTTGAAGGGCAGCCTTGCTTACGCGAAAACAACGAAGAACTTGCCAAATCTATGCGACGGGAGCAGGTCGATCGATGAGACGGACGGACGGCTTCCCAAATCCATGCCCCCCTACTCCTTTCCGTTCAGCCCATGCTTTTCCTCGGTGGTTTCTTCATCTGGCTTTGTGGTTTTTCGCGAGGGGACACGGAGATGACATGTTATATTTCCTCTTCTCTTCTTCTTGTTGGTTCCCGGTGGTGCTGCCTTTTCCGTGAGGGCTTTTCGGTGGCTCATCTGCTCCATCTACTAGTACCTTTTAGGAGTACAAGAAAACTACACAAGCTGGA
>BCLF01000041.1:2361981-2375309 GCA_001602275.1 Zoysia japonica
TAGGATCGTTTCGTGTTTGTGACACATCGTGAATCCGTTGATGGAACAAAAGCGATCGTTTGGTTCCGTTTCTCCTCTAACTCGAGCTTTCTTTCTTTCTTTTTTCTACCAGCGAATATATATTTCATTGTCCGCTTCTTCGATTCGCAGGCCTTTTGTCGTCCACAAGACAAAGGATACTCGAGCTCGGGGTTGGTTAATTACCTTTCTTGTTAGGGTACCGTGTTGGCGACATGCTTGTGGGGGGCAGCGGATGACATGGATGGATAGTTAGGCGTCCATAAAGATATGTCGTCACCCTGGAAAGGAGAAGAAGCTGACTTGGCTTATTGGTTTGATGTGTTGTTCTGGGCGTTAATTAAAACTCCAAGTGCCATCAGAGCCTTGTCTACGTGCAGATAGATGGACGCGCTTTTTTGGCGGCGGCTAGATTGCGACACGGATTTGTGCGTTTAACCACCCCCGCGGTGATGATGGTCCTATGTAAAAAGGTGGTTGTACTACCGATGGATGGGAACAGAAAATCCTTCATAGTTGAGTCAGCAAAGCAGGGACGTCCTAAAAAACATATGGATGGGTAGTAGTACATGTTCTACGCTATCGTCTATGTAAAATGTGAGATAAAACATGTATTTAAATGTATTATTTTTTTGAATAAAATAAATAGTCAAAATTAAATTTAAAAATCAACGGTGACATCAATTAAAGAACAGAGAAAGTAAATACTCGTATATGAAGGCACAAGAAAAAAAACTCAGCTTCATTAGCTGTGGGTTGCTCTGGAGATGTAGCAGCCGGACGATCAGTACGGCTGTACTTGGCGCCGCAAAGAGCTTCGTTACTCCTGCTTCCGTCGGCACACGCATAGGATGCTATGGCGTAAGCAAGCCTGAGTTTCGGTTTCAACGGAGCGTTTGGATTCCAAGAAATGATCATTGGATTTAGGATTGAAAAACATAAGAAAAGATCTTAATCATTTAGGGCTCATACGGTTAGGTCTGGATTGAACTCGGAATGGTTATTTACAGACATGGTTTCAAAACATGACCTAACAAATGACCGTTCGGTTTGGGACAGTCTGGTTTGAAATTATCCAATTCCACACATTCCCACCCATTTTTGTGCATGTAACAAAATCATACCTACGGAGTATCGGAGCGAAATGGACTGGTGGGAATAATATAATGCAAGTAAAATTAAAGAAGCTCAGAATTCATTACTTTTCTTAACATAACATAAAAATTTAATAGGGGGAATAGAGGATATAGATTTAATCATACACACAATTTGAGTGATACATATGAATCCATTCAATCGACTTTGGAACAAATACAATTTAGAAATATTACTAGAGCTGCCCAACTAACCTTTATTTATCCACTCCATTACATTTCAACCCTCGGTTCATTTCTCCATTCCAAATCTACTTCTCATTTCCCACAAGCCAAACAGGCAAACAGCACCACCGCACAGGTGGGATTTGGAGTGGAGAAGGAATAAGGAATCGAGAAAACTGAAGAGAACTGTCGGTGTTTCATCCATCGGCACATGCTTCATCCATCGGCATAATATGATTTACGTATACAAAGAGAGATTTGGTGCGCTCTTCTTGTCGAGGTGACCTAGTCTCCGCAAGACTCAATAACTTAACTAGTTTGGGCCACCACGAAGGTGTAATAGCCTACGTTCGGAGAGAGAGTGGATCGTATATTAAGCTCAAAATAGGGTTACAATGACGGTAGAGTCCTTGCACAAACAAGAATTCTAGAACGCGTATGTGAGGTGTGTGTACAATGGCTTGAACTATGAGAACTTATCATCTAAAGCCCCTAGTTACAAGGCTTGGAGCCTATGAAACTGGGCGGCTGACGGGTGGGGCCGCAGCCATCTCGAAGTTTATTCCCTGACGTCCTCTGGCGTCAGATCATCTCGCCAGTGTCCTTCATCCATCTTTTGTCCAACGTTGGAGGATAAAAATTGCTTTACCGCTTGTTTTACCGCTTACTGAGTTGTTTTACCTCCTATTAGGTTGCTTTATCTCCTGCGGTACGGTTCCAGAAATCTCTGCACCTGTCAGGGTTGGTCGCTGAGACGGTGACCGACTTTGGGATCAGATACGTAAGGTGGTTCCCCTACTATTGGTTGGCCGGGTCTCTTCAGCAGCCGGTCCTGATCCTCGGATGGTGGAGCCGACTCTTCGAGTGACCCCGACTTTTTAAGAGTCGGGTTAACTCTTCGGGCTTTGACACGATGAAGTCTTTTGTGGATTGTAGTTTTGATCCATGGTCTGTGATTCGTTGCTGAGGTTTTGTATTTTATCTGGGGCATATGCACCCGGGTATATGATACTGATAAGAACGATCACGGCTCGTACGTCGCCAAGTACAAGTTTCGCGTAATTTTGTTGTGGAATGGGCCGGGTCCAAAAAGCCAATCCATCGACGTACGGCCTGGCATCTTGGTTGTCGGACTCGTACTATGAGTACTACTCTGCTCCACTCCTAAGGTCCCGGATCCGCGTATGCTGACGGTGTTCGTTCTACGGGAATCTTACGCTTCGCACGCGGGTACGTACGTTAGTACTCCTACGATGTACACAATACCATACGTCTTGACCGCTAGTACTACACGTCTACAATAACGCACCCATGTGCCCATGTGGCAGGTAGAGCGCGTGCAGGACCGGTCGTTTTCCTTCAGGCCCCTCCCGCGCCGCACCGGTACTGCCCAGCGCGCGCACGGGCTCCGCAAAGCAGAAACTGCACGCATGCGTGATCCGTGCACGCACCCCCTCCCCTCCCTGCAGAGTGCATGCAGGGACGCCTTTGCCTTTTGCGAGCGTGGCGCAGGCACGCTGGTACACGCGCGCCAGCGCCGCCGGCCCCGGACGCTGTCAGCCTGGCCAGCACGTGGTGGGCGGCGGACAGCGCACCATGGGTGGCGCGCTGGCGGCTCCCGCGACGAGGAGGTCCGTCCAAAGCCGAAGACAGAGGACTGGACTACCACTAGGATCGTTGGACATGCCGTTCCTGACCGACCGACGCCTCGTCATCATCGCCTGGCTGGGTGACTGGACGTGCAGGCGGGACGCGAGTGGCCGTCCTCCGGCGTCCGACTGGCCGGAAAGCTCGCTACCCCTGAGCCGGGGCCTCCCGCCGCGAGCGCGGCGAGGTAACGCGTGGCCGAGCCGCGTGTACTTCAACAGTTCACACGAGTACTCGTCTACTCGGCACACCGCGCGTCAGTGACTCAGTAGGGTCGGCGGCGCACGTGAAGCCGGGCAGCGTGGACACAGTGAACGAGAGAAAAAAAAAAGCAACGAAACCGCGCTCGAAAGCTAACGTAGCGCCGCTTCACACATGACACGATCGGAGCATCGACCCGACACTTCGTGGGCGCGGCTGCAGGGTCACATTCCCTGGCGCCGCAGGGTGGTGCATGCATGCAGCAGGGCCAGCGCTGAATCCGACGCATGGATCCGGCTGCGAGATGCGACTAGAGAGGACAGAGCGTGCTGCTGGGGATGGGGACGGGAGCCAGAAAAACGCCGGTCACGCGGGGCGAGGAAGATCGCCGCGGTCGCGGGCCTTGCGGCCGGCCGGGACGGACCACCAGAGCTGGTGCGTTGGGGTGGTGAAAAGACGGTGACGTGAGTTTTTTAGGTCACCTCACTGGATCCTCTCCGGGTAGTAGAATCTCGCGCTCATCTTTTTATTGCTGAGCTGCTAGCACAGACTTCCGTGGTGTGTGCCTAGTAGCACTAGCACACCCTAACAAATTGTACTCCTATGAGCTTGGAGTACCGGTCTTTGTAAACTGTCTAGATGTCGTTTGGTTAAGCCCTTTTAAGTCCGTTTGAATCCCGGTCGTATAATGAAAACTAGAAAAAAAAATGTCAATGGATGTCAAACAGGGGAGATTTTAAAAGGAATAATAAAAATGTTTTTTTCCAAGAATTCAGAATTCATAGGAGGTGAGGTTATTTCGGGATCTTTCAAGATCTCGATTTCTCGCATTCAAACGGCACGTTAGATTTCTTTTTTGAGAAAGCTACCTGCACTCGTTGCCCAGCGCCCTGGCCGATGAAATTGAGCGCTTGTTTGCTTATAGCCTAGCCAAACCTGTCTGGCTGCATGATCAGTACAGTGGGGAGGAGCCAAAGGGCAAAGACTGATCGAGTCCATGAGACAGCTTGAAGGGTCAGAGCGCTAGTAGTACCCCCCCCGTTTCAAGATCTGTTGGGGAGCAACTCGTCTTGCACAACGGATTTCCAATCAGTTACGCCTCTGCATTTCCCTCTCAAATCGCTTAGTTTTATACTCCCTCCCATAAGATCGTTTTGGACAACGACACAGTTTTAAAAGCATAAATTTGACTTATATTTTCTATAAAATTATTTATTAAAAATAGGTAACATATTTATACTTTAATAAAAATATAAAGCTAATCATATGATTTTTATATTCTAAATTTAATATGTTAAAACTTATTTGTAATTTATATTCTCAATGACTAAAATATTATATAAAATAACTTTTTCAGTGAATCGGAGAGAGTACGGAGTAAAGAGGACTTAAGCCTTTTTTTTTTCCTCTTTCACAAGTACACGTGCCTCGGTCATGTAAACATCCGAAGCCACACTGGCTTGGGGTGAACGAGCTCTCTGTCTGCAGTCAAGCATGTGACGAGCGCGCTGTTTGCAGCCGGTGCAGCACACGAAACGCCGCCCGATCGTCGAGGCTGTTGTTTGCAGACCCCTTCAGTGGGATCCAGATCGCCTGAATTAGCTTCTATCAATTCAGGGCTGGCATTAGCTCTCCATCCCAACCGTTCAACATAGGTCCACCATATCCAATAGCTTCAATTCCTCACGTTATTCTCTCCTGGCCACCACGAGACAATCCAATCGATCCCAAGTTCCCAACAACCTGCGCCACCATCCAGAGTCCGCCCCCCACCTCGCTGGAGGCCACCGCGACTGCCACCCGCCACCTCGCCGGGGGACTCCGCCGCCACCTCGCGGGGGGCCACCACGAAGGACGTCCCCTCTCGCCGGAAGCGGCAGCCCCTACCTCGTCCGAAGCCGCAACCCCTAACTCGCCGGGGGATGCGCCACCACTTGGAGGCCGCAGTAACGGACGCCCCCGCCTCACCGGATGCCGCCAGAATGCACGCCCCTCCTCTGGCCAGAGGCCGACGCGCCAGAGGCCCCTCCACCTCGCAGGTTCTCGATTCCTCATGTTTACACATTTACATTCCGTCGATCGATCTATTCTCACGTCGATGCTCTCTCCAATGCAACCATCAGACAACGGGGATCTCAGTCGCAACCATCACGTGTTCCTCTCCGGCAAAACATTGTCCACCACGACACATCTTGACAGGTAAACATGCTTCCCATTACAGTGTGTGATTCAAGTCATATCAAGTCTTAGCAAAAGAACACAAAAACTAATTAGCTTAGTTAGAAATCAATGATTTCCTCCATAATGATGTGGTCCATGAGGAATATGTGTAGTATTAGAGGCACCCTGCAACATTAAGCAAAATAGGCATGGTAAAAAACAACATAATTTATTCAATCTTGTGAAGCATGTACAGAGATTTACCATAAGTAGCTCTGTGAAGCTAGTAAACGATTCAAATTCCTCAAACTCTTGATCATTGTTAACTAATTCATGCTGCTGCAAATGAAATAAATTAAAATGTGATATTAAGTCATTCAAGATAAATAGATGTAACATGCATACTGTATTGGGTTTGTCTTGTGACACGTTTGTGCTTCTTGTTCTCTTCGTTTTCTTATGCAACTTGTCAACCCATGTTGGCTGCCGGTGTGCAGTCTTCTTCTTGACAACTTTTTTCTTTAGGCCAGTGATGTGAGAGAACTTTTTATGTATTGCACATGTTTCTTGTTCTTCGGGATGATTAGTGGAAATATCTAGAGAGTTTTTAATTTTGATGTTGACATCTCTATGTAGAGTGTTAAGTACATCTTTAACAAATGATGAGATTTCTTTGTAGTCAGCTGCTTGAGAAGCGATTTCAAGGAATTTGCGAGAAAGACTTTGGTAGCGTCTTGTTGCATCAATTTTGGGATTTTCCAAAACATTGTTCCCATGAATGTCTTGTATAATACCACACCTTGCTTCACGAGTCCATCTCTTTAAAATATAGTGCTCAGGCAAGACCTTTATGTTCATCATGTCAAGAATCTTTAAAGTGTGGCTACACAATATTCTAATTCTTTCAAACTACCGACAGCCACAAAAGACCATTTTGTTGGAGTGATCACTTATAACTGTGTATTCCCTTTCCATTATAGATTTTTCATCAAGAGCCCCAATCCCTATAATGTACTCATTAGGTATTTCTGTTGGTCTAACATATGCAGACAGAGATCTTTCATACTCAGCTTGAAAGGCTTCAAAAATGCATGGAGTGTACAGCTCACTTGCTTGTATCAAGAAGGGTGTCTTCATTTGTAGTCGTGGCAATTTCTGCCTTGAATTGAATTCTGATCCAATTCTTTGGCTCGTTTGGTTGCGACTGCCCTTTCAAAATGAGTGAAAAACCGAGCAATATCCAAATCACATTTTAAAACATCTTTCCTATCTTTGTTTAGGCTCTCACTTAACTGTGTGCTTCGCATTCCTGGTGTGAATACATTCATCATGTAGCATTCAGCCGACCACCTAACCAAGTATCTTTTTGGACTTTACTTCTCAAGCTGCTGAAAGATTCTTCAAATGTTGCCACATCCTCATATTCATACATGCATGCACTTAATTCTGCTAGAGCACTAGATTCATCTCTGTACGAGCGAGGTGTTTGACAGCATTTTGCATAATGTGAAATATACACAATCCATGTCAAGATTCAAGAAATACCATGGATATTGCATTTTTCATTGCCATATCTTGATCTGTATAGATAGTTCTTGGATGCTTCTTGTTATGTGCTTCTAAAAATGCTTCAAACAACCACTTAAAAGAGTATTCTGTTTCATCGTACAATAAAGCAGCTCTGAATATAACCATTTCTCTGAACTGGTTAAATCCAACAAACACACCAAGCGGTCTCACATCTTTGTTTGTTCCAAAGGTGGTGTCAAAAGTAATAACATCACCAAAATAAGCATAATCAATAAGCATTTTAGCATCTGCCCAGAATATGTTGGTTATTTTCTCATCACAATCTAGCTGCATGGCTGCATAAAAAGATGGATTTTCTGTAGCTTTCTTTTGAAAATATTCCAGAATACTTCCTGCTTCTCCATACATCATATTCTTTTGCGGCTTTGTCCTCAAATAATTTTTATGATCTATCCTTGTGTAACCAAGGTTACTTGAACCACCAGCTTGTTTACTAGTTAACTCATGAGCATCTTTAGGCCTAATTCCACAGTCATCTGCCATGTCAATTTGATAAGCTTGCACACTTGAAATTTTTCGCTGTGAAGGCATTAGATGACATGTTTCAGGGAGATGGAGGATATGGTTGTGCTCAAGTACTAAATCATATAACTCGTAATTTCTTTCTTCTCGATTTAATGTAATACCCTTTTGAACCTTGCAGCCTGTTCTTGTTTCAGCCCTTGAACGCTTTATTAGATGATCTCTTTTATCCTTTTCTCTAAAACCAGCCTTCGCACACACAAATCTGCAAGAAGTAGACATTCCATCTAATGTGCTTTTGTTATTGTATTGCTTCTTGATATCAAAACCTACTGTACCACCATAGGCAACTCAGAAATCCCAAGCCTCATCTACACTACTAAATTTTATACCAATCCTTGGCATCCAAGACGGTGGATTCTTCATTCTGTAGAAGATAAAAAAAATAATCCGATTAATTTTTTGTGTGACCTAACTTATGCTAGCTTGAAACAATCTGCACTAAATTTTTATTTGCCAAATGAAACTAGATGATTCAGTGCAAGAAGTTTGTTTTGACTTACTTGTATGACTCATAATCCATCATTTTTTTCTCTCGTCAGGTGGATACTCACGTGATGAGATAAGAGAGAAGCAAAAGACAGGAGTAGTAGAAGTACTGAAGCATCCAGGAGCAAGTAGCAGCAAAAGCAAAGCCACCAGAAGAGAGCAAATAAGCAAAGCACTGGAGCAGAAGCGAAGCAGTAGAAAGTTTGGCGTCAATATCTGTGTGCTAGTGCTTGACGTCTTTTTTACCGCCTAGCCTACTAGTACTTTTTATCATCACTGGTTGCATTTATTATGTGAAAAATCTGAATCCTTTAATCTGGTAGTTGTGTGTTAAATAGCTGATATAGCTAATGTCAGCCCTGAATTGATAAAAGCTAATTCCGGCGAGCCCTTCAGTGCCCCCGGCTGTGCTGTGACCTGTACCTGTGATGCTGTTTGACCTGACTCGACCGCGCGTCTTGGTCGTCGCGCAGGGTGCAGCACGCCAGACGGCTGGCCGTACGAGTGCTCTGCCGCTGCTCCGCACGGGTGTCGTCTCATCTGATTACCGGAGTCCATCAGGATACGATGGAGTCAAGCTCAAAATTTTTTTTTTTGCTTTTTTGCGCTTCAGTCACTGTTTATTGCGTCAGGATGTTTATGTACTCCGCTTAAGTAGAAGTTTATTTTTAAATTTTGTTAACCACTCTTACAACTTCTAGCAATGATTTCAATATATTCAATTTAACTCTAAAAATTTAGTATTTCTACTTTTAAATTCATATAATTTTTAATATTCACATTAATTTAAAAACCTAGGAATAAGATTCTATTAGGATGGGGAGTTTGCATGTATTCCGATGGTATGGCTGGCCGGAGCGCCTGGGACTGATTTGCGGAAATTAGTATTGGTTTCTATTTCTAGAAGTTACGGAAATTAAAAAAAATATTAGTATCTATTTTTCTAGAAGTTACAGAAATTAAAAAAAATAAGAAAGTAGAATGTTTTGAAAATGAAAAAGGTAGTTTTGGTTTCAGTTATGGGAATTTTAAAAAATAAAAAAGATAAAATGTTCTAAAAATGAAGAGGAGAGAGATAGAGCGAAGATGTATAAAAAAAGAAAAATGTTGTTTCGAGAAATAAAAACCACTTATATTTTGGAAATTATATTTTGAGAATTTAAAGAGTACATAATGACTTATAATTTTGAAATGGAGAAAATAATATTTAAAATAAAAACTCGTGATTTGCTGCCTGGCTCAGGCAGATAGCACCAGGCAGAAACAAACATGCCGGCTAGTTTCAAACAACTCAATGACTTGCACTGGTGGTTTTTCCACGCTATTTCATTAATCTGCTACTATTAGAAGATCCTGAAAACGAAAAAAACAAGAAGAGCACATCTTACATTGGAGATAAGCTCACCGTGTGCTTCGGAGACGAGGGGAATTAAACTCACGCCTGGGTGCTCACCAAAGTTTTGGAAATGGTTTTGGTTTCAAAAACTGGTACACTACAGTAAACCTAAAAATCTAATCAAATTCAAAAATCAAAATTTTAATAAAAAAAACATTTAGTTTTCAGATTTACCGATCAGTTTTTTCGGTTTACTATTTTTAAAGTCGAAATCAAATCAGTCTGAACAGTTTTTCACCAATTTTTTCGGTTTACCGACCTACTGGTCGGTTTTTAGATTTTTAATTTTTTAAAATTTTTAATTTTTTTTGAATTTATTAAATCAAAACCGGTCAATCGCTGAAACCAAATCGAAACAGTTTCACCGAAAATTGTGAAAACCAACCGGTTTTGTAAACCTCGGTGCTCACTACTGGAAATCCAGAGAGTGGGAGGAAAAGGCGTACTCACTCCGGTCTAATATTTCTTGACGTGCTTCGCAACGGACAAACAAAATGAATGAATTTATAGTCAAAGTATCATAGCAAATGTATAAGAATATCATAACCCACAGTAACTCCACTGGTGCCGTAAGTCCATCGTGACCATGGTTCTGTCCGGCTCGCCTCCAATTAGTCTCATGTAGTTCGATGCCCGTGCGTTGCCATGGACCAAATCAAGTTACCATTAAAATATGAATATGAATACTTTTGTCTCATGAAAACAATAAATACAGCGCTCCACCTGTTCAGAATGGATTGAACACAAAACTCTGATATATTGGTCCCTCAAATTGCTATTCCTGAGGAGCAATTACAAAAGCTTTGCAAGGTGACTGAAAGTTGAGATGACAAAAACATATGGTTGAGTATGATACCACGAACATGTCCCAAGCATGAATTAAAGTGTATAAGCTACACTACACTGACCTAATATCAGATTTAGTTTTTTGTCAGATAATCTATCAGAAATGGTGACGAGCTAAAACATCTATGCAATTTGCATGTGAACCCTTTGCCACTATTCGTAGTTCAAAGGTTTCAAAAAGGCAGACCTGATAGGTTTCTTATGTTTAAGCTCTTTTTTCTTTGATTTTAAAACTTAATTTTCTACCCATAAGGAAAAAGCCATCCTGTGAATTACCATTTCTTTTCTCCTGGAACGCCAATGCTTTTGACATGCATACAGGACAACTATACCATCCAACTTAATTTGTAAAAACCTGCCTACTGGTGATCTGCTTGTGGCAAGAAAAATTTGAAGTAAAAAAAAATTATAGTATATTGGTGAAAACTAAAACTGAACAGCTTCAAAGATATGCAACTCACCCTCTGGGAGCATTCAGTTCATGAGCATCCTATAGATAACATCCAAGACAGTATAAAAATCATTTCACAACCTTTCCAATAGAGATTTGAGAACGGTAAAAATTTTAAGCCTTGAATCACATGAATCTAAACAAAAACAACATTCGCTACCATCTATGCAAAAGATGAACAATATGAACTTAAAAATAGTCTAAACTCTAAAGCAACATCTAGTTCAAAAGTTGATACTTTTGTAGTCCTATATATATGCTATATATGTATGGCCAATACCTTCTTAAGACCAATGCATCTTTTATTGTCTCAAGCGAGTTTCATTCAAGCAACAAATTCACACAGATACATCATGTGTCTTACATAAAAATTAATATGGTTAAGAACAAGGAAGATGACTTACCATGTCTTTTAAAATATCTCATGGTGCTTCAATGATCACCCCATCGACATAACGGTAAGTAAAAAGACTCAAACTTCGCCTATGGAGATTCATGATTGGGTGATGCTATCCTCGCATTGAACTGGGAAAAATAGTAAATGGTCATATATAGGCAAAATTTCTTTAAAGAATTCATAAGAGATGCTTCAAAATAAATTTCTACAAGAAAAAAAATAAAAACTTCAACTCTCGAGCAAGTCGCAATATCTATGTGGAAAAAACTATAAATAAAAGAATGTTTGAACCACTATGTAAATTATGTGTGCTCTCTTGCAAAAACAGGAAAAGGTGGGAAAAATACAGCTAACATCAACAGATGGTGTGGTTTTCTTTGCAAATAGTTTCCTTTTTTTGGGTGGATGAGCATCTGAGAAGAATTCTCATTTACCTCTAACATCTCCAGCATGAACCAGATCAAATACACCATCTATGTAAACTATCCGAGAATCTGGATGTGGACCCTGCATTGGGGAAGCCTACAGTCAACAGAAAGAACAAGAGGCCATATTCCAAGTTTCAGCTCTATCTAGTGAATTGCAAGTTTCTACAAACTGAAATTATGCCATAGCAAACAATATGTTCTGTTCATGTAATCAACATATGAATAAAAGAGCAGTTGCTCTCACCATCATGTTGGTTAATTTTGTTCTAATAGAGTAATAGTTCAATGATATATCAGATTTTCCTGCCTTTTTTTCAATGAACTTTTTTATATATAAGATCATGACCAATTTAGGCTATCAGTATTCACTAACACAGTACGAGTTACCCAAAGAAAATGGTCAGAGGAGTTGATGTATTAATGCATGTGAAACTGCAGAAGCGATACCCTGCTATTTGAGAACTGAACGCCTAGATGTAGGAACCACCATCATCAATTTTCTGCCCATATCCACCGATGAACTGCCTTTGTGACGATGAGCGTTTGTGGGCTCAGATGATGGGACCTCTTTCTAACAAAAAGAAGCATTCTTCCTGTCATGTTGAAACGCAAGATCGACATGAGTACTAAACCTTTCCATGACCATATAAGGTAGACCAGCATGGAGCAAGAAACGACCCAGTGATGAATTGGCGCCAGGGGCGAGGAGGGGGCTGGAGACTGGGGGGTGAGGAGGAGAAGGGCTCAGGCCAGCCCTTGTTGCGCCGGAGGTGGGGGAGGACGGCAAGGCAGGCCCACCTGAAGCAGAGGGAATGTGTTTGGCATACCTCGCTTTTGGCGACGGAGTACGGCGACCGGCGGCTCGAGGACAGAGGCGGCCGGGGAGGAAACAGGCGGGACGGAGATGGAGGGGCGGCTCGTGGCGTGATGGAACCAGGCCATCATGGGGACGGCGGTCAAAGGCGGGGGTGAACTCGACAGGATGGAAGCGACAGGGTAGCTCGGTTTGCGATGGCGGACGGCGAGCGGCGTCTTGGGGACGAAGGTCGGCGGTGGATCCGGTGGAACGGAGGCGGTGGGGGCGGATCCGGCGGAACGGATGCGGTGGGGGCGGATCCGGGCGGGACGGAGGCGGAGGGGAGGCCGGGAGGGGGAGGTGGCTACAGCGGCTGCAACGGGTGAAGAGTGGGGCGAGGAAGGGACGGCGGGGGCTGGGGTGGGGTGGGCCCCATCTGTCAGCGCGCGACGGAGACCATTTCATGTGTTGGATTTTGATCGACGGTCGAAATTCGTTGCCGATAGGCACACGAACATCACCAAACGGAACTTTTACTTTTAAGACAGTAGAGATACAATAATATGGTCTTCAAAATGCAATGCAACTTTGACTTCTATTTTTTTCATAAATTTTTATTTAAAAGTGGCATATGCATATTTTTATGAAAGAATTTTTAAAGACAAATCTATTTATATAAGTTTCACATTTTTAAATTTAACCATTTTAATTATTTATAATTTATATTTCCGATATTTGAGTAAAGACATATAAAACGTAAAGAATAATAATGATCCTTTAGGCCCTGTTCGGTTGTCCACTAATCCAAGTGGATTATAGAAGGAATGAATCCATTACTATCTAGGTGAGGATTTAATCCCCCTCATTACACTCCATTCCCCTTCTATTTTTTCCAAACCGAACAGACCGTTAGGGCTCGTTCGGCTCTCCTGGATCCATTCCATGAGAGGTTTAGTTCCAGGCAAGGAACGAGTTAATCCCACCTAAACCACTCAATCCCCGTGAGGCTTTAATCCACTCAAAATTGTTCGCCTTGCACAAAAAATATGTTCGGCTGGCAGGGAACTG
>BCLF01000041.1:2376286-2390480 GCA_001602275.1 Zoysia japonica
TTTCACAATCTTTCACAGCCTTTGATCCAGCTTGAAACTAGCAACATTGGAAGCATTTCATCAGAAATACATAGCACAAGGCAAACTGGATAAAACATGATCAGAAATATGCACATTTATAAACAGGTATATGGCAAAAGTTTACACCTTGAAACACAATTTTCTGAAGTATTTGAGCACTAAAACAGTAATACTACTTGAAACAGGACAGAAACAGAAATAAAATCATCGCTGCACAAGATAGGGCAGAAACAGAAATAAAATCATTGCTGCACAGGATAGGGCAGAAACAGAAATAAAATCATTGCTGCACAGGACAAAAACAGAAATAAAATCATTGCTTGAAACAGGTATATGGCAATGCCATGCATGTAAAGTGTTTCAGAAAATAAACAGAATACTACTACTAAAACAATGAAAACAAGATTACTTGAAACAGGACAGAAACAGAACTGAACAGGACATTGATTGAAGAAATAAAACAATATTAAAACAGGTGAAACAAAACTATCAATAGGGCACATTAAAATAACACAATATAAAACAGGTGAAACAAAACTGCTGGACACATAGACTGCGATAATTTCACAAATTAACTATTAACTAGCTACACATGAAAGAATGTGACTAGCCAGACAATGGGGAAAAAAGCAGTCCGGCATGAAGGCGCTCAGGAACACTGCAGCGCCGACCTTGTCCGGGAACAGCTCAGTAGCAAGCGGCATGCTCACGCCCCCCAGCTTATGCTTGATACATTGGCAAAGAAGTGAAATGACATTTTGACGTTATAACACATTCCTTAGACAACTAAAACTATTAAAACATTACTCGGATGGCTACTACACCTCTGCGTGCTGCTCTGAACTGAGCTGAACTCTGCTATCTGAAATTTGATGCTATCTCAACCTCGGATGGCTAGGACTATTAAAACTTGATGCTATCTGAAACCTGATGGTGCTCGTTTGTACTAACCAGATCCAAACCTGATGCTATCACAGCCTAATATCTTTTTTTTAACAGATCACAGCCTGATACTCGTTTGTACTAACGATAACCTGATGCTATCCAACGTTTGTGCTAATGAAAAAAGACAGGGGTGAAAGGCCACATGCTTTCGTCTCAAAACGAATTTTTTAGAACACTCAGAGCTCGAGTAGCAGTGCAAATTAGCTCGAAATCTTACAGTTGTGAAAAAAGAGCAGATCGATCTAGTGAGATGGGCCTCCCAGCGCTAGTGGCGGAGGCAGGGATTTTGACGAGTATGACCAGAGCAGAGTGAAGAGAGACCACGTAGCTTTGAAGCATCAAGAGGGGGAGACGAAGTATCCTCTGTAGGACTGCATCATCGCTGTTCCTGATTCGTCGGACCAAGAACCACTACATCAAGAGGAGGAGACAGAAGCGATGCTTACCGGTGAGAAGGAAAGAGCTGGACTCTGTCTACGCGTTGCCGTGGCTGTCGCACTCGCCGTCTTCGTTGCCGTCGCCGTGGCGCCCCTTCTCCCCAAGCCTCGCCGCCGCCGCCGCCACTGCTGCCGCCCTGAGTCGCGAGCAGCCCCTCGTTTTCGTTCCACGACTGGTTCGGTACGGTTCGAAACCAAGGCTTGGGAGATGGGGAAAGGCCGGGATGGGCCGAGTTTCATTCCCTGCGAGTGGCAACCGAACGGCTCTTCCCGGTGCTCGCTGGGCTTCGTTCTCCTCCTGACCGGTCCACGGGGAATGGGGTGTGTTCCCCGTCAAACCAAGCGAGACCGAACGAGGCCTTAGGGAGTACACTGTTTCAGCAAAAGAAGCCAGGCCGCGAGGCTTCTCGGCGGTGCTTTTCCGGCCCGTGTGGTTCGGTGGTGCTAGCCCAGAGGCGCTCTCGGACGGGGATCCGGGACACCGACCAACGGGAGCACAGCACGCGGCCTCGTATGTGCACACCGCACGCGGCAGCCCGGAGCAAGAGCATCTTCAACTGACACTTAGAATTTAGAATTTTAGTACCTAAATTAATATTTAGATTTGTTGGTAAATTAATATTGCTAGCTATAAAAGTTTTTATCTTCAACAGACACAGATAGTATAAGTATTACCTATTAGGTATGCACATTTAACTAACTAAAAATATGAAATTAGTAGTAGTCATATTTAAAATACTCAATTAAATAACTGTTAAAGATGTATTTTTATTAGTAATATGTATATACGTATTTAAATACTATGTTTAGGTATTCATCGGAGTTCTCTAGGACAGCGCGGCGACGTCGGCGGCGCTCGCGGGCATTTGTGAACAGAGCAGAGTTCTACTGCTCGTGAATCGTGAGAGGATGGGCCAAATTGGGCCAGCAGAGTGGACTGGCTTGCTTGCAATTAAATGGGTCGTGGCCCATAATTAAGTGTTATAGAATCATAAATGTAAAAGGATTTAGGAATTCTAGTTAGAGGATAATTTAAGGTAGCAGAAAAGACACGTAACACGGAAAAAATATTACTCCTATAGAGTAAGACACTAAGAAACACACTAGAAATAGATAAAACATTTTCGACAAAATCCCACGAAACCGGGTGTTACAATTGACCATGAAATCTAAGCATTATGGCCACTAGGCCCATTAAATAACTTTCAATATTTTGAAATAACAGACTGAACATTTCTAATATGATAAAATACATTCAAAATTTTTTACGAAATTGTTGCACATTTACAATGTCGGCTCAATATAAATAAAATGTTGAAGTGACACATTTAAAATGTTGATAAAAATAAATTTTGAAGTTTCAATCGTTCAAATTACTCTCATTTTGTAACATTAATTCTAAACAATATAGCAACTAAAACATTTTTTGAGACTGCGACTAAAACAATATTGACTTAAGAGAAAAATGTGATTAAAATTTTAAAACCCGCTATTTGCCTCCCATGTCTCACCCTCTTGAATCACTCTCCCCGTTCTTAAATCATGTCGCCGTTGATTTCAAATATCAACTTTGATCACTCGTTTTATTTAAAAAAATTAGTTCAAATATATAAAATTTTGAACCGTGGTTCAAATATATTTGACGATAAAGCAAATTATAACAAAATATATAAAATTTATCATAATTTTTTGAATAAAACGAACTGTTAAAGTTAAGGTTTGAGGGAGTATCATGACATGTGGCAGCACCGATTGCATTCAGCACGAATCATAAATCGTCCCAAACCATGACTTGTGTAATGATCCTTATATGGTATTTTCTGACACATGACGAGATAGGCCTTTCTGTGGGTTTGGCGGACCGTGTCGTTATTGGGCCTGCCTCCAAAACTCGAAATGGAATCTCCACGGTCCATCCACTATCAGGTCGACCTGCTTGGTGGCTTGGTGCACAGCAATTCGGCAGCTCTAACGGGAAACTCCCCTGGTCCCACCACCTCGGGCGCACCGCATGCGATGTCCATATGATTGGTTGCCTGGGTCGACGGTGCGGCCAGGCTCTGCTGAGCCAAAAGAAGGGAGTGAGCCTGGCACCCACAAAACGAGAATGAGATCCGTTTCTCTGGAGGCAGACTCACGGCATGCAAGAATGGGATTAGCTAATGATAGTATAAGTAATTAATTATTTTAAAGTAAATTAGTAAATATTAAAGTAGAATAAAATATACTCCTCCGTTTTTAAATTGATGTTGCTGTTGACTTTTACGATCAACTTTGACCGTTCGTCTTATTAAAAAAATTTACTCGAATATGTAAACTTTTAAGTTCTGATTTAAATAACGCTAATGATAAATCAAATTATATCAAAATATATGAAATTTGTCAAATTTTTTGAATAAAACGAATGGTTAAAGTTACATTTAAAAGTCAACGGCGACATTAATTTAAAAATAGAAGGAGTACAAAACTAAAATATAGACTATTAAAATGTATTTAACTAAATTAAATATTTAAATAATTAAGTTAATAATTATTTTAAAATATATTAGCATATATTAAATGAGATTAAGATTTATAAAATTAAAATAGATACTATTAAAGTGTGGTTACATAAGTTAAATATTAAAATAATTTATTTTCTCTACTTTTATCTAATACAAGTTAGCCTTGTACGTATAATTAAATATCACCTCTTTTCAATTTGTGTCGTTATATACAACTAACCAAACAAACTATTTTAGACACGATCAATTGAGCTGTGACGAATTTGTCAACTCTCATATGCCTCAGCCTCAACATACATGTAACCAAACTGACCCCTCACAGCTCCTCCGGCTCCGGACGTCATCCTATTCCACTGACACGTGAGACCCACCTGGAAAGACCCGGGCGACACGGCTCGGCAGGCACACCACCGCCGTTTGTCTGCCACTAGAGGCCCACCAGGGCACCGCCCTACGAGTCTACGCACACCACCAGGCGCGCCTCGGCGAGGAGCATCTGCCGTGGCAGCTGTCGGTGTCACACGGTCAAGGTGACCGTTGGGCAGGGCCGCGCCGAATCAAGGAGCGGAAAGCGCCACAAAACCCGAGGTCTCGCGCAGTTCCTTCCTACGCGCCGGCGGCGATCCAACTAAGCTATTCACTGTGCATTCGAGCTTACAACAAATCCATGCTGTGAAACGCAGGATCGACGAGCGCTAGTCAGATCGCAGCGCGTCAGACGATCCCTTCGCCGGCGATCCAACCCAACCCAACCCAAATGGCGATGATGATGGACGCGGGCGAGTCCAGGTCCCCGGCGCGCGCGCTGCGGCGGCTGGCCGGCGCCGCGGTGTCCGCCGTGCTGCTCCGCCGCACCTTCAGCCCCTCCAAGTGGTACGCGCCGTCTCACTCTTTCTAGAATTTGTTTTTCCCGTGGCGACGGGACGTGGGGGTGACTAACGTTTATTGCTCCGGCGTGGGGGCGTGCGTTGCAGCAAGACGGAGGCGCGGATGGCGACGGCGCGGATGAAGCTGCTGCGGAACCGGCGGGAGGCGCAGGTGCGCCAGATGCGCCGCGATATCGCCGCGCTCCTCCGCGACCGCCAGGAGGACACCGCGCGCATCAGAGTAAGCGCTCCGGCGCCTGCAGTCTCGGATTCTTTCTTTGTGTTCTTTACGCGTTAGTTCGTTCCGAGAGATTTGGGTTTCTGCTGTAGTTTTGTTGGGTTGATTCTGCAGCTAGAGGTTCTCTATAATCTGAGCATCCCTCGAGTGGGTATCGTTTTCGTTGTCGTTAATCACGCGGCATCGTAGTGGCCTGGTAGATGTACTGATGCAGATTTGGGATTGTCAGAGCAGCAATAACAAGAAATTGGAGATTTTGGTGTACACCGTCATTGTAATGGTCCATTCATTTCCTCCTCGTCAGTTAAGGGAAATGCATTCAGGATTGGAAAAAATTGATTCGAAGATATTAACTGCCTTAGTGAAGCAATTTCTTGGACAACATGATCCTTTGACATGTCACTAACTTAAAATCCCTGATTAATTAAGCTAAGGAAATTCCTATATTGTGCTTCATATAACGGACACAATCGTTCTTTGATATCTCACATAATGTTTAGCACTCCTAACTTGTGTAGAAATTTAGGTAAGTTATGAATAATCAATTCTCTGTATTATTAAGCAAAATTGTTACTAGTCTCCTGTTGTCTATTGAGATATTATTCGCATGATTTTCCCCTCAAAAGCTGGAACAGTTGAATTTGTGTAGATGTTTCCTTCTAATCCATGTACTTGAGCAATTTTGCAGGTGGAACATGTCATTAGAGAACAGAACATTATGGCAGCAAATGAGATCATCGAGCTCTTCTGTGAGCTGATTGTAACACGCCTCCCCATCATTGCAAAACAGAAGTTTGTACTTCGTAACGGTTCCTTGATTTCAGAATTTACTTGTTCTCAGAACTTGGAAAAACATGGTCCTAATCTTGTATTACCTCTCTGGCCACAATCTTCTTCAGGGAATGTCCAGCAGACCTGAAAGAAGGCATCTGCAGTTTAATATTTGCTGCTCCAAGGTGCTCTGAGCTCCCTGAACTCGGTCGAATGCGTGACATTTTCGAAAAGAAGTATGGCAAAGATTTTGTTTCTGCTGCAGTTGACCTACGCCCAGATGCTTCTGTTAACAACCTCGTAAGTTTGATAGTACTTCTTTTATTTCAAAATTATTCCGTTGTGGCATTGCCTATGTATGTTCTTCTCAATTCTGATCTTGATTATCTTTTGAAGCTAATTGAGAAATTGTCAGTTAAAAAGCCCTCTGGGCAAACTAAACTGAAAATTCTCAAGGAGATAGCAAAGGAGCACCAGATTGACTGGGATACTACTGAGAGTGAGCAGGAGCTTCTGAAACCTCCTGAGGAGTTAATTGTACATACTGAAGCTCTCTTCTTTTTTTTTTTTTTGCATACTTCTGTGTACAGCAGGGCTGTTTGGTTGAAAGCCTGGTGGAGGCATGCTTGAATTTTTTATCTAATGGATTTTAATTCTTTTCAGCAAGGACCAAATTCGTTTGTTGAAGCTTCCAATATGCCGGTGAGAACCACTTTGAAGCCGCACATTGTGCAACCAAATCCTGCTGATTTCAGGTCTCAGATCTTGTAGACATGCCATCATATTAAGATGCAGATAGATCTGTAAAAATTTTCATACTTAACACATATCTTATTATTTTGTGTAGCTCCAGATATTCTGATGATGAATATGATGATGGGGACACAATGAAATTCAAAGATGCTGCTTCAGCTGCTCGAGCAGCTGCAGAGTCTGCTGAGAGAGCAGCATCCGCCGCCAAGGCTGCAGCTGATTTTGTGAACAATAACAGTCATGCATTTGACGAAGCTAATGACTGCAAACTTTCAGTTCCTGCATCCACTCAGCATCCCAAGCGACAGTCAATGAGCAACTCAAGTAGATCATTCACGAAAGAAAATGCAGATGCCTCTGATTCTGATGAACTGAAGCCCCATGGAAGGAAAGCTTCAAGCACGGGAAGCTTCAGTGGATCAAACCACATGGAAGATAAAGATGCACATCCTGCAGATTTAGAGACTAGGAAGATGCGCAAAAGGAACAATCGTGCTACTCGAAAAGTACACTCAGAGATAAAGTTTGATGATTCTGAGGGACTGTGTTCAGAGACGGAGGATGAAAATGACATGGAGATACAGTCCGTAGAAAGGCCACCGCCTCCTACAAGAGAGCCCTTTTCAGAAAACCGTCACTCTGAAGGGCAAGAGACAAATCACGATTTCCCTGAGTTGCCAAGGGCAAACCTTTACTCTCGTGTCCATCCGAATATGCCTCTTGACTACGAGACTCTTACTGCACGCTTTGAGGCACTCAAGTCCGGCAGGATTCCATAGTGTGGAGTGAAGAGCAGAGCCACCATGCTGCTACATTCTTGCTACTCCTGTACAATAATGTATTGCATATTAGTATGTCCTATAGTATCATACATTTCGCCGAGCTGATGGATTGGTTGACAATGTGGCTACATTTATATTGTTATGCCATGTCGGTAATTTGAAAAATGAAAATTTCAACCTTTTGCAATCTGCTCATGCCTAGAAGTTCTACCCTCAATGTTCATCTAGTTTGATTTTCCGACATTCTCATCCATTATGTCACGTGTGATTATTCACCGGGTATCTGTTCTACCAAGGCGCCCCGAAAGGCATGGGGAACAGAGGGCCAACGTCCAGTGTGGGAACTTTATCGGCAAATTGTGGAGCATTGACGAAGTTGTTTCAACAACTGACTAGGCTTCATGGGTTATTCAAATTCGATGTTTCTTCACCAACAGATAGGAACCAAACACACACACACCACACACGCGCGCGCGCGCGCAATGTGCTGCACATATTCATGGAGGATTCTGATTCACAGCATATTTTTGTCTTTGACCATAGCAAACACAGGTTCATATTCCTCTTGACAAATATTCCCTTCATTCTTAAACTGATGTCGCAGTTGACTTCTCCAATCAACTTTAACCATTCGTCTTATTAAAATTTTTTATCGAATATGTAAAATTTTAAGTTGTGATTCAAATAACTCTAATGATAAATCAAATTATATAAAAATATATGAAATTTATCAAAAAAAATTGAATAAGACGAATGATTAAAATTGAATTTAAAAGTCAACAGCGAAATCAATTAAAGAACGGAGAGAGTAGATTTGTCCTTATAACCTGACTCAAATTCAATAGCAGTCCACGAGCCTGGTGTTCTCATCTAGTCTGCAAACTCACAAAATGCACATCTAAGTCATTAAACTTGGCCCAAATTCTCATATAGTTTCATAAACTCGTATGTTGTATACCTATGACCGTCATAAAATGTGCAATTTGTAAACCATGATAGTCGTTTCAGGATAAAGAACAGAACAAACAAGTTTTCTCGGTTCCGTTTCCAGTCTCTCGGATGTGACTGTATTTACACCATATATTAAAGAAAAAGAAAAGGCGAAAACAAGCAGGAATAGCTGCTCGAAAAATGCTAACCTTCAGAAGCTAAGGACAGAAATTTGCTGGCTAAATCCCGTGGTTTGGCTCAAGCTATTTCCATGGCGGCAAGGCCTGATCATGGAGCTCAAGAAGGCCCTCTCGACATCTTCAGAGGCCTCCATACTGAGCAAATACAAGATGTACTCCATCACCGCAGCATCACATGGCAGGGTAATTCTCCCGTTGTCGCTTGCAAATCCGAACTCCTCCTGCGACATTGTTAGGAGCTCACCGAAGACCGTTGTGCCGAGGTACACCAATGGGACTTCGAAACGCCTGCCATCAGCCGAATACACGACACAGTGGCCCTTGCATGCCACTGACGATGTGCTGCATGATGACTTGTCGGTTTCTTTTACCAGCGTCGATGGCATGAGCCTCTTCCTCGCAAGGGCTGCCATTCTTTGCCACTTCTTCGCCATTTGAACCAGTCTCTTGGCACTGATCATGGCTTCTTCCACCTCCTCCTAGCAGCTGGAAAGTTCAGAAAACTTTGGCCGTATCAGTTGGTGACAGTGGTGTTTAGCTAGGTGTGTGGCTTGGATTGCTGATGAACTATGAGGTGCTAATGGATTTATAGGTGAGCAAAGAAAGAGAAGCGTGTAGCTCAAATGCCGCTATCACATCAAGCTGGCAAGAGACAAGGTCATGAGCTTAGAACGTGCAGTGTCGCAAAGAAAACGGCAATGAGATTTGGATCCTATTTCTCTGGGGCCATCGAATTGGCATTTGTTGGAGACAACAATTAGTAGCCTTGTTTGGGTGGTAGTGTATCACATTGCGCTGCCATACTGATATGTTTGGTGGTTGTTCCGTGGCATGCCTTATGAGGACCACACATGTTACTACGTAAGTTGGGTCCAGCAAGCCAGGACCAATTTGGTCCTCAGATTGAGATATGGAAGCTGACAGTCGTTAATGCCCATAACACATTGCATCCAACCGACCAGATTTGTTCAGCGATCCAAACAACTTGCTCGACAACTTCATATCACTTTGTCAGTCGGTGGTCCGTTGGCTTCCAAGGGTGTTATGTGAACTCCATTTCATTGCCTTCCCATCTTAAAGTCACCTGCATATACCTGGAAGCCTGCAATTAGTCAACTAGCTGATAATCAAAAGGAGAATAAAAAAACTTTTTTTTGGCATTTGCGCACAATGTTTTTGATGGAGCTGATGCGAAGTCTTGGACTCCTTATAATGTACTCATATGGGTCTGATTCAGTCAAGTTGCTCCTGCTTCTAGGGGACTACACAGATTTCTTTGCGCTGTTGCAGCACGCCATGTGACATAGATCCAACCATTGTTTCCTTATCTGCATTTTCCTGTGGGCTATGCCTGTTTTGATCAGTACTGAGATGCATGAAACTAATGTGACTACTCTAATGAAAACAAAGCTATATATGGTGAGTTGATCAATATTAGTTCTAAACATAAATGAAGAAGCACTCAAACAAAGCTCATCAAAAGATTAATGAATTCCATAGGTGTGGACTAACCCTTCATTGTAGCTCTTCTATAGTAGCGACACATGTTGAAACAGAGCATAAAAGCACAAGAAAGATCAGTGAAACGTGTGCTAGTCCAACTGATTCCAGTATCAGTTAGGAGCCGTTTGGAGCCCTTCATTTTAGAGGAATTAAAATCTACATAATGAGTTAGGCTATTTAGCTTAAAATTTGATATTCCATAACTTTTTTAAGCTCACAAATAAGCTTATCTCAAATTCATAGGTAGGAGATGGAAATAAATTCTATAGATCATTATGCTATAATTCTATTCTTCAACTTATAACATACTCTTCAACTCACTTCCCTACAATAGAAATATAACATATAAGTATGTCTAACAATAAATATATTTTATATACAATTATATCTTAATTAATCTATGCCCAAATTGTAATTCTTAAAATGAATTTAATTCCAACGATCCAAACAGGGCCTTAGTGGCATAGCACTCAAATGCAGTATTGCTGAAATTGGTCATCAGAACCAAGTTATCTGAAAATGATAACAACATGATCAATCAAAATAGCAATCTTCCACCTTCTTGGAAGTGGAAGCTAAAGGGAAAAGGGAGTCCCACCGTTACATCAGCTCCATCAATATATGACTGACCAACAGCTAGCTCAATTAGCATGGCCATCACACACCGTGTTGGCCCCAATTGACATGGGGTCCTCGTGCTTCTTTCCTGCTAAACCGCTAAACGTTTCTGCACAGGTGGTTTCCAATACCGTAAGCGCATAGCAATTGGCCCTTCCGGCACATGCCAAACATTAGGCCCCATTAGAACCTGATCCAAAACATATGCACGTACCATGCTCATGGCCTTGTCCCCTGCCAATCATCCCACTTGATTGGAATCCCTGCTCCCTTTTAGCTATATATTCACATGTCATACGGCTTCCAAACTCCATCACTTTCAGCTTCACATAGCAAAGCACTGCAAACTCATCTCAGAGCTCACCATTTTGAAGCCTACGAAAGTACTAAAAGAAAGAACCATGATCAGCGTCAAGAGGATTGTTCAGCTGGCCAAGAAGTGGCAGAGAATGGCAGCACTGGGGAGAAAGCGGCTCTCCTGGGGGATGCTGAAGGAAGCCGGCGAGTGTGGCACCACTATGGTGAGCAAGGGCCACTGTGTGGTATACACTGTCGACGGGACGCGGTTTGAGGTGCCATTGGCATACCTTGGCACCGCGATCTTCACAGAGCTCCTGTGGATGTCCCAGGAGGAGTTTGGCTTCGCGAGCAATGGGCATATCATGCTTCCTTGCGATGCAACCGTCATGGAGTATGCCATATTCCTGCTCAGAAGAAGCGCGTCTGCAGAGATGGAGAAGGCATTTCTGAGCACCATGGCATTGCCATGCCACTATGCGAGCTGTGTGACTCCAACACTAGGACTTAGTCAGCAGTTTTCTGTTTACAGCTGTTAAATGTTTGTATAGCAGCTCATCAGTGTAGCTAGTAGGGACAATAAAGCTGTGACGCAGATGCAAAATCCTTTGATCCGCCGGCAGCCCGGCAAGCATGGAAAGTGGCAAACTAGCAAGTTAGAGCCATAATTCTTGCTATGTGTACATATGCTCCATTACAAGGATAAATGATTAAGCCCATTTCAGAAATTAAACCATGACAGTGCGTACAGTTCTCTGCTTCTCAATACTGTTGCTTCAGATCCAAGAGGTTACTGCATGTGGCACAGCAACAACCAGCCCCCATATCGCTGTGTCCAGATGTGCTAGGCCCATGGTTTGGGTGCATGCCTGTGACACTGCCATCCTGATCATTTGCTTTTTTCCTTTATTGTAGACAAATAGCTCCTGCATATGGACAACCTCCCTCAGTTTTTTGTTTTTCACTCTGCGGCATGCCATGTGATTAAATATAAAAACAATAAACTCCTTCGGAATACTACAATATCAGATTACCTTTCAAGGAGAATGGTTGCATTCGCATTCAATGTCAGGAGAATCAAACAGAATCCCTTCATGAAAGGTGCCTGCCCTGCACAATATTTCTTTGCGGACAGAGCACTGCACAACAGCTAGTTGATTTTCTTCTCAAAGAGCATATTGATTCTGTTTAGCACAGATCCTTACTCCTCTTTGCCCTAAACCACTCAGCATGATTGTGCAGGCGATGCCCAATTCAAGTAGTTGACTTGACGTATCCTCAAAGAAGTCACCGAAAACCATCACTTCATCCACAAACAAAGCATCCAGAAGAAATCAGAGGGCGCCTCCAGTTTCCAAGTGGATAGAGAAAGAAATGACCATGATCAGTGCCAACAGGATTGCTCATCTTGCCAAGAAGTGGAAGAGAATGGCAGCACTTGAAGGAAATGGCTCACTTGGTGAACAGAAAAGGAAGCCAACGTGACGAATGCTGCAACTCTGGTACGCAAAGGTCCTTGTGTGGTTGCACAGGCACACAGCTGACAGAAGGAGGTTTGAGGTGCCATTGGCATACCTTGGCACAACAGTCTTCACTGAGTTCCTACGGATGTCCCTGGAGGATTATGACTTAGCAAGGGATGGGCATATCACACTTCCATTTGATTCTTCAGCAATGGAGGACGCCATGTCCCGTGCTCCCATGTCATCACGGCTTGTCTGAGTGAGAGGCGTGGACAGTGAATCAGATAGTAACTTGAGTCCATTCTACTCCAAGCAAGCATGCCAAAAACATGGGAAATGACATTTGAACCATGTTTTGATAGGACTAGATGGCCGGAATACATTGGCTTGGACTACATTCTGGATGTTTCGTTACTTAAGAACAAAAAAGGTAGGTGAAAGAAGAAACGCCTCCGAAATGAAATAAATGATATGGAAAAAGTGTATGGCCTCAATGTTTATGGCTTCGATGATTTTAAGGCACATTGTTCTATATGCCACGCAGAGGGCCATCAAATAGAGTGGCATAAGTTAGGTTTGAAGAACAAACCCAACATCGCAATAAACCATCGGAATACAACAGCGGGGAATACTATCTCTCAGGTACTTAAATATATGCTTACATGTTTTTTATGTTATACAATTACTGCATATTATTTCTTATTTCTAACTATTTTGTATTTCTTGAACCCAACTATGACAACAAGCATAGAGCCCACCTTTTGGTGAAGAAGGACATATAAGAGCTTTTTAAAAATATTGCATTCTTTCTGATTCATAGAGATGGTGAACATTGTCTAATTATGCATGGGATTCAAAATTTTAGGTGCTTAAGCCTCTCGGGTTAGCCTGAAAACGGTCGGAAACGGTCGAAAAACTATCCATCCCGTTTCCGTTTCCATATTTTCGCACCGGACGGAAACGAAAACGGGAAGCTTCGAAACGGAAACGGATGGGATGAATATGAAACTTCGGAAACGAATCAATCCAGACGAAATTTATCGGAAACGATCGGTAACCAGAATTAAATCAGAAATATCCACATATAACTTCGAACATAACTATAACAAACAAATATACCATATCTCAAGTTCACAACCAACATAATAAGCAAGAAAACATTACAAAGTCTCAAGTCACGGTTCACAAATATAACAAGTCTTAAAAAGTCTTCAAACCAACATAATAAGAGCCAATCTTACAACCAACATAATAAACAAACAAACATAAATTACAGCTCCATACAATCACAACTCCATACAATCACTCTTTTATCTCAAGTTCACAGCCAACATAATAAGCAAACAAACATTACAAAGTCTCAAGTCACGGCTCACAAACATAACAAGTCTTAAATAGTCTTCAAACCAACATAATAAGGACCAAGCTTACAACCAACATAATAAACAAACATAAATTACAGCTCCATACAATCACAACTCCATACAATCTTCATCAAGATCAAGGTCACAAGGTGTTGCACCTTCATTTTGAGGGGCATTTATCCCATCTTCAGCCTCCTTTGGTTCTCAAGCAAAATAGTGAGCAAGTTGGTGAGAAATATAAAATACAGCAGCAACAAATATCTCACTGCAAAGAAGTGTAGCATACCGCGATCTCAATCTTCATGATGGCAGCAAGGGCCTCCAACAACTCAAGATCAACCAACATCGATGGAAGTTTCTTAGAATCTTCAAAAGCAAAGACAAAGTGTTAAACATCAACATATCAGGACTAGACTAGGCCATCATAACAGCAGCAAGCAATGGTACCTTTTCTTTCTGCAGCTATCCAATCCTTAGTGCATATCAAAGCTTCAACCATGTC
>BCLF01000041.1:2393170-2411189 GCA_001602275.1 Zoysia japonica
ATGGAGGCGGTTACTGCGAGGCGGACGGGGGCGGCGAGGCGGCAAGTTGCGGGCCTGCGGCGGCGTTGCCGTGTCGGGCTCGGGCGGCTGTCGGGACTTGGGGAGTCGGGGACTTGAGGTCGGGGGCTGCCGGCTGCGAGTGGTTAGGGTTAGGGTTGGCCGCCCGCTTGGAAACATAAGACTTCTATTGGGCCAATTAAGTGGGCCTCGAATTTGCTGCTGGATCCCGGATTGTGTAAACGGGAATTGGGAGGGATTTTCCCGGCCCAATACGGGATCCCGGGTAAACGGACGGAAAATAACTGAACCGTTTCCGATCCCGTTCCCGTTTTATTTTTTCCCGTTTTCGTCCGTTTCCCATTTTCATCCCGACCGTTTTCGTCCGCACTGAAAAAATGGAACGGAGAGGAAATGGGACGGGATTTTCCGGTCCTGTTTTCAGGCCTACTCTCGGGCCCAAACACATAGCGCACTACAGTGGGATGACAGCCACATTACATCATATCACTCCTTAACCCTCCTTATCTACTGATGATGGTTTTGTATTTCTCTTTCAAGTAGTTGCTCAAAAGCATGACGTGCATGTTGCATCCTCTTATAATCTTCCCTATGTATTGTACCGAGCATTAGTTTCGAGTACCATGATATGTGCTTCATTATTTGGTGTTGGGGTGTTATCCAACCATTCTTCAAAGTCACATGCGTAAGAATGTAATAGCAAAATTGCGAGATTGGTTAAAAAAATGCATTGGATACAATAACGGCAATGTTGACTATTTGAATCACATAGCGAGGTTACCTAAAAATCAAGATCCAAATTAAGATAATGAAAGTACCTACGATCATGGTTTGTGAAAATTTTGGGTCGCTTTCCATAATCAGAAAGTGGACACTCTTCCCAGACAGGCATTTGCAACCTCTAATTTATGGAGGATGCTATTGTAATGTATGTGTGAATTACTTGGTTTCGACGACTTTTATAGGCTGAAAACAATAGACGTATGGGCCAAGAGTATGCATGACTAAAACGCATAGGGCATTGGATGCTTTGAATTCAAAACAGAGCCATTATTGCTGCCATGTGATGCAGAACTGAGTATGACCGGTCACATTGCTTCTGTCAGGTTGGCTTTCACAGGTGCCGCAGACCTGACTATGATCGGTCACATTGATTTTGCCAGGCTAGCTTTTGTAGGTGATGCAGATCTGACTATGATTGGTCACATTGATTTTGTCAGGCTATGAAAGTTGGGCAAAGGTATCCAGTACATCTGTGACATTAATAAATAATACTTTGTGTCAATACTACCGCAATGTTTAACAGTCAAACATACCAACTTTTTTTTTTAAGATAGTCAAACATACAATCTTAAGTCCACTACATAGCAACCTTAATTCCACAGCATAGTTCACACAATAATAGCAATGTCACAACCTATAAACAAATTTTAAAAGATATTTCAAATTACGAACTGTGAATTTAATAGGACAACGGAAAAATAGAGTATATATCAAACCCCTAGACGGTCTTTCTAGCTCCGCCCAATAACCACACTTGCACAATGGCAGATTGCAGACATGACTTTTCGATACTTCCTCCTCATGTCATCGAAAGAGGATTTGGTTATGGAGGCACCCATCGCTTGAAAGCCTCGATACTTCCTCTCATCATACATCTCTGGACCACTGATCCTTTGAAAAAAGTCACAACTACTCCAGCAGTCCCGCAGAAATATTGCTAATCACATGAAATATTGTTAATTTCATGTATTACTTAAGTTTTTATAATTTAATCGAGTCTTACCCTCTCCATGTTAGAACACATATAATACGCATGCGATGCCGTTTTAGTGCCTCAATTGCATCACATCGGCGACAATGACATTACATTCATACTTTGTAACTGGAAGTGGTGGAGGCACGGGAGCTTCTGCACAAGCGGGATTAGCAGGAAATTCCTGGTATTCAACTTTCTCATTAACCTCCATATAGCCTAATCACATGCACAATATCACAGACAATAATATTCTTTGAAAGTTATCTACCATGATATAATAAATAAAGAAAAAATTAGTAAATACTAAAAAAATGCATGCACAATATCCTACACTTTAATGTTACAGTGCCATAGGCCAATATGACATCCAAATCAACAACGAAAAATATCCACATTTGTTTAAACCCTAACTACTCAAAAATCTACTAAAACTTGCATGAAAATTGAATCAATTCGGAGGGAACGATAGCAACCTTGGAGGAAGCCATGCCCCAAATTTGAGGGAGTGGGGAGCTCAAACTTTGCTGGATTTCGGAGGGGACACGACAGCGGCTGAGAGAGAGAGAGAGAGAGAGAGAGAGAGAGAGAGCTCAAGGAAGAAGAAAGCCACGCAGAGGCACCGGCCGGTTCATATCAACCGGAGTCACGCTAGACCGTAAGTGTGACTGGTGTGGATACGGCCGATCGTCCACGGCTGAGATGCCCCGTATCACGTCAGTCCCTCTAGCGTGACTCCTTCATAAGTCACGCTGAAACGGTCTATATTCTAAAAATTTAATCTACGACAGATTTAGTTTAAAATACTATATAAAAATATTTAAATAATAAAAAGAACTCCTAAAAATTTGTCACATTCAGGAAATTAGGTCTGTAACAGACTGAAAGAAAAGGCAAGTGGCATACTTTAAACCAGTAAACTCCCAGGTATAGCTGGCCATATGAGTGAAGCCAAATAGCCAACACTAAGATCAGCTATTTTGGTCCGGCCTAGGCACAGCACAGTGGCTATCCAGCCAGGCTGGCCCAAGGCATGACACGGGCCTGCTTGGGCCTCGCCACAAGCCAACTAGCACGGCACGGGCATGGTTCGATTAAGCCAGCCCAACTAGGCACAGCACAGTGGCTATCCAGCCAAGCTGGCCCAAGGCATGACATGGGCCTGCTTGGGCCTCGCCACAAGCCAACTAGCACGGCACGGGCATGGTTCGATTAAGCCAGCCCAACTAGGTATGACGCTCGACGCGCGTAAGCCGTCAGGCTCAACCAGTTTAATGTTAAACACATGTAATTTGACCCATTTATGTTTAAAATTTAATATTTTAAATACAATATTATTAGTTTTCTAGAATTTCTTGGGGAAAATTTAAAATCTATATTTCTTCCGAGCTTTGGGCTAACCCAGGTCCTGTTTGGATCTGATTACTAATTGTTTGCCGATTAAAAATTAGTTATTTTCTCTCACACGGGTGGACTAATAAGAGGACTAATTTTTAGTCCATTCATCGACTTTTTTCCAATTAGTCGATCAAAGTGGACTAATAATTTATTAATAAAGTAAAAAGTTTAAATTACCCACAATTTTTTTCAGAAACCAACGCTTCTGTTTCCGTGTTAGCTTTTCCAAAATCCTAACGCGTTGAAATAGATGCAGTCATCCAAAAAGTGATGGTTCACTCTTGACCATATTCTCGTCACTCCACTTCACTGCTGGTGATGAAATCTGCTCGTTGCAATCCTCCAGATCTACTCTTACTTCTTGCCATTAGGTTGCTTATTAAAACATACTCCCTCCATTTTTCAATTATTGTTGCCGCTGACTTCCAACTTCTAGTTTGACCATTTGTCTTATTCAAAAATTTAGTTCAAATGTGTAAAATTTTAAATTGTGATTCAAATAACTCTAATAATAAATAAAATAACAAAAAATATTATATTTTGTAAATTTTTTTTGAATAAGACAAATGGTCAAAGTTGAAGTTGAAAGTCAACGGCGACAACAATTAAAAAACGAAAGGAGTACTACAGTGCAAAGCGACCTGGTGAGAGTTGGCCGACGAGCGATGGTGGTGGATGGTGAAAGAGAGTAATCCAAGCTTAGTATATTGCCATAGATGATGGACCAATTTTTTCAATTATTTATGTTAATTAGTTGATTTATTATGTTGCTTTGATTATACTATAGTGTATTTGTGTAAATAAATGACGAAAGTAAACTATAGAAAATTAAATACACGGCAGAAAATACAACTAGCGATCTAACAATTAGTCATGGATCTAAACAAGCACAAACTAATAATTAGTCACGGGCAAAACAAACATTTTAATAATTAGTCTTTTCTTCAAACAGGCAATACATATAGACTAACAATTAGTCGATCGGATCTAAACAGGACCCTAGACTGACACGGCTCGGCGGTCCAATGGCACAGCATGGTCCATGTAAAAACAGTTAGACCTTGCTTGAGTCTATGTTAGTGACCTGCGGGTAGGCACGGTATGACCAATTATTTAATGGGCCTTGCTAGGCTGCCGTAGAGAAGGCACGAGCCCAAAATGGCTACCTACAAACCGACTTCTATGCACGAGGGGCTGACTCATAGGGATGGACATTTGCATAAAATATAGCTCTAACCGTGGATCTTTACTTTCAATTTTTAGCGGTAAGTTAAATTCACGGAATGTAAATTTAATTTGCACTAGAAACTATAGCAGACATGGTTACCAAGCAATTTCCTATAAACTATGCAAACAATTTATATTATTATTATTATTATTAATCCAGTTGTTACTACGAGATGACACAGCGAACAAGCAGTACTCGTTACTCTGAGAGGCAGCGATTATAATCAATTTACACCAGCTGGGAAAACCCGAAGTACAAGACACGTACGCGCTTCTCGGAAGCCGCACGTGGCCACCTTTCGCTCAACCCATAGGGCCGGTCCGAACAGGCGCACCTCTTCGGAGCACAGGGTCCTCCATGCGATCATCACGTAGGATATATCCATGGTTAGACACAAGACTCTCCTCCGCCGCCGCTAAAAGTGAGGTGGGGGTCGTCCAACCACTACGGTGTTTTGCTATATCAGTTTTCTGGGTCCCATGTCCTAGTATGTATTCGGTACGTTCAAACTTACTCAACAGGGCTACACTCGAATCGATCATTAACCGACATAGACAGGGCTATCACCGCGAAGGCCCAGCCTTCTCAAACCCTCCTATAGTCTATCCCCGCCCGGTCTCTGATTTATTCAAGTGTGGAATAATGTAACACTTCGTGTTTACGAATATTAAGACCACTCCATTCGAATTCGAAATTCCTGAAAATCCGAGCTCGAAGGAATTTAAACCTAGTTTCAAATTGCTCCCAAATTTAAATTTTGAAATTCAAAATATAAGCTCAAAAATTTCAATGAAATATTGTGAAACAAAACTCCCTCTTGAAATTTCTTGCAGCCACTTGAATTTTAGAAGTTTTTGGAAAATTTTAATTTGAGGTTTAAAAGCCCAAATAAATTATTTTCCTTTAAAAAACTAACCTATCTTCAAAATTTAATATCATTTTATTTATTTCGATTTTGAACTTATGCCCAAAATAAACGTTGTTCCTTTTCAAAAGATCTACCAGCCTGCCAAATTTCAGAATTTTTGGAGCTCGGAAAGGTTGCATTTTGGGTCAAAAACAGAGAGGTGCACTGAAAGGCCGAGAAAATCGGAAAAAGAAAAAGGTCGCGGGGCCCGCCTGTCTGCCGCTATCTCTCTTTCTCCCTCCCCTTCCTACCGCGCACGTCCAGCGCGCAACCCACGCGCCCGCCCCTCGCGCGCCTCTCTCTCTGCATGCACGCCACGGCGCGTCGGGCGTCTCTCGCATGGACACGGCTTTGCCCCCGTGTCCAAAGACCCAGCGCCCTCCCATTTCTCCTCTCTCTCGCGCGCGCGTTCACTGGCACTTCGCCTCCGCCGACCTCGTCACCGTGAACCACACAACCGAGCAAGGCTCCAGCCCAAGATCCCCGACCAGCAGCAGCGCCACTTCCACTGCCGCCCCAACTCGCCTCCCCTTCCACTGAGACGCCCACATTTTGATCTTTTCCCAAATTTTGGTGTTTTGGAATCTCCGACCGCTCTCGGTGGAGCTACCCCGATTCTCCTGGTCCATAGCTTCTTGTCTTCCTTGAACACCCCTGGAACCACAAATTTCTGAGAAACTCTCTCAGCAGGAATTGAGAAGAACATCGCCGTCCGCCATTGAACCGCACGACCTCGCTGTGGACACCCCCTCTCCGCTCCTCCTCCACGACGACAACCTCGACGCCGAGCTTCTACTTGCTTCCGTGAAGCTGCAGGAGGAAGCCGTTCTGGTTTTGGTCCACTGTAGCGCCGGGACGACGCGACCGAAGTTCCGCCCGAGCCACTCGTCGCCATCGTGCTTCTCCGGTGAGCCCCCCACGCCGGCGACCACCCCGATGAACTCCCCTGCTGACGGAGACCACGGCGGTGCAAAAATTTGGCTGCTACCGCCACTGGCCAGCTGCCTCCGGCGCGGCACCATCGTGCGCCGAGGAGCGCGCCATGGCCGAGCTCGGCCGGCTCGACCCGGCGCCGGATCGCGTGCGGCCAAGGAAGTCGATACCGTGCGGCCGCTGTTTCCAGCACGCTTCCGTGCGGCTGCTACCGGGTGTCGACACGTGGCGCCCGTGTTTATATAATCTCGGAATTTGTTTATTCCTTGCGCAGAAATTTGTAAAAACTTCCAAAAATCACAGAAAATACATATGAACTCCAAAAATTAAAAATAATATACCGAGCTGGGAAGTAAGTTGTAACATGGCATGTGTCTATTGCGGATGCATGGCCACTGTGTTGTAGCCCTGTCTGTGTCGGTTAAGGACCGTACCGTTGTCGGCCCTATTGAGCAAGTTTGAACAGTACTGATTACATACTGGCTATATAGGCCCCAGAAAACTGATGTAGCTCAATGTGCGTAGTGACTGGACGTAACCGAACCTCTCTTCTGGAGATGATTAGAAGGGAGAGCTTTGAGGCTAACCATAGATAGACCGGTGAGGTTATCGCATGGAGGACCACTGCTCGGGAGAGGTGAGCATCGGGCCGGTACTATGTAGCACTGGTGTGAAAACTTGCCACGTACGACTTTCTGAAAGTGCGAATGTGTCGTGTAATCAGGTTTCTCCAGCTGGATGTAAATCGATTCGAATCGCTACCCCTCACAGTAACGAGTACCACTTGTTTCAGTGCGCCACATCGTAGTTAAGAAGTGAAATAATAGTGAAATGAGAAAGTATTCTGGTTTACTGGTTATGTTTATTATAAATTATTTGGCAACCATGATTGTAGTAGTTGATAGTGCAAATTAAATTTATTTTTCTTGCAACTAATTTGCTGCTAAAACTTAAAAGTAAGAATCCACTGTTAGCGCTGGTTTTTGCAAACAGCTATTCCATGTGAGTCGGCCTTGTCATATCTTTTGGAGTTAGCTGTAGTGAGCCATGTTGACGGGTAAAACTTGCTGAGCATTCGAATGCTCAGGGTGTGGCTCATTGTGGTTTTATTTTGTAGGTGGCCTTTCTTTCTCTCCTCTGGACCAACCGACAGGAGCGACCCCTGAGGGTGGCTATGTCCGTTGGGAGCCTTGCTCGCCGCGCTGAGCTTCTTGTGTGTCGCTAGAAGATGCATCGTATAGCTCGATGTCATCTTGTGTCTAGTACATAGGAGATCCTAGTAGTCTTTAAATAAGGTGAACGTTTTCGCGCTTATATAAACTCTGCTTTGTAACTTGAACAACCGTTTGTATTATATTTTATCATGTTTGAGTTGTACTATTAGTCTTCGCTTCGTTGAGTGACACCTGATAAGATCCTGTGGTCGACAGATCGCCCCTTGAAAGAGACGATCTTTCACAGCTGGTATCAGAGCAATATCGAGAACAGTACGACTTTAAAGCTATTTTCGGAAAGCTAACTACGTGAAAACCCTAGTTCAAGCCTAACTAAGGACTATATTAGTGTTTGTCTTATCAGGTGGCTTTTGTGTGTGCTAATTGGTGGCCGTTAGTACGTGTAGAATTTGAGAGATCGTGTTTGCCACTGAGGTCACGTACGGTCATCTATATTGGCCAAGTTTTTATTTTGGTGAGGTTTTATAGGACAATTGCATATTGAGCATTTGCATTTAAAATCGTAAATAACCAAATCATCTAAAAATAAATCTCCTGTCTTGTGTAAAAGGTTTTGGAAGTTTCAAAAGTTTTATCCAGCCATCTTGGGTAGCAAAGACTTCTTTCATTTTGGCCTCTCGATTCATCAATCTCGAGTTTCGAAATGAGCCTTATCGCTGTCGTTATTTCTGAAATCAGCACCTTACCTCTGATTTCAAAATCTCATAACATCTGTTCTGCTTTCCATATGAGGACAAGTAAATATGCGTTGGAAAGCTACTGAAATCCTCTACGACTTTGTTGTTCACTTCCAGTTCCGATTCGGCCTGTATGAGAGCTAGAATTTAATTTTTCTGCTTGCTGCCAGTCTAAGACTGAACGGGTGCTGTTCTGTTTTTCTCACGTTTTCTGATAAAGAAATATATATATATACCATTTTGAGTGCGCTTATCGCTTGAAATTTGGCCTCATGGTATATGTTTTTGAAAGTGATATCATATTGTGGGTGGAGAGAAGTTTCAACCCCTTGTTTTAACATTCTTTCCGCGTCAGCTAATATGATATGCATCATGATTGTAGGATGGATCGTACCCATGAACGTAATGAGGAGTTTGAAGAAGGTGGTGCTAGTGACCAGCAGGACACTACCTCCTCAAGCATCAACACTTGCTGAAGCCATTGTTGAACAGACTCGCCTGCTGAGGACTCTGGTTCAACAGAATATCCGAGATGCTGATCGTCAGGGACACCAGGTGCATCGTCAGCACAGCTCTTATGCGGATTTTCTAGGTACTCATCCTCTGACATTCAACATCACCACTGAGCCTCTCGATGCGGATAACTGGTTGCGCATCATGGAATCCAAATTCAAGCTTATCCGCTGCACAGAAGAACAGAATGCCCAGTTTGCATCTCAGCAGCTTCTTGGTTCTGCCAATGTATGGTGGGCCAACTATATTGCTTCAATGCCTGCTGATCATGACGTGACTTGGAATGAGTTTAAGGCTGCATTTCGGGCTCAGCATATTCCTGATGGACTTATGAAGAAGAAGATGTGTGAGTTCATGTCGCTGAAGCAAGGTGACTGCAGTGTTCACGAATACTTCCAGATTTTCAACCAACTTGCTTTGTATGCTCTGCAACACGTGGACACTGAAGAAAAGAAGAAGAACTGTTTTCTGGAAGGTCTGAATTCCAAACTTCGCTCCAGAATGGGGACAAACACTGGTGGAAGTTTCAGTGAGTTAGTGAGTGCTGCCATCACTACGGAAGACCCGTGGGAGATTCATCACGAGGAAAAGAAGAAGAAGAAGCGCTTCGCTCCCGGACCCTCTGGTGGCACACCTCAGAAGTATCGGATGATCTACACTGCGCCTTCTGGTCAGCAGTATCGTTCCACTCCGGTTCAGCGTCCTCCGTATCGCCCTCCCCAACAGCAGCAGATCACGTATCGCGCCCCTACTCCAGCTCCTCAAGCTTCAGTGGGTGTACGACCACCACAACAAAAGGTGCGATCGGGATACTTCTCATGTTATAATTGTGGTCGTACAGGTCATTTTGCCAAAGATTTGCCGTTTGCCGAAGCAACAAGGAAATGCACCTCGTCCTCAAGGTCAAGGTGCATATCAGAAGCAAGGTCAGCAGAAGCCTACAGTCAAGACCGGTCAAGTGAACTATACTACGACCGAGGAGATTCCTGAAGATGCATCTGTTCTTGTTGGTATGTTTTCACTCGACGGCAACCCTGCTTTTGTTTTGTTTGATTCCGGTGCATCGCATAATTTCATCAGTCATACTTATGTGGAGAAGAATAGTATAAAGAGTGGGCGAGACGAAGTCACCTTATCTTATCCACTCCTCTGGAGGAAATATAATAGCTAAGTTAGAAGTAAGAGATGCACCAGTAAACCTTGGAGGAAAGATATATCTGACTAAGTTTATAGTGTTGATAGGACAAGGGATAGATATCATTTTAGGCACAAGTTGGATGAAATATCATGGAACTGTTTTGGATATAGCTGCTAGTATGGTTCAGCTTCGATCCCCTATAAATGGAGATCTTTGCCTAGTGTTGGGAAATTCAAAAACACCTGAAGCAGTGGTTTATCATATTACGGAGAAGAAACTTGAAGACATCCCGGTGGTACGTGAGTTTCCGAATGTATTTCCAGAAGACCTACCTGGGATACCTCTCGACCGAGAGGTAGAGTTCAAGATCAAGCTTCAACCAGGTACGACCCCAATATCCAAGCAACCTTATAAGATGGCACCTAGAGAATTAGCCGAATTAAAAGTGCAACTCAATGAACTTTTGGAGAAAGGATTTATTCGGCCTAATTCTTTGCCATGGGGTTGTCCGGTGCTGTTTGTGAAAAAGAAAGATGGGTCGATGAGACTTTGTGTAGATTATCGACCTCTCAACGCCGTCACTATCAAGAACAAGTATCCTTTTCCTCGCATTGATATTCTGTTTCATCAGTTGGTTGGCGCAAGAGTGTTCTCCAGGATCGATCTTCGTTCCGGTTATCATCAGATCAAGATCCGAGAAGAAGACATTCCGAAGACCGCCTTTCCCACCAGATATGGTCTTTATGAGTTTCTGGTCATGTCCTTTGGTTTGATCAATGCGCCGGCACATTTCATGTATCTCATGAACTCAGTTTTCATGCCAGAGCTAGACAAGTTTGTTGTTGTGTTTATCAATGACATTCTAGTCTACTCAAAGTCAGAAGAAGAGCACGCCAATCATCTTAGAATTGTGCTGCAAAGATTAAGAGAGCACCAACTTTATGCCAAGTTTAGCAAGTGCGAGTTCTGGCTAAAAGTAGTACCATTTTTGGGCCACGTGATATCTTCAGAAGGAATCTTCGTGGACCCAAGCAAGATCGAAGATGTGGTGAAGTGGAAGTCTCCTACCTCTGTTTCAGAAATTCGAAGTTTTCTGGGTTTGGCAGGATATTATAGAAGATTCATTCCAAAATTTTCCAATATTGCCAAGCCGATGACAGAATTACTAAAGAAAGATACCAAGTTTGTATGGAGCCAAGCATGCGAAGAAGCGTTCCAGACTTTGAAGAAGCATCTTACTACCGCTCCAGTATTAGCTCAGCCAGATATTGGGAAGCCTTTTGATGTATATTGTGATGCTTCAAGCACAGGTCTTGGTTGTGTCCTAATGCAAGAAGGTAGAGTTATCGCTTATGCATCACGCCAACTCCGAAGGCATGAACAGAATTATCCCATCCATGACTTGGAGTTAGCCGCGGTAGTTCTTGCACTAAAGATATGGAGACATTACCTTATGGGTAATTTAGTGCACCTCTACACCGACCATAAGAGTTTGAAGTATCTGTTCACTCAGGCTGAATTGAATATGAGACAAAGAAGATGGTTAGAGCTGATCAAGGATTATGAGTTAAAAATTCACTATCATCATGGTAAAGCTAATGTGGTTGCGGATGCACTGAGTCGAAAGGCTCATTGCAATTTATTAAACTCGCAAATGTATTGGACAAAGAACCTACTCTGTGAGTGTTACCACATCTAGCATTATTCAATCATGCCCTTATTCCGACTATCCGAGAAGAAATAGTTGCAGCCCAAAAGGAAGGTAAAGGTATAGCCCATATTCGAGAAAGAATGGAGGCCGATACAGCCAAATGCTTTCATCAAGATGAAGAAGGTGTTTTGTGGTTCAAGGGAAGGCTAGTAGTGCCGAAAAATCTCAAGCTACGAAAAAAGATTCTTGATGAAGCTCACTTGTCAAGTATTCCATTCATCCTGGTAGCAACAAAATGTACCAAGATCTGCGCAAGAAATTTTGGTGGACAAGAATGAAGAGAGAAATTGCTCGTTATGTTGCGGAATGTGATACTTGACGAAAGGTTAAAACAGATCATTTGAAGTCAGCCGGGCCACTTCAACCGTTGAGTATCCCTGCTTGGAAGTGGGAGGACATCTCTATGGATTTTATCGTGGGACTCCCGCTAACATCAAGGAAGCATGACTCTATCTGGGTGATCACTGATCGCTTGACGAAGAGCTCCCATTTTATTCCGGTGTATACGAGGTATAGTGCTGCGAAGTATACCGAGCTATACATCTCTCGTATTGTTTGTTTGCATGGGGTACCGAAGACTATCATCTCCGATAGAGGTCCTCAGTTTGTGGCTTGTTTTTGGGAGCAGTTTCATGCTATGTTGGGCACCACTCTAATTAGAAGCTCTGCATATCATCTTCAGACTGACGGTCAAACAGAACGGATCATTCAAATAGTCGAAGATATGTTACGTGCGTATGTGCTACATCACAACAAGAATTGGGACGAAGGTTTGTCACTAGCGGAATTTTCGTACAACAATAGTTATCAAGAAAGCATCAAGATGTCACCATTTGAAGCTTTATACGGGCGTTCATGCTGAACACCCTTGAATTGGTCTGAATCCAGAGAAAGGGTGATTTTTGGACCCGAGCTTGTCAGCGATGCCGAAGAGCGAGTTCGTGTCATTTAAGCGAATCTTCGAGCAGCGCAGTCTAGGCAAAAGAGTTATGCAGACAAGTGACGTCGACCTTTGACCTTTGAAGTGGGTGATCTTGTGTATCTCCGAGTCTCACCCATGAAAGGAGTGCAATGCTTTGGAGTCCGAGGAAAATTATCTCCGAGTCTCACCCATGAAAGGAGTGCAACGCTTTGGAGTCCGAGGAAAATTAGCCCCACGGTACATCGGTCCATTCCCCATCACTGAAAGATGTGGACCCGTGGCATATCGTTTGGAGCTACCTACAAGATTGTCCGGAGTACACAACATCTTTCATGTCTCGCAACTGAAAAAGTGTTTGAAAGCACCACAAGACATGGAGATCACTGACATAGAACAACTCCAACCTGACATAACGTACGCCGAGAAGCCGATACGAGTGGTTGATCAGAAGGACCGTGTGACAAGAAACAAGAGTCAGAAATTTTACAAGGTTCAGTGGAGTAATCACACCGAGGCTGAAGCAACGTGGGAGACCGAAAAATATTTACAGAAAATTTTTCCAGAATTCTTTCAGTCTCTCTGATGTAATCCCCCCCCCCTCTTTTGTTTAAATCTCGGGACGAGATTTCTTTAAGGGGGAGGGCTGTAACACTTCGTGTTTTGAATAAAGAAGCGAGTTGTCCGAATTCAAAATTTTCGGAGCCGAGCTCAAAAACAATTAAAACGATTCATGTGAACCTCCAAATTTCAAATTTGAATTCAAATTTCAAATGCGAGTTCAAAAACTTTTTAAAGCAATATTGTGAAATAAAATTCTTGTATTAAAAATATTGAAAAGAATTGAATTTTTGGAATTTTTTGTGAAATTTTAATCAAAAGTCAAAAGGCCCAAATAAATTTTTCTCCTTTAAGTGATTACCTGTTTTCAAAATTTTATAGAATAAAATTTATTTAGAATTTTAACTTGGGCCCAAAATAAAAGTTGTTCCTTTTGAAGTTTTCTACCACCCTGCAAAATTCATTTTTATCAGAGCTCGGGAAGTATTGTTTTCGGATCAAAACAGAACGCTGCACAGAAAATCACGAAAATCAGAAATTGGAAAAAGATCGCGGGCCCCGCCTGTCAGTTTCACAACGCCTTTCCCCAACCTTCAGCAGCCAGCTGCCGCCGCTCGCCCCTCTCTCCTCGTGACCATCGCACGTACCCGACGTCGCCCCTGTGTCCACAGGCCCTGGCGCCCCTCTCTTTTCTCCTCTCTCTCGCGAGTGTGCACTGGCACCCCTCACCTCCGCCCTTCGGACGCCGCTGCGGAGCCACCTCCTCGAGCCACCCCAGCTCTCCTCCCCTGGATAGCAGCGTTAGAGCACTCGCGAAGCTCCCCATGCCTCAGCTCGCCTCCTCTCCCTGTAAGCTCAACGAATTTCTTTTTTCCCCAAATTGCGCCATTGCCGACCGCCGTCGGGTACCTTCAAATCGGCGAGCTCCGGTGAACCTCTGTCCCTTGGTAACATGTTCCCGGCCTCCTGGCAACTTCGTGATCCTCCTTAATGAGTCCTCTACTGGAAATCGCGGTCAATGTTTGCAAGGAGCCAAGGTCGATCGCCACCGGCCGCCTGACCCGCCCACCCGCCGTCGACGACCTCCTTCCGGCCGTCTTCCACGACGACATCACCCGTGCCGCCCTTCTCCGGCCTCTGCTGAAGCTTTTGGCGCAAGAGTTTCGATTTTTCGTTGCCTGTACCGTGTGCTCCTCCTCGCCGAAGTGGCCGTCCCGCCGCTCGTCGCCGTCAGCCCGATTCCGGTAAGCACCCCGGCGATGACCTCCCTTCCGAGTCCACGTCGTCGCGCTCATCATTTCCATGCGGAAATCCGGCAAGAAAATCGCTAGGAGCTATGCTCCGACAAGGGCGCCGCTGCGACCGGCAGCCCCGCCAAGGCCGCCACCCTGCTCCAACCGCCGGGGGGGGGGGGGGTGGCGCGGATCTTCTGTGGCTTCCATTAGAAGGACCAGATCCCAAGCGGCATCCCCGTGTTCCAACGTGTGACCTTGTCAAGCGGGCCGGAAAACCGCCGTGGCCCAACACTGTGCTGCGCGGCCCAATTAAAGCTGGAAAATATTTTCTTTTGCGAATTAATTTATTTAATTGTCCAGTAAATGGTGTCAAACTTCTAAAATTCGTAGAAAATTCATTCTAATTCAAAAAATTATGAAATAAAATTTGTTAGGATCCTTTTATCTAGAACTATATTATGAAAATTATGAAATAAATTTTCATTTTATGCATGAAAATAATTTATTTAAATCAAATCACAAAATAATTCATTAATGCATTATAATCCTTCCTTGGCATTATTAAATTTGGAAAATTTTCCTTTTCTGATTATTTAGTCCAACTTGTTCTGCAAAGTTTCATATTTATTTTAAACAAAAATAATTTTATAAATGATTTATTGTGTTCAAATGGTGTTTAATTCATTATAAATTCAGTTGATTTCAATAAATTCTGAAATTTTGTCAAAAATTAGATTATAATCTCCCTGTTATTATTGAAAAACTCAAATTATACTTTAATTTTATGAAAACTATTTTAAATGAATTTTATAACTAAAATGTCTGGTCATTTTTATTTTTCAAAAGACTATCATCGCATGTGATTTAAATTCAAACATTTGACTTTTACAAATTAACATAATTCAATTCCTTGCATATCATTTCATGTCTAGGACCTGAAGTTGCCGAGGAAGAGTTTGATGACGTTCCGTTTGTCGAAGATTCTAACTTTGAGCAAAGTCCAGGCAAGCCCCGGTGCATTAACCCTGTTTTAACTGTTTTATATTTTATCACTATATAGTATATACATTTTGTACTGTGCATTAGGTTTTTAAGAGTTGATTGAAAACATAGCTTGCATGATAACACCTTTCCTCGGTTAATGGTATTTAGTTCGGACACCTCGATGTAGAGCTAGGCCTATTACTGTAATTACGGTAGAAGTCGAGTGATTGACCATTCACTCGCGATCTATTGGTGATTACCATGAGTTTGAGAGTATGATAGAAAATGATGAGCATGGCATAGTTTATCACAAGAAATGATAAACTGAGACCGAGCTGGGAAGTAAGTTGTAGCACGGCATGTGTCTATTGCGGATGCATGGCCACTGTGTTGTAGCCCTGTCTGTGTCGGTTAAGGACCGTACCGTTGTCGGCCCTATTGAGCAAGTTTGAACAGTACTGATTACATATTGGCTATATAGGCCCTAGAAAACTGATGTAGCCCAATGTGCGTAGTGACTGGACGTAACCGAACCTCTCTTCTGGAGATGATTAGAAGGGAGAGCTTTGGGGCTAACCATGGATAGACCCGGTGAGGTTACCACATGGGGACCACTACTCGGGAGAGGTGAGCATCGGGTCGGTACTATGTAGCACTGGTGTGAAAAGTTGCCACGTACGACTTTTTGGAAGTGCGTACGCGTCGTGTAATGAGGTTTCTTCAGCTGGATGTAAATCGATTTGAATCGCTGCCCCTCACAGTAACGAGTACCACTTGTTTCAGTGCGCCACATCGTAGTTAAGAAGTGAAATAATAGTGAAATGAGAAAGTATTCTGGTTTACTAGTTATGTTTATTATAAATTATTTGGCAACCATAATTGTAGTAGTTGATAGTGCAAATTAAATTTATTTTTCTTGCAACTAATTTGCTGCTAAAACTTGAAAGTAAGGATCCACTGTTAGCGCTGGTTTTTTGCAAACAGCTATTCCATGTGAGTTGGCCTTGTCATATCTTTTGAAGTCAGCTGTAGTTAGCCATGTTGACGGGTAAGACTTGCTGAGCATTCGAATGCTCAGGGTGTGGCTCATTGTGGTTTTGTTTTGTAGGTGGCCTTTCTTTCCTTCCTCTGGACCAACCGACAGGAGCGACCCTCGAGGGTGGCTATGTCCGTTAGGAGCCTTGCTCGCCGCGCTGAGCTTCTTGTGTGCCGCTAGAAGATGCATCGTATGGGCTCGATGTCATCTTGTGTCTAGTACATAGGAGATCCTAGTAGTCTTTACATAAGGTGAACGTTTTCGCGCTTATAAAAACTCTGGTTTGTAACTTGAACAACCGTTTGTATTATATTTTATCATGCTTGAGTTGTACTGTTAGTCCTCGCTTCGTCGAGTGACACCCGATAAGATCCTGTGGTCGATAAATCGTCTCTTTCGAGGGGCGGTCTGTCACATACTTGAACTCTAATGTAAAAGACTTAATCAGTTTCCTATTTTATATTATCACTGTGTTGTACTATTTGAGTATTGTTGCTTGATATCACCCATATCGATCCTAAGCGAGCCGTCCAGTGTTTTGGGGCGGTTTTACCACAGATAAAATCAAACCTATAATCTCGCGAGTAAGGTTTCTCATTCACTCGACTTCTACCGTTAATTAGAACTCATAGCCTAGCTCTACATCGAGTTACCTGTACCAATATATACTCAATAGGGGTAATTGGCACTATCATGCGTCCTAAGGTTCCAAACAGCTCCTACAACTTAATGCACAGTACATTGACCATACAATACATAGTGATAAAATAAAAATTTAAAACAGGGTTAATGCACTGGGGCTTGCCTTCGGTTTGCTGAGAGTTAGCAGAAACAAGAGGAAGGTCTGCAGCGACGGACGACTCCGGAGCGATCAGCGCTAGATCTTGGTCTTCCGCGATGTTTTCTAAATGCGTGAAATGATGTGCGAGTGTGATTAGTTATGCACCTAATGACATCTAATATTTTTACTCGTCATCGCATGTGACACGGATGCTCACATGCGATGATATGCTCATGAATGAATATGACAAGGATGAATATGCGATGATATGCCAAGAAGAGTATGATGATGATTTCATGAAAAAAGATTTTATTAGGCTAAGGTGCTACTAGGATTTATATGAAAAGGGGTTTTGAAATGAATTTCTATACTATACTAAATAGTTCATAATAGGGAAGATTACTTCCAAATTTTTCTTAATATGGTTCTTGAAGGCATAAATCACAAATTTAGTTGCTCAAAATATTAACAAAGCTATAAACTAATTTCTGGACAAATTTTATACTTCATTGCAATATTATGAATTTCTAATGAATTAATTCGTATCTAAGAGTAATAAATTATTTATAATTAATATATAAGTGTGTAAATTTTAAGTAACTCTAAGATGACATTTATTAATTAGTAGAACATAATTATGCATTTTTCACATTTTTAATATGGATGAAAAATGATGACATACATGTAGGTATAATTGCATATTATTTAATTAATAGAATTAATTCTAATGCGGCAAAATGCAACTTTGAATGTTCTAAAATATTCTACATGATGAGAGGATTCCAACAGTATATTATTTGTAATTTTTGGAGCTAAGATGAAGTTTCTACGATTTTTGAAAGATAATACTAATTTTTGGATAATTAATAATTGATTTCGCAAATAATTAAAATTCCAGCTGGGTGGGCCGAGCCACGATGGCCCATTGGGGCAGGCCGCAAGGCTCTGGCCTGCTTGGAGCAGGCCGGCTCCGTGGGCCGCACGGCCCA